>LR812523.1:84536638-84580550 GCA_903798195.1 Danio kyathit | reverse complement strand
ACAAATGCTGGATAAGTTGGCAGTTCATTCCGCTGTGGCGACCTCAGATTAATAAAGGGACTAAGCCGAAAAGAAAATGAATGAATCAAAATAATTTAGTTACATTTTTATTTTTTATTTTATTTTAGTTGTATTTTAATTATTTGTTTATTATTTGCTTATTTTATATTTTCTTAATTTTTTTTTTTATAAAATTTAAAAGTTTTTCAATTTAATTGAATTGAATTTTGTATTTGTTTAATAATTTTTTGAAATTCATTTTAATTTAATTTGAAAACCGTTATTTAGTTCTTATTTTTTCATTTTTTGTTTATTTAATTTAATTTTTTTGTTTTGTGTTGTATTTTTTACTATTTGTTTTTTATTTGTTAACTTTAATTCTTTTTACTATTTAATTTTTTTTATTTAAATGAAATTGTATGTATTTACACTTAATATATATATTGTACATTTTTAAATTTATTTTAATTGTATGTTTCACTGTTTGTTTTTTATTTGTTTTTATTTTTAAATATATATTTTTTTTAATTACAATTTTTAAAAAAGTTTTATTCTATTTTGATGGTATTTGTTTAATTATTTGTTTTTAATTTAATTTAAAATTATTTTTGAATTTATTTAAATTTCATTTGTTTTATTTTCATGTTTTTTTAATTATTTTTATTTATTTATTTTAATTGTATTGTATTTTTTACTGTTTGTTTTATTTGTTTAATTTATTTTAGTTATTATTTAAAATATTTAAATTAGTTTAATCAAAACTTAATTTAATTACAATTTTTTTATTTAATTTTAATTGTATTTTTTTACTATTTTATTTTTATTTTTTACTAATTATTTTTTAATTTTATTATGTTTGTTTTTCAAATGTATTTTATTCTATTTTTATTTTGGTTGTATTTGTTTACTATTAAGTTTTTAAATTCTTTTTTAAATATTTATTTTTATTTAATGTAAAATTTTATTTTTGTTTTTTATATATTGTTTTTGTTTTTAATTTATTTTATTCCTTTATTTTAATTTAATTGCATTGTATTTTTATTTTAATTTTATTTAATAAGATTTTTTATTTTGTATTGTATGTTTTTTTTTTACTGTAATTGTGATTCTTGCTATTATTTTTTTTTTGTTTAGATGTTTATTTTAACTATTTGTAATTTTTAATTAAATCCAATTTTAATTTAATTAATTTTTTTTATAGTGTACCTCTATCTGTGTTTACTCTCATTAAATAGTGGTAAAGAGTTGACCTTCACAGCCAATCACAATCATTTCTGTTAAGCATGTGAACTCAACAGCCAATCAGCGGTGTTTCAGAACGTGCACAAATGTTTTTGGGAAATCGACATTTACAAAATTTTATTATCGATTGTTACCAAACTCAACACTAGTCCGTACGCTGAGTGTTTTCATTCTAAAATAAATTTGTAAAAATATAAAGCTTTAGTATAGAAGAATAATAAGTATAGAGCTATAAAATGATACACTTAAATATAAAAGTATAAAGCTAAAACACAGCTTTAATCTGTGCTGCGCATCAGGACTCAATGTTAACATCTGCTACTCTAAATTGTTGGACAAAACTGGTTAATGTAGAGTTGACATGCTAAATGACTTCAGTAATCGATGATGCATCTCATAAATATTCATGAGATTGTGTATCCTTAATTAAACACAGCACACGTGTTGATTTCCTGTGACAGACGCTTTACATTTTCATGTATCTTCGACACAAACATGGTAAACATGTGAAATTGTCTTTAAAGCTTCTTAACACCCTACAACCTCATTCGAGAGGTGCGACAAAGTAACACTAAATTTATTACAGATGCAACTGCGCATATTATTATATTTTCGATACAGAATAGTGTGCATTTATTTGTAAGGTTTAAAGTTTGTGAATCTTCTGCAGAGCTGGTTAAAGAAATGTAATATTTTTAACAAATAAGAAGTCAAAACAGTAGTGATAGATCATCAGGTATAATGCATATTTATATATGAGATATATGAATATAATGTACAAGTAAATATACAGGATTTATTACAGGTTTCCATACACTGTTGCAGAATCATTAATGTAATTATTTAAAAAAACCAATCATGCTTTTTGTTTGTTTGTTTTTTGTTTAATTGTTTGATTGTTTGTTCGATTGATTGATTGAATAAATGATTGATTGATTGTTTGTTTGTTTGATTGGTTGTTTGTTTAATTGTTTGTTTGATTGTTCGATTTGATTGATTGAATGAATGATTGATTAATTGTTTGTGTTCGTTCGATTGTTTGTTTGATTAGTTGTTTGATTGTTTGTTCGATTGATTGTTTGTTTGTTCGATTGTTTGTTTATATGTTTGTTTGTTTGTTTGTTTGTTTTTTTGTTTGATTGTTTGTTTAATTGTTTGTTTGACTGTTTGTTCGATTTGATTGATTGAATGAATGATTGATTAATTGTTTGTTTGTTTGTTTGATTGATTGTTTTTTGTTTGTTTAATTGTTTGATTTTTTTTGTTTAATTGATGATTAGTTGTTTGTTTGATTGTTTAATTGTTTGATTTTTTTTGTTTATTTGATTGATTAGTTGTTTTATTTTATGTTGTAGTATTGTAATTATTTTATTCTGTTTTAAATATTTATTTTTAATTTATTTTTATTAAATTTTATTTTTTGTTTTTTATTTTATATATTATTTTAGTTTTTCATTTATTTATTTATTTTCTTTATTTAATTTTAATTGCATTGTATTTTAACTAATACATTTTTTATGTTGTATTGTATGTTTTTATTTTACTGTAATTTTTACTATTAGTTTTTTTAACTATTTGTAATTTTTATTTAATCCAATTTTAATTTAATTACATTTTTTTATAGTGTACAATTTTTGATTGTTCAATTGTTTGTTTGTTTGATTGGTTAATTGTTAGATTTTATTTATTAATTGATTGATTAATTGTTTGTTTCGTTGTTGAATTGTTTGTTTGATTGATTGTTTGTTTGAGTGATTGTTTGTTCCATTGTTTGTTTGATCGATTGATTGATTGATTGATTGTTCAATTGTTTGTTTATATAATTGTTTGTTTGTTTTTTTGTTTGATTGTTTAATTGTTTGTTTGACTGTTTGTTCTATTTGATTGATTGATTGAATGAATGATTGATTAATTGTTTGTTCGATTGTTTGATTGATTGTTCAATTGTTTGTTTGATAGTTTAATTGTTTTATTTTTTTTGTTTAATTGATGATTAGTTGTTTGTTTGATTGTTTAATTGTTTGATTTTTTTGTTTAATTGATTGATTAGTTGTTTTATTTTATGTTGTAGTATTGTAATTATTTTATTCTGTTTTAAATATTTATTTTTAATTTATTTTTATTAAATTTTATTTTTTGTTTTTTATTTTATATATTATTTTAGTTTTTTATTTATTTATTTTCTTTATTTAATTTTAATTGCATTGTATTTTAACTAATACATTTTTTATGTTGTATTGTATGTTTTTATTTTACTGTAATTTTTACTATTAGTTTTTTTTAACTATTTGTAATTTTTGTTTAATCCAATTTTAATTTAATTACATTTTTTATAGTGTACAATTTTTGATTGTTCAATTGTTTGTTTGATTGATTGATTGTTTGTTTGATTGGTTAATTGTTTGATTTTATTTATTATTTGATTGATTAATTGTTTGTTTCGTTGTTGAATTGTTTGTTTGATTGTTTGTTTTTGATTGTTTGTTTGTTCGAGTGATTGTTTGTTCCATTGTTTGTTCGATCGATTGATTGATTGATTGTTTGTTCGATTGATTGATTTGTGGTTTATTTGATTTAATCATTGATTGTTTTACTGATTGTTTTTTTGTTTAGTTTGATTGTTTGTTCGATTGATTGTTTGTTCGATTGTTTGATTGATTGTTTGTTCGATTGATTGATTGATTGATTGATTGATTGATTGATTTGTGGTTTATTTGATTAATCTTTGATTGTTTTACTGATTGTTTTTTTGTTTAGTTTTTTTGTTTGATTGATTGATTGTTTGTTTGATTGTTTTTGTTCGATTGAGTGATTGTTTGTTTGTTCAATTGATTGATTGTTTGTTCGATTGATTGATTGATTGATTGATTTGTGGTTTATTTGATTAATCTTTGATTGTTTTACTGATTTTTTGTTTAGTTTGATTGATTGTTTGATTGTTTTTGTTCGATTGATTGTTTGTTCGTTTGTTTGTTTGTTTTGATTGATTGTTTGATTGTTTTTGTTCGATTGATTGTTTGTTCGTTTGTTTGTTTGTTTTGATTGATTGTTTGTTTGTTTGATTGTTTGTTCGATTGATTGATTGATTGTTTGTTTGATTGATTGATTTGTAGTTTATTTGATTAATCATTGATTGTTTTACTGATTGTTTTTTTTTTTAGTTTGATTGTTTGTTTATTTGATTAGATTGATTGTTTCTTCGATTGTTTAATTTAATTGATTGTTCAATCAGTTGATTGATTGTTTATTTGAATAATTGTTTTTTTGTTTGTTTTTTGTTTGTTTGATTGATCATTTGTTTGTTTGATTGTTTTACTGTTTGTTTGTTTGTTTGCTTATTCGATTAATTGTTTGTTTGATTGATTGATTGTTTTAGTGATTGATTGTTTGATTGATTGTCCGATTGATTGATTGATTGTTTGTTTGTTTGTTCGATTGATTGATTGTCTGTTTGTTTGTTTGTTTGATTAGAAATGATCTGATAAAATGTTTCACATAAAATACATTTACATGTACAGTAGTTCACAAAGTACTTGATTAAAAAAAAAAAAGCACAATAACTGTATTTCAAGAACTAATACTGGAACTGTTTATAAAAGTCCAGCCTGCAGTTAATTGTCCAAAAACATTTTATTATGCAATGTGTTAATGATTGGCCGACACACTTTTATTTAAACTTGAAAGAATGTCTTTTAACTTAGTATTTCTTTGCACTAATGGATTGAACTGTCAGTTAATTACATGGTTTGTTGCAGTAATTTTGCTTTAATTGAACTATAACCACAGGATCAGCACTGAATCTCCACTCAGACAGTTTGTCCATACATGCTGGTAAATATTGTGTAGCATCTGCTGTTCTGCTGTGGATATTAGACTTTATCTCTGAGTCTCGGTGATAAATGTGCTTTCCAAAAGAGCTGCACTTAAACCACACAAATGATCAAGCTTTATCATAAACAAATGCAGCTCAGGAACCCACACAAGCAAAGTCTCACAGGCGCCACAAATACTTTACATTTTTTTTCCATTCAACATTGTAAAGTCTGATGGCAAATGCATTTAACATAAACCCTATTATTCCTACGCAAAAATAAGTAAATAAATTAAAAACTTAATAAATAAATAAATACACAAAAAAATAAATAAATGCATAGATAAATAAATAAATAAAAAAACAATGCATTAATTTACTCTACACACACATTACAAAAAAATATAAAAAAAATTTAAATTGGTTTTTATTTTATTTTAGCAGTTTATTTATTAATTTATACATGCATTTATTAATTTGCTGTTTATTTATTGATTTATACATCTATTTATGCAATAATGTAGTTTTTTATTTTATTCATTGATTTATGTATAGTAGCAGTTTATTTATTAATTTATGTATTTATGTATTAAATAAGTTTAATAATTTAGGCATGCATTTATACATGCATGAATTAATAAATAAACTGCATTAATACATGTATTAATGCATGCATAAATTAATAAATAAACTGCTTCAATACATAAATGCATGCATAAATTAATAAATAAACTGCATCAATACATAAATGCATGCATAGATTAATAAATAAACTGCATCAATACATAAATGCATGCATAAATTAATAAATAAACTGCATCAATACATAAATGCATGCATAAATTAATAAATAAACTGCTTCAATACATAAATGCATGCATAAATTAATAAATAAACTGCATCAATACATAAATGCATGCATAGATTAATAAATAAACCGCTTCAATACATAAATGCATGCATAAATTAATAAATAAACCGCATCAATACATAAATGCATGCATAGATTAATAAATAAACCGCTTCAATACATAAATGCATGCATAGATTAATAAATAAACTGCATCAATACATAAATACATGCATAAATTAATAAATAAACCGCATCAATACATAAATGCATGCATAGATTAATAAATAAACTGCATCAATACATAAATGCATGCATAAATTAATAAATAAACTGCATCAATACATAAATGCATGCATAAATTAATAAATAAACTGCTTCAATACAGAAATGCATGCATAAATTAATAAATAAACTGCTTCAATACATAAATACATGCATAAATTAATAAATAAACTGCATCAATACATGCATAAACTAATAAATAAACTGCATCAATACATAAATACATGCATAAACTAATAAATAAACTGCATCAATACATAAATACATGCATAAACTAATAAATAAACTGCATCAATACATAAATACATGCATAAATTAATAAATAAACTGCATTAATAGTCAATAGGAGCCAATAGAAGGAACAGCCAATAGCAGGAAGAGTCAATAGGAGGAGCCAATAGAAGGAAGAGCCAATAGGAGAAGCTAATAAAAGGAGCCAATAGAAGGAGGAGCCAATAGAAGGAAGAGCCAATAGAAGAGCCAGTAAAAGGAGTGAATAGAAGCCAATAAAAGTAGCCAATAGAGTAAAAGAGCCAACAAAAGGCGGAGCCAGTAGAAGGAGGAGCCAATAGAATGAAGAGCCAATAGGAGGAGGAGCCAATAGAAGGAAGAGCCAATAAAAGGAGCGAATAGGAGAAGCCAATAAAAGAAGCCAATAGAGAAAAAGAGCCAACAAAAGGCGGAGCCAATAGAAGAAACCAATAGGAGTCAATAGATGGAGGAGCCAATAGATAGAAGAACCAAATAAAGCAGGAGCTAACAAAAGGAGGAGCCAACAAAAGAAGGAGCCAATAGAAGAACCTACAAAACGAGGGGCCAATTGGAGGAATCGAAAAAAAGTGGAGCAAATAGGAGGAATCAATAGAGGGAGGAGCCAATAGAAAAAGATCCAACAGAATGAGGAACCAATATAAGGAGTAACTGACAGAAGGCGGAGCCAACAAAATTAGGAGCCAATAGAAAGTGAAACTGACAGAAGTAAGAATTAATAGGAGGAGCCAATAGGAGGAGACGATAAAAGGAGGAGTCAATATAAGGCGGAGCCAGTAGAAGGAGGAGTCAACAGAAGCTGGAGCTAACAGGAGTAGGCCCAGCTCATCATGTTTCCTGCTGTCGAGCTCCACTAACACAGCTTTAGAGACAGCACTACCTGCTCTTGCACCTGGTCAGACTTCAGCAACTTCTGCTTCAGGACAAATATGGCTTCCATCTCTGCACTGATCTGGCCGTGGGCTTTAGTTTACAGTCTGTGATGGGTCTGCTTGAAGGATGGCTGGGGTCAGAAGAAGAGCCTGAAGGTCATTCCCCTGACAGCTTCGCCTTCGGGGAGTCTGGGATAATAAAATGTGCACCAGCAGCTGGCCGGGCTGTGGGTCAGCCGGATCAGGAGATCTCTCATACTGTCCTCCAGGGAGCCATTCTCCAGCTGGACTGCAGGTAAATCCTTTCACTTCTATTATTTTTATATCTAGTGTTCTGTCATATCCAGCAAGGAAGACGAGGAGGGATGAAGCTGATTTTTTATATATATTCTTTTTTATTTAACGGGATTCTTTAATTAATATCACAAGATAAAACTGCACAATGGACACAAACATACAGTGGCCGAGAGAGCTTAACGTGCTGCAGTTAGGGCTGCACGATATTGGAATAAATGAATATTGCCATATTTTATATTTCTGTGATAAATATAGCGATACGAAGAGTTTCACACGATAGCTGAATAGCTCTGTTAGACAGTTTTCTGGAGAGCCCAACAGTATTCAAGTAGAGAACCTGAATAATCACATAAATAATCACTGTCCTTACTTTGCTTTTTCATTTCTAGTCCAAATATCAAAATAATTCTTAGATCAATTAAAATATTGAAATTAAAAATATTTCTTCTAATAATTTAGAAGAAATAGATCAAAATTAAGAATTTTTCCTTTTGTTGGCTCCTCCTTCTATTGGCTCCTCTTTTTATTGGCTCCTCCTTCTATTGGCTCCTCCTTTTATTGGCTCATCCTTTTGTTGGCTCCTCTTTTTATTGGCTCTTGCTTCTATTGGCTCCTCCTATTAGCGCTTCCTTCTATTGGCTCCTCCTTTTATTTTTTTGGCTATTGGCTTTTATATATATTTTTTGGATTCACTTCATTTCTTCCTTCCACTGACCCCTCCTTTTATTGGCTCCTCCTTCTATTGGCTCCTTTTGTTGGCTCCTGCTTTTATTGGCTCTTCCTTTCATTGATCCTCCTTTTACTGGCTCCTCCCTTTTTTGGCTCCTCCTTCTATTGGCTCCTTTTGTTGGCTCCTCCTTATATTGGCTCCTCCCATTGTCTCCTGCTTTTATTGGCTCCAACTTTTATTGGCTCCTCCTTCTATTGGCTCCTCCTTTTGTTAGCTCTTCCCTCTATTGGCTTCTCCTTTTATTGGCTCTTCTATTGGTTCCTCCTCCTTTTGGATCCTCATTTTTTGACTCTTGCTTCTATTGGCTCCTCCTATTAGCTCTTCCTTCTATTGGCTCCTCCTTTTATTAGCTCCGGCTTTTATTGGCTCTTCCTTTCACTGACCCCTCCTTTTATTGGATCCTCTTTTTGTTGACTCCTCCTTCTGTTGGCTCCTCCTTCTTTTAGCTCGGCCTTCTATTGGCTCCTCCTTTTATTGGCTCTTCATTTAATTGACTCCTCCTTTTATTGGCTCCTCCCTTTTTTGGCTCCTCTTTCTATTGGCTTCTTTTGTTGGCTCCTGCTTCTATTGGCTCCTCTTTCTATTGGCTCCTCCTTTTATTGGCTCCTCCTATTAGCTCCGCCTTCTATTGGCTCCTCCTTTTATTGGCTCTTCCTTCCATTGGCTCCTCTTCTTTTGGATCCTCAGTTTTTGACTCCTCCTTCTATTGGCTCCACCTTTTATTGGCTCCTCTTTTTATTGGATCTGCTTTCTATTGGCTCCTCCATCTATTGGCTTCTCTCTTTATTGGCTCCACCTTCCCTCCATTGATTCCACCTTTTGTTGGTTCCTCCTTGTATTGGCTCAAACTTCTATTGGCTCCTCCTTTTATTGGCTCAAACTTCTATTGGCTCCTCCTTTTATTGGCTCAAACTTCTATTGGCTCCTCCTTGTATTGGCTCTTCCTTCTATCGGCTCCTCCTTTTATTGGCTCCTCTTGTTATTGGCTCTTCTTTCCATCGGCTCCTCCTTTTATTGGCTCCTCTTGTTATTGGCTCCTCCTTTTATTGGCTCTTCTTGTTATTGGCTCCTCCTTTTATTGGCTTCTCTTGTTATTGGCTCCTCTTTCCATTGGCTCCTCTTTTTATTGGCTCCACCTAACTGGCTCCGCCTGTTGGCTTCCCTCTCAGTAATAAAGCTGAAAAAGCTGTCAATAAGGCCCTTTTAAAAGATGATTTGTGTACTTTTTAAGGTACACTATGAACCCTTTAGGTACCAACCTGTACCGTTTAGGTACAAAAAAAGTGTATATTTTATTCCTGCAAACTCTACTGACAGTAAGTAAATGACAACCCAGGCTCATTACGGATACGTACCCAGGTCTACATCTCTGGAGATATTGAAATACATAACCTTAGGTACGTCTGCTCGCAGTTTTTGTTTTGGCCACTGTGTATGCTTTATAATGATCACAAATTCCTCTTGTGCATAAATCCACCAGAGGGCGCAATATAGACGAACTACTGGGAAAACTGGCAACACCGGAAAAGCCGTCCGTATGGAGGTAAGTGGTCGGCTCATCCCGCTAATATGAACAGAAGCCGGCTGTGGCATCATACCACCCCGTAGCATTTGTTTTAAAGATGAAATGCAGTCATGCATACCTCTGGGTACATAATTTGCACTCTCCAGAAATGTAGACAGGGGTACGTATCCACAATGAGCCCGTGTTGGTAAATGCTGTAGAAAATATTGAAGCAAACCATACTGTATCTGAACGTGAGATGGCACCAGAACAGGTCATCAGTGTGCAATATTATCTGGAGCCAAATATTGCATGATGAATATGAGCAGTTTGCTGAGGTCACATGATCATTCCCCATCGCATGTTATTTATTTAATGTATTTTTTCTTCCTGCAACATCACAACAGATATTCAGCCGCACAGACAGATGTCCAGACGGCCATCAGGAGCATCCATCACAGCCCGTCATGAATTTATATGATAACTGGTGCGATGGAGGATGAATATAAATCATTCTGAGAGTGGAAGAAATGGCGGCGGGCGTCTCGCAGACTGTTTCCACCTGCCCTAATGAAAACCGGGATCATTTGCAAAGGTTACGCTGCATGTCATCTGATCCATCACCTTCAGAAAACCATCAGACCTGCTCCACGTGTGACCGCCGTTACCGCTGCGTTTGCTTATGTCTGTGGGAAACTGTTTAGATTAAAACACCACGAGAACCCGGTCTAAATCAGTTCCGGTCGCTTATCAAAGTCGTGTAATTCCTACAAATCTGTGAGATCAACACTTAAAAGATGCTGGAGACACTTTGGTTTAAGATGTCGTTATTACACAAGTTCTATACTGCAGTTTTTGTCTTGTTCTAGTCTTAATATCTAAAAAAATATATGAAATCAAGAAGCATTAACATGAGGATTTAACCATTTGCTAATGCTTAATAAATGATTATACTGTGCATTTATTATAAAGTGTTAATGGGATGTAAAATAAAAGTGCTAATAAACAGTTAATGTCTTAATAATAGGCAGGTAGTAATAAGCCAGTAGTGAAATCAATTGTTACTCAAAGAGTTGGATGGATGATGGATTCCTCCTCCATCAAAAACAACCATCCAAGGTGTTGCTTTTTATACACACGCCTGCAAACACAATGTCTTTTCACAGCCTCCGCATGTTTCTAGTGTGTGTGTGTGTGTGTGTGTGTGTGTGTGTGAAGAGGAAAGTGTTGGTCATATGTGTGAACTGCTCTATTATTCGGTGTCTTCACATACACACATATGCTGCTCTAACAAACACTAGAGTCAATTAAAGCATATTAATTTAATAGTTGAAATGTTTTGCTGTGTGTTTCTCTTTTCTGAAGCTGGACGAACAATTCAATCTTTATTTCTATGGTGCTTTTACAACGCAGATTGTTTCAAAGCTACTTAAGACATTTTGAGATATTTGGACCAGAAACAAGACAAAAAATCTAATTAAGAAAATCTTTTATTATTATTATTCTTTTGCAGTGTTTAATCTGATCACTTAATTTAGCTAACCCAGGCTCGTTATGGATACGGACTGCTGTATACATTTCTGGAGAGCTCGAAATACATCCCAGGAGCTACGTTTTTTTTTTGGCAGTTTTTGTTTTCGTGATCCACGAGAGGGCGCTGTGTACCCTTTTTCAGATCTCAAATTTCTCTCGTGAGTGCCATTCACACCTGCTGTTCTCATGTAAATCCACTAGAGGCCGCTGTTGACTGACTGACCAACCGACCACCCTCTCCCTTCCCTAAACCCAACCGACAGGGTGATTGCGCATACGACAGTGAGGAGCGGGGCAGTGGGGGGATCGTAGCGAACGCAAATGAGGACCGGGGGGAATGTCGCGGACGCCGCGTCGCGTGTGTTTGTTCCTGTCATTTTTCTGATGATTAATACAATAACCTAATGCCTAGTTCACACTACAGGATTTTAAGCCTGATTTGAGCCCGATTTGGAAGTTAACGAGCTCGCCGACAGATCGGGCTGTGATCGGGGAAAAATCTCCGGGTGCACGGCGATCAGCAGTCTTTATGTGTGAACTACTGAACAACGCGTCAAAGAGGCTCGCTGAAGCGTCGCCGACACCTCGCAGACGGAAATCCAATATTTAGCATGCTGAATATTCCAGAGCAGTCGGCCGACTCGACCCCACGTGTGGTCAGATGTAGTGACGAGCTGCAGCCAATGAGAGAGCATATCAGCATGAGCTGAATGGCTGTGTGCTCAGGAGCTGAACAGAAACGTCTGTGATTGGCCAGAATGAGCATCCATGCACTCGCTTCATTCTGTGTTAACACAGACATGAGAGTAGACTATATTATTAACAGTGGAACTAGAGTTCTGTAACTATTAGAATTACCATAATGGTCATTCTGACCTTTCTCACATTATATTTACATTCAAAACTTCTATTGCGATATTAAAATTAAGCTTTGAATGTCTGTCATCATATTTTATGACAGCATTACCCTAAAAATATTATCTTTTTTGGTAATACAGCCTATCAATATGTAGTTAAGATACTAGAACATGCAAAGGTCTGAGCCTCGCTTTCATTTTCACTTTCACTTTCAAACAGGAGCTATTTCACGGCACAGAATGTGCTGTTTTGAAATATATATCTGAAGTAAATTTATGTTTTTGCTATCAGAAAGTTTAGTTTATTTTAGCATTAAGTTGCGAGGTAAAGAAATGCATGCATATATAAAGTCACAGCGAAAAGTAGCAGACATGCATGCAGTCATTTTGACCAATGTGGTAATTAAAGGTAGAAATGCTCAGTTCTTTACTGTTTTGTAATTAAAAAAATATCAATGTTAGAAAGACATACACAGATATTTAGAAAACGTCAGAGTGTTATAAATATGTTAGTTTTATTTCAAAGAGTTATAAAATTACAAAAATTAAAAACTCTCTGTGTTTCTCTCCACTTAAACTTTGCAGATGAGTGATTGATCCGCTGATGCATCAGCTGACTGATGTTTTGAAATGCTCCACTGAAAGCTTAAAACGCTGTCAGTGATGTCATCAGCACACAAGCAGCCAATAGTGTTCAGCTTTTTCTGACGACTCCTCCCTCAAAATTTCATTGGCTGTGGTTTGGTAGCTTGACTGAGCTGTTGGCGAACGAGTTGTTGTCAGATCATGTAGTGTGTGACCCCCCTCTTGTGGATCATTTATGTAGTGTCGCGTAGTGTGAACACCACAGTGATTAAAAGACACAAAATCAAGTCATGTAGTGTGAACTGCACAGCGATCTGCCGATGCTTAAAATCCTGTAGTGTGAACTAGGCATAAGCTGCAACGCGGGACTCGTCAGCTGTTTGCTATTGAAGGTCAGCTTCAACAGAGATGTGACTTTGTCAGGGACTTTCACAGGTCATATGGACCAGTTTCTTCCTCCTCCGGATCATAACATGTAAGTGTCTTTAAAATTGTTGCCTTGTTTTGTGTAGTAAGTAAAATATGCGTTTAATTGTGTGTTTTATAACTTGTAATCGCTCAGCGTGGCTTGTAATCACGTATCTATTATAGATCAGTGCTTGTGCTGAATCTCTCAGGTTAAATCTGTATGGGGCTGTTCACATATCACATCCAAAACTACGTTAAAAACGAGACGCGTGCTGCTTCCTTTAGCGATTTAAATGCGTTTCTGAACTGGCGATCCTTTGCTGTTTGCCCTTGCTATGACCACCATCAGCTCACACACACGGTCAATTTATAAAACAGTTCAGCTTTTGCCACTGTGTGGATTAATACTGAATGTGTGTCGTTGTTATTTCTTGAGGTTAGGGTTAAGAGTAGAGTATATGCTGGTGTTTGACTGCATTGCTTTATTGCATTCATGCATTGGGCTCACACATACTTTCTGCTACTTCATACTGTAGCCGTGGCTTTTCTCTCTGTCTCGTGCTGAACACAGTCAACCAATCGCAATAGTCTGGGTCATCAGACCAATCAGTGCAGATTAGCTTCGTGCTAAGGAGGGAACAAATGAATCGCTGAACTATTCATATGGGAGTCGCTGAGATAATCAGGTAAAAATAAACGCAGATTATAAGATAATAAAAGTGTTTTTTGACTCTGCACGCAGATCAGCCTGTTGTTGGAGACCCCCAAAACCAAAACATGACCTTTTTTTTTTAATGCAAAATAGGGGCTCTTTAATTCAATCATGCTGGGAACTACAAATCCCTTAACCAGGTAGTTGGACCAACACAATTCCTTCACGTTGTCTAATAGAGGTGTGAACCTACACTGGTCTCATGGTTTGGTTCGGTTACGATTATCATGCCATCGATTCGGTTCAATTCGATATCTCGGTGCATCACGGTGCATTGACGATTCTTTCCATACACAGTTTTATATTTTCTTCACAGCACAACAATTCCTGTATTAAAATGTATAAATATATTTATATTTACTATTTGTAAAACAATTTTGTCCTTTAATACAAACAGTCGGATATATAAACTGTACCTTTAAACAACACGAGCATTTATAGACCATTTTGAAGGATGTAAACAAAAACAATGGTCCTAACGTATTTCCTGTTTTACATTTTTAATTTCCATTGCTTCTGAGAATCCAAAAAGGTCCACATATTGATAAATAGTGTTATGACGGCTGATTTAAAATCAAGTTATGATTGAATTGCCTCTTGTTACAGTTAGGAAATAGTTTAACGTCAAGCAGGAAATGTTCATGAGCCAATGACATGACCACATTGAAATAGTCTATAGCAAATAAACAAATATAAATATCCCGCTCGCTTTCTGCCTTGTCTACCAAGTTCTTTCTTACACTCCTTTGATTGGTCACAAGCTCAACAGAAAGGGCTGCGATTGGCTCTTACACGCTGGCGCTCTTCACAGATGCACTCATGGGCCACAGTGAGAGAGAGAGAGAAATGCAGATTACTTACATTCTCTTAATCGCCGTGAAGTAGGGGCTTTTGCTGTAAGTGTCAGTGAAACACTGTCCTGCAAACACACACGCAGTGAAATTGTGCACAGTTTCAGAGTTGTACGTAGTTAGAGCGTTGTAAATATCGCTCGCCTCCCTCGCCATATAAGCTACGGCGACATATCGCATGTGAGATAAATGACGTCAGTGCATAATAACCGGTTATGATTATCACTGAACCGATACCGAATTGTCCGCGTCTGCATCGCGGTGCACCGAAGAAATTATTAATTTTGACACTCCTAATGTCTAACACAGAATGCTTAAGTTAACTTAATGGTTTACAAATTTAATTTGGCTAAACATAAAAAAAATAGATTGTCCAGAGAAAGGGCAAGAATTGTGTCGTCTCCGCTCATTTTAAAGGGGGAGTTCGAACAAGCAGTGGTAATCATGTTTTTGAGCGTAGATCAAAGCAGAATTTTGCGATGTTTGACTAGAAATAAGACAAAAGATATCAATGTAAACTTAAGCAGACAATCAGACAAAACGTCTTCAGTTTCTTAACAAATCCACCTTCGAGAGTGGTTGAGATATTTCCGTCCATCACCTCATCTGTGCTCAAACCTCGGAGATAAAAATGGCATGACAGATCGCGGTAATTAGAAAATATGACGGATTGGAAACGATCTGCAAGCCAAACCTGCAGAGAACTGTCATTAGTGGCTTGTCAGTGTTTTTAACACATCGAGCGCACACACATTCACGCTGGGAGCAGTGTGTGTGTGTGTGCACTTAACTATGTGTGTGTTTGTTTTCTCATCAAACTGTTGGGTTATAAATGTTTGACTATAAAAGCATCTTTAAAAACATGCGATCAGACGAGTGCAGTATCTGACAGATCGAGACAGATGACACCAGAGGTGAAAATTAGCCGTGAAAAACAACTGAACGCTAGAACTATACATCATATTTGTAAGTGCTGTTTTATTTGTAACATAATCGGAGATGGTTGGTGTGATCAAACAGCTTTATGCAATATTTATTATGTGGGAAAGCCAACAGTGTTTCTTATGCAGAATAAAAAATGGTTTGCTTTGGTTCGTGTCTTCATGAGGCCTTTGAAGAGTGGTTTGTACGTTGCAAAAAATGCTTTTCTCATTTAGAGTTTGTGTCTTGTTTGTACTTTAAATATCTAAAAGCTCTTAAATCAAGAAGCATTTTTAGGCAAAGAAAAAAATATCTTGTTTTCAGAAATAATGAGTCAAAATTAAATGTTTTTTCTCAAAACAAGCTAAATAATGTGCCAGTGGAGTAAGCGAAATAATCTAGTTTTCATTTTGACTTTAAGATTGTTTTACTTACCTTAAATAATACAGAAGAGATTATAGATGTTTAATGCAAATGTTAATTTAGTAGAAAAAAGAGGAACAGGCTTAATTATTTGATAATAAGAGAAACAGAATGGGATGGCACGGTGGCTCAGTGGTTAGCACTGTTGCCTCACAATAGCAATGCGCCTGAACACACCTCCTTTATAGACCAGCACACCCATGAGTCCACAAAGTGGCGCAAATAGATTTGCTCTTTAAACAACGTAGAGCAAAATGGAAAAATGGCTGTTGCGCTGATCTGAAAATAGCAACGAATCTCACCAAACACATCTTGCGCCTTATTATGCCGGGTGTATATAGGGCCCTAAGCTGAAGGAAAATGAGTAAATGAAGCAGAATGTATGATTCAGGAGGGGGAGATATTCATTCATTCATTTTCCTTTTTGAAAAAAAAAAGAAAGAAGGCAGAAAGAAAGACAAAAATAAAGAAAAAGTAAAGAAAAAATAAATAATAAAAGAAATGAAAAAATAAATGAAATAAAAAATAAAGCAGAAAGAAATAAAAAAAAGAAAGACAGAAAGGAAGAAATGTAAGAGAAATAAGGCAGAAAAAAGTAAAAAAAAATAAATAAATAAAACTAGAAAGAAAAAAATAAATAAAAAAGAAAAATGAAAGAAATAAGGCAGACAGAAAGAAAAGATAAAGACAAAAAGAAAGGAAGAAAAAAGAAAAGAAAGAAGGCAGAAAGAAAAAGACAAAAAGAAATAAATAAATAAAAAAGAAATGAACGAAAGACAGAAAGAAGAAAAGAAAGGATGAAAGAAAGAAATAAGGCAGACAAAAGAGAATGGAAGAAAGAAAAAAGAAAAGAAAGCAGAATAAGAAAGAAAGAAGACAAAAAGAAAGAAATTAGATAAAAATAAAAGAAGAAAAAATGAAAGAACAAAATGAAAAAAAGAAAGAAAAAAAAGAAAAAAGGAAGGAAGAAAGATAAAAATGAAAAAACACAGAAAGAGACAAAAAGTAACAAAAAAGACAAAAATGAAAGGAAGAAAAAAAATGAAAAGGCAAAAGGAAAGGAAGAAAAAAGAAAGAAAATAAAAGAAAGACAAAACGAAGGAATAAAAAGAAAAAAAGAAAAGAAAGACAAAAAGAAATTAAAGGAAATAACAGAAAGAAAAAAGAGAATGAAAGAAAAGAAAGAAATAAGGCAAAAATATTAAAGAGCAAAATGAAAAAGAAAGAAAGAAAGACAAAAAGAAAGAAATAAAAAATGAAAGAAAGAAAAAAGACAGAAAGGTAGGAGAAACGAAAGAAAAAATGAATAAAAGAAATTACACAAAGAAAGAGACAAAAAGAAAAAAAGAAATGAAAGAAAACTAAAAAAAGAAAAGACAAAAAAGAAGGAAAAGAATAAACATGAATTAATAATAATAATGCTAATAAAAGAAGCTGGTGTTATAGTGATATCACAGTAACGCTGAGCTCACCTCTTTCTTTTTCTTAATATTAAAAGTCTTCAGATCTGAAAAGCAGCTCTTGAGTCTTCAGTTCAGTTCATGCTCAGTTGAGTTCAATCCAGTGACGATCTCAGTCTATTTCCATTGTTCTTCAGGCGATAATCACTTCCAGCACAGATCAGCACTGAATCTTCACCAATCCCCAAATCTCATTTCATCTGAAACACTGATTACTGCATTCAGGAGAAGAGAAGGATTAGTCATTTTCCCTCTTTCACTTCCTTCAAACGCTTCTTGGAGGTAAAATGCTTACAGGTCCTCAGATTGAAGCTTCATTTAGCCTGTAAAACATGCATTTTTTATTTAATTTAATTTGTAATTCGAGGTTTTAAATTAATCAGACTCACTCAAAGCAAATTTGAGATTTTGGTTGATATTGTTAGATAAATAATAAGTATAAGATGTAAGCTGAGCATCTGTGGCATATTGTAGGTGATGGCCATACACTGACTTTATTGTATTAGTTTTTTTATTAATGGTCAAAGATAGGTGTAGTGTGAGTCTTTAAGGTCACATTTTAAAGACAGAATCTCCCTAAATACACATACAAACATTATCTTTTAGAGATAAGTTGATATAATTTGTGTTATTGGTGTTTTGAAAAATAAAAGGTTTATCTAGGAAACATTATTGTAAATGTGTCTGCACTTTTAGTATCAGTCATATATGAGTAGGTACTAAAACTAAAACTGAAAGAAAGAAAGAAAGAAAGAAAAAAGGCAGAAAGAAAAAAGACAGAAAGAAAGACAAATGGGATTTAATTTTTTTTGTTTGTTTATTTATTTGCTGATAAACACTTTAAAATAAGATGCATATTGTAAATGCATAAGAATACTCTTCAAATACACTGAAAAAAACCCTCAACTTTGATTTTTTGAGGCAACTTGGTGCACAGATTGTTTAGGTTGACTGTTGAGACAACTCAAAAGGCTCTAAGTTGCCTTACAATTTTAAGTTGAGCCAACTAAAAAGCTCTAAATTGCCTTACAATTTTAAGTTGAGCCAACTAAAAAGCTCTAAATTGCCTTACAATTTTAAGTTGAGCCAACTAAAAAGCTCTAAGTTACATTTAAATTTTAAGTTGAGCCAACTAAAAAAGCTGTAAGTTCCCTTGCAATGTTAGGGTGTATCGACTCAAAAATCTTGAAGTTGCCATACAAATTTAAGTTGAGTCAACTAAAAAGCTCTATGTTGCCTTACAAGTTTAAGTTGAATCGACTCAAAAAGCTGTAAGTTGCCTTGCAATTTTAAGGTGCAACGACTTAAAAATCTTGAAGTTGCCATACAAATTTAAGTTGAGTCAACTAAAAAGCTCTAAGTTGCATTACAATTTTAAGTTGAGCCAACTAAAAAAGCTCTAAGTTGCCTTACAAATTTAAGTTGAGCCATCCAAAAAGCTCTAAGTTACATTACAATTTTAAGTTTTCATCTTAAGTGCTAAGTTGTCTTAAAATTTTGTTATGTCAACTCAAAAAGCACTAAGTTGCCTTACAATTTTAAGTTGCATCAACTCAAAAAGCTCTAATTTGTCTTAATATTTTAAGTTGAGTCAACTAAAAAAGCTGTAAGTTGCCTTGCAATTTTAGGGTGTATCGACTCAAAAATCTTGAAGTTGCCATACAAATTTAAGTTGAGTCAACTAAAAAAGCTGTAAGTTGCCTTGCAATTTTAGGGTGTATCGACTCAAAAATCTTGAAGTTGCATTACAATTTTAAGTTGAGCCAACTAAAAAAGCTCTAAGTTGCCTTACAAATTTAAGTTGAGCCATCCAAAAAACTCTAAGTTACATTACAATTTTAAGTTTTCATCTTAAGTGCTAAGTTGTCTTAAAATTTTGTTATGTCAACTCAAAAAGCACTAAGTTGCCTTACAATTTTAAGTTGCATCAACTCAAAAAGCTCTAATTTGTCTTAATATTTTAAGTTGAGTCAACTAAAAAAGCTGTAAGTTGCCTTGCAATTTTAGGGTGTATCGACTCAAAAATCTTGAAGTTGCCATACAAATTTAAGTTGAGTCAACTAAAAAGCTCTATGTTGCCTTACAAGTTTAAGTTGAATCGACTCAAAAAGCTCTAAGTTGCCTTGCAATTTTAAGTTGAATCGACTCAAAAGGCTCTAAGTTGCCTAGCAATTTTAAGTTGCACAAACTCAAAAAGCTCTAATTTGTCTTAATATTTTAAGTTGAGTCAACTAAAAAAGCTGTAAGTTGCCTTGCAATTTTAAGGTGCATCGACTCAAAAATCTTAAAGTTGCCATACAAATTTAAGTTGAGTCAACTAAAAAGCTCTAAGTTGCATTACAATTTTGTTGCGTCAACTCAAAAATTCTAAGTTGCCTTATATTTTTAGGTTGAATCACTCAAAAAGCTCTATGTTGCCTTACTATTTTATTTTATTTTAATTTATTTTATTTTTAAAAGTTATTTTGCAGTGTACACACTGCTGCAAGACTCGAATGTTACAACGACTAAGACCACCCGGCATCATTGTTTAAATCAGAGAGCAATCCACATATTGGATTTACATTAGTACAATATAACTGAAGTTCATCAAAAACTATTTTTTTGGGATCCAGCATCAGTGTGTCTGATGGGGTTGGAACTAAACTTTGCAGGACGCCAGCCCTCCAGGACTGAGTTTGGGCACCCCTGGTTTAGTAGTATTGATGTATTCAATGATTGGTTAAAGTTAGGGACAGATTTGGTACACTAGTGACCTTATTCTTGATGTATGAGCGGGCGATTCCTTTTGGCTCAAGACTCAAGTCAAGGCTCAAATTTAAAGGTTGAAATTAGAAATTCAGCATGAAAATTAGATTTGCATGTCTATAATAATAAATAAATGATAATACAAAGTTGTATCCAGTGATCATTTTAAAATCATAGATCATGACATTTAATTTAATGTTGGTCCTATTTTGTTTTATTATAATGAGAAGCTGCATGTGTTTTACACTCCTGAATGTTTTCAGCACCACGGACAGCGCTCAGTCTGACACACACACACACTCCTCCATTAGTACAGCACAAATTATTCACACTTTTATGATACTTTTTTCAGAGATGGATTTTTAATGCAACCAGATTTCCGATTTTATTTTATTTTTTTTATTAAACGTGTCCTCTGCTTCATATTATTGTGATCAGGTGAGAATTTCATGAATGCAAATTCAAAAACAATCTCTCTCTCTCTCTCTCTCTCTCTCTCCCAATTCAATTTCAGTGGTTAGCACTGTGGCCTTACAGCAAGAAGGTCGCTGGTTCGAATCTCGGCTGAATCACTTGGCGTTTCTGTGTGGAGTTTGCATGTTCTCCCCGTGTTGGCGTGGGTTTCCTCTGGGTGCTCCGGTTTCCCCCACAGTCCAAACACATTGGCGTGTTTCCCAGTACAGGGTTGCAGCTGGAAGGGCATCCGCTGTGTAAAACATGTGCTGAAATAGTTTGTGGTTCATTCATGTTTTCAGCACTACGGACAGCGCTCATTCTAACTAAATTGGCTGTAGTGTATGCATGTGAGAATGACTGTATATGGGTGTTTCTTAATGCTGGGTTGCAGCTGGAAGGGCATCCGCTGCGTAAAACATATGCTGGAATAGTTGGTGGTTCATTCCGCTGTGTTGACCCCTGATTAATAAAGAGACCAAGCCGAAAAGGAATGAATGAGATGCTGCATGTGTTTTACAGTCCTGAATGTTTTCAGCACCACGGACAGCGCTGATTAACTGATAGTGTGTGTGTGAGAATAAGTGTGTATGGGTGTTTCTTAATGCTGGGTTGCAGCTGGAAGGGCATCTGCTGTGTAAATCATATGCTGGAATAGTTGGCGGTTCATTCCACTGTGGCAACCTCTGATTAATAAAGAAACTAAGCCGGACAATTATAAAAAAATAATTAAAATAATGAACTAGTATAGTGATTACATATATACATGCATTAAAATAATCTATCTCTCTGTCCCAATTCAACTCAACTCAATTCAGTTTAGTTCAGTTCAAATGAGCGTTATTGGCATGACTTGTCAAGACTTGCCTAGGCATTGCACATTACATTAACAATTATTAAAATAGTATATTATATACATGCACACATTAAAATAATCTACCATAAAAATACAGAATTACATAATTAAAAGTAGTGATTACATAATGCATGCGTTAAAATAATCTATCGATAAAAAAATCTCTCTCTCTCTCTCTTTCTCTCTCTCTCTCCTCCTCCTCCTTCAGTCCCTCCCCTTTCTGTCTGCCATCTCCCTCCTCTACAATCCAGTAAAGTGACTCTCTCTCTCTTTCTCTCCTCCTCCTCGTTTCTCAGCAGAGCTCGGACTCATCTCTCCATCTCTCTCTCTCTCTCTGTACCTGCTGTCGGATATTTCTGCGCCGCTTTTGACCATCGTCGGGGCTTGTATTGTTTCTCAGATGCTGCTCGGCGAACAGAACCGCAGGATTTCTGTCTCTTGAGTATGAGAGGGACCGACGACACGTCCGAAAACCACAGCCAGAGCCCAAAACAGCAGCATGAGCCCGGGAGCCGGAGAACTTTAGAGCCGCTCGGAGCCGCAGATTCCCGACACGCGGGAGAAGCAGATTCAGGTGAGTGTGGAAGCAGCTTCAGTGGATCTGTGCATGCAAGAACACCTTTCAATGCTGGATGGATTTTAGAAAAGAGATCGCCAAGGATGCGAACTGCAGATGCATAACATTACTGTGTGTGTGTGTGCGCGCGTGATCAGATCTGCTTTCAGTCCACGCATTGCTCATTGTTGCGTGCACAAAGCCAAGTTTGCACGCGGGTGGATCGGGATTTTGGTGTGCTGTGTATGTGTGTGTGTGGAGGGGTTATTTTGCATCTCTGCTGAGTCAATGCCCCATTAGAGCACAAAGCATAAATGAAGTCTCATCACTATTAGATATGTGAATCATGGTGATGAAATGCATCCATTCAGCAACTGCTGGAGGATGCACTGGTTATTTATTTATTTGCATCATATATATTTTTTTCTGCTGCAGCTGCAAAGTCAATAAACATGCACACGCATATATATATACACACACACTGCAGTGGGATGCATGACAGTCTTCATTCAGGCCTGCAGAATCACACCGGGAATATAATGCGCATTTGCGTAAATATACGCGCGCTCGCGTGAAGCTCATACGACGAAAAGCTGGTTGAAAAAAGGGCAAATGTGGCACGAACGGCGTGTTGAGGAGGGCATAGAGAGCCTTCAAGCCGGAGGTGAACTTGTGTGCATGTGTTTCTGACGCTTAACTGTTGGGGGAGCTCTCGCACTTTTGCGCTTGATGTCAAATTTGACTTTGAAGCTTTTGGTAATTGAGTGATTATGATGGACACAAAGCGAGTGGCGCAGCCGCAGCAGCGCGGAGTCCTAAAGAGTTTTTTTTCCGGGATGCATCCCATTACTGGAGCACTGAATCAAACCTGGTCGATATGCACTTTTCATCTGGTCATATTATGCGAAATTATGATGTCCGTCAATTTTAATGATCGCTCCTCTGCACGCGCGCAGGCTCTTAGCTGCTCTTTGTGGCCCGATTTAGATTGTGATTTTTCCACGTCCCAATTATATGCAATTGATTGCTTTTGGATCATTAATTGCAAAACAGCAGAAGAATCATGCAAGGGCAATGCAAACTTGTTATTGATAACGATTTGAGTTATCTTATATGTGCTGGCTCTACCAAAAATGTTTTGTTTTATTTATTTATTTATGTATTACTTCAGGTCATTTTATGTGTGACTATACTTGCAGTTATACTTGATATTATTGTTAACACCAGGCATGCAAGTTCAGCACTTATATAATGCAAAATAGATATGTCTATTTTTTATTAGAAAGAAGTTACGTGATACATTAAAAATTTTAATTAAATAGTTTTTATTTTGGGGCGACATGGTGGCTCAGTGGTTAGCATTGTTGCCTCACAGCCAGAAGGTCGCTGTTTCGAGTCCCGGCTGGGTCAGTTGGCGTTTCTGTGTGGAGTTTGCATGTTCTCCCCGTGTTGGGGTGAGTTTCATCCGGGTGCTCCGGTTTCCCCCACAGTCCAAACATGTGCACTATAGGGGAATTGGGTAGGCTAAATTGTCCGTAGTGTATGTGTACACTCAAACAATAAAAAATAATTAACTTGTCCAAACTACTTAATTAAAATGAGCTGAAACAACACAATTCTTGAGATTTGATTGGGACTTAATTTTTTATGTTCAATGCACATAAATTTGTTAAAAGTGTTAAGTTAACTTAATCAGTGTGTGTTGGGACAACATGAATGAATTGTGTGGAACCCTGCATTTTTTACAGTGTGTGAATGAGAGCGTGTGTTTGTGTGTGTTTCCTAGTGATGGGTTGCAGCTGGAAGGGCACCCGCTGTGTAAAACATATGCTGGATAAGTTGGTGGTTCATTCCACTGTGGTGGCCCCTGATTAATAAAGGGACTAAGCCGAAAAGAAAATGAACGAATGAATGAACTTAGAGCCTTTTTAGTAACTCAACTTAAAATTGTAAGTCAACTTAGAGCTTTTTGAGTTGATGCAACTTAAAATTGTAAGGCAACTTAAATCTTTTAAGTTGGCCCTCTCTAATTATTCCACTATGCACAGACAGGGGGGCGACGCGGTGGCGCAGTGGGTAGCGCTGTGTCCTCACAGCCAGAAGGTCGCTGGTTTGAGTCCCGGCTGGGTCAGTTGGCGTTTCTGTGTGGAGTTTGCATGTTCTCCCCGTGTTGGGGTGAGTTTCATCCGGGTGCTCCGGTTTCCCCCACAGTCCAAACATGTGCACTATAGGGGAATTGGGTAGGCTAAATTGTCCGTAGTGTATGTGTACACTCAAACAATAAAAATAATTAACTTGTCCAAACTACTTAATTAAAATTAGCTAAAACAACACAATTCTTGAGATTTGATTGGGACTTAATTTTTTGTTCAATGCACATACATTTGTTAAAAGTGTTAAGTTAACTTAATCAGTTTGTGTTGGGACAACATGAATGAATTCTGTGGAACCCTGCATTTTTTACAGTGTGTGAATGAGAGCATGTGTGTGTTTCCCAGTGATGGGTTGCAGCTGGAAGGGCACCCGCTGTGTAAAACATATGCTGGATAAGTTGGTGGTTCATTCCACTGTGGCGACCCCAGATTAATAAAGGGACTAAGCCAAAAAGAAAATGAATGAATGAACTTAGAGCCTTTTTAGTTGATTCAACTCAAAACTGTAAGAGAACTTACAGCCTTTTTGGTAACTCAACTTAAAATTGTAAGTCAACTTAGAGCTTTTTGAGTTGACGCAACTTAACATTGGAGATGTCCCTACCGTTGCTCCACCACCTGGAGATGTTCCGGGATTAAAGGGCCGAAACATCAACGATGTTGCCTTTAAATGTCACTTTAAGCTGTATAGAAGTGTCTTGAAGAATATCTAGTCTAATATTATTTACTGTCATCATGACAAAGAGAAAATAAATCAGTTATTAGAGATGAGTTATTAAAACTATTATGATTAGAAATGTCCTGAGAAAATCTGCTCTCCGTTAAACAGAAATTGGGGAAAAAATAAACAGGGGGGCTAATAATTCAGGGGTGCTAATAATTCTGACTTCAACTGTATGTAAGGCAGCTTAGTGCTTTTTTTATTTGACTCAACCTAAAATTAAGTAAAAAAATTTGAGTTGATGCAACTTAAAATTGTAAGGCAACTTAAATCTTTTAAGTTGGCCCTCTCTAATTATTCTACTATGCACAGACAGGGGGGGCGAGTGCGGTGCGGTGGCGCAGTGGGTAGCGATGTGTCCTCACAGCCAGAAGGTCACTGTTTCGAGTCCCGGCTGGGTCAGTTGGTGTTTCTGTGTGGAGTTTGCATGTTCTCCCTGTGTAGGCGTGGGTTTCCTCTGGGTGCTCCGGTTTCCCCCACAGTCCAAACACATGCGCTATAGGGGAATTGATGAGCTAAGCTGGCCGTAGTGTATGAGTGTGTGTGTGAATGAGTGTGTAAATGCACACCAAACCACGCATTCATTGTTATGTAATGAGTTTTTTAAAGCCAAAAAAAAAAAAAAAAAGAAAAAAATAAAATTGCAAAACAACCAGTTTTGCATTATCTGGTAAATTAAACTCCTGCAATAAATGCACACAAATTCACATGTGCATTGCTGTCTAATTAGTGCAAATGAGCAGCAATTTTGATATTTCATACCTATATAGAGTTTAAAGCAAAAACAATAATAATGATCATTTCAAAACAACCAGTTTGAGCTATCTGATCAATTGAACTTCCATTTGCATGAAATATACATCAAACAACACCCTTTAAACAGTTTTTTTTAAGGCAAACAAATTGCAAAAAAATACCAGTTTGACTTACAGTATCTGGTGAATTAAACTTGCAGTTGTTCACGCCTGAAATAAATGCACACCAAACCACACATGCATTGCTGTTTAATTAGTGCAAATAAGCAGTAAGCACTTGGGGCCTTTCATACTTTTACTTTTGGGGTGAACTATCCCTTAAACTGTTTTTTATAGCAAAAAAAAAAAAACTGCAGAAATAACCAGTTTGACTTATTAGGTGAATTAAACTTGCAGTTGTTCACTCCTGCAATAAATGCACACCAAACTACACATGCATTGCTGATTAATTAGTGCAAATAAGCAGTAAGCACTTGGGGCCTTTCATACTTTTACTTTTGGGGTGAACTATCCCTTAAACTGTTTTTTATAGCAAAAAAAAAAACTGCAGAAATAACCAGTTTGACTTATCAGGTAAATTAAACTTGCATTTTCTCCCTCCTGCAATAAATGCACACCAAACCACACATGCATTGCTGTTTAATTAGTGCAAATGAGCAGTAGGGGTGAACTATCCTAAAAACAATTGCAGAGTAAAGCTGCGGTCACGCTGCACTTTTCTCCCCATAGACTTCCATTCATACACACTCAAAAGCGTCAGACCGGAAACGCAAGCTCGTGCAACAAGTTTCGCAGTTCGCTAAGTTGCAAAGTTCAAGCTTGGTGAACTCTGACCTGCTAAATCGCATCACTTGACTCCGTGAGACCAATCCAGGATCAAAACATGACCTCTCTGAACAGAAATTTAAAACATGGAGCAATCGCTCGCTTTTTAATGTCTAATCATCTTGTTTAATCCCGCCCCTTTACGCTGCGCCGTACGACAGAAGTTTGCAAGCTCAAACTCTAGTGTGACCGCAGCTTAACCAGTGTGGATTATCTGGTAAATTACACACCAAACCACACATGCACTGTTGTCTAATTAGCGCAAACGAGCAACACTTCATAATTTTAATTTTGAGGTTGACTATCCCTTTAAACTGATTTTTTAAAAGCAAAATAAACCAATGTAAAAATAAGCCACAGTATGCATCATAGTGAGGATCAACCGTGCATTATCTGGTAAATTAAACATGCATTTGTTCAGTCCTGCAACAGCCAAACCACACATGCATGTTGTGTGATTAGCACAAACGAGCAGCACTTGTGTTCCAGCAGTATAAACAGCACAGGTGTGTGTGTGTGTGTGTGTGTGTGTGTGTGTGTGTTTCTCTCCTCCACACCGGTGCATCATGCAATACCTGTTCTGATCCTGCAAATAAAGCAGCGTCCGGAGTCGTTTCTGCTTTCTGTGCGTCCGAGGCAGGAATA
The DNA here is from genome assembly GCA_903798195.1 of Danio kyathit. Lineage (NCBI taxonomy): Eukaryota > Metazoa > Chordata > Actinopteri > Cypriniformes > Danionidae > Danio > Danio kyathit. Next base: position 84,553,227 of record LR812523.1, on the reverse strand, counting down.
TCAACCACAGACGGGCAGCTTTGCTTTGGCAGAGGGAATAATGAGCCCTGTCTCAGTGTGTGAAAGAGTGCAGCTGGAGCTCTGAGCAGGAACGCTGGACTCCTCAACGCATGCTTGTTCATTGTGCAGGTCTGTAGTGTCCTGAAGATTTAGCAGATCACCTGTGTTTATGTGTGTGTCAGAACAAATGTGGATTATTATGGAACTCAGAGCTGATCTTAGACTTCTATTCAGCAGATTGTGTGTGTGTGTGTGTGTGTGTGTGTGTGTGTGTACGTGTTTTTGCGACATATCAGGACACAAATCTGTATAATGACATAGGTATGACACAGGTATTACTAAAAGCAGGTGAAATATGAGGACATTGGTGACGTCCTCACTTCTCAAAAAGCTTATAAATCACACAGGATGAGTTTGTTCAGGGAGTAAAACTGTACACTGTCTCCTGTGATGGTTGGGTTTAGGGGTAGGGTGGGGTGAGGGCAATATAATATACGCTTTGATCTGTAGAAAATGAATGGAAGCCTATGTAATGTACCCACTTTTCACAAAAACAAACATCTGCATCTGTTTATTTTTTTAATTTTTAATTTTTTTTATCTAGTTCAGAACAGATATGGATGTATTATGAAACTCAAAGTTGATCTTAGACTTATGGGGCCTGAAGCAAAACTCTTAGAAGGGGCTTCTGCACCATTTAAAAAAATTTAATAATAATAATAAAAAAATATAATAAGAATAATAATAACAACAACAACAACAACAACAATAATAATATCATATAATAATAACAACAAAAACAACAATTATATAATAATAATAATATAATAATAACAACAATAATAATAATAAAACAATAATAATAATAAAATATAATAATAATAACAACAACAACAACAATTATAATATAATAATAATATTATTAATAATAATAACAATAACAATAATAACAATATAATAATAACAATAACAATAATAACAATATAATAATAACAATAATAATAATAATATTAAAAATAACAATAATAATAATAATATTAACAATAATAATAATATTAACAATAATAATAATAATAATAAAAATAACAATAATAATAACAACAATAATAATAATAATAATAATAACAACAATAATAATAATAATAACAATAATAATAATAATAATACAAATAACAATAATAATAATAATAATAATAATAATAATAAAATATAATAATAATTATAATAATTATAATATAATAATAACAACAATAAAAATAAAACAATAATAGTAATAAAATATAATAATAATAACAACAACAACAACAATTATAATATAATAATTATAATAATAATAATAATAATAATAATATAATAATAAAAATAACAATAATAATAATAACAATATAATAATAATAATAATAACAATAGTTATAAATAATAATAATAAATAATAGTAACAATATAATAATAAGCAGCAGATATTGTGTGTGTGTGTTTAAGTAAACACAAGTCTGTTTATTTTTTAAATTTTTTATTTTTTTTATCTAGTTCAGAACAGATATGGATGTATTATGAAACTCAAAGTTGATCTTAGACTTATGGGGCCTGAAGCAAAACTCTTAGAAGGGGCTTTTGCACCGTTTAAAATTTTTTTATAATAATAATAAAAAAATAAAATATAATATATGTCCTAGATGACAGGATTGTCCTGTTTAGCTAAGCTATCACTTTAAACACACTGTTTTTTTTTAGCTAAACTGTAACAGTAAAATACAGAAACGATTATAATGTTGTGTTGGCCTTCATTACACAGTTCTCCTCTAGACGAGATGCTCTTGTCTTCTTTATTGGCAATAACTGCTCCTCATGTCCTGACAGCATCAGCGAGACCTGATCGTCTGATTAATTCAAGACTTTAAGCAGATAATACCAGCACTTCTCTCTCCGGGATATGGTAATTGGCAAGTCGATCTGCGGGTTTCAGCGTTTTGAGTAATCTCAGAACACCTTGTGTTAACAGAAATTAGCTATGTGCTAAAATTAGCCCGCTGATAATAATCCCTCTATGCTAATATGAAATCGACACGGGGAACGCTAAATGAATATCGCCAGATCCATTGATCCGGCTTTGAGGATTGAGCGCCGCCGTGTAGCATTAATGAAGAAGCCCGAATCAAACATTTATAGGCAAATATTACAGATTCTCCAGTGATCCGACAGTCAGGCTGGAGCGAGGACTATTCATATCTGGATGAGATTTCCAGCGTTGACTTTCTCTTTGGTTATGCTGTACTGTGGAGACATTTGATATAGACTCCTATATCATAAACATGCATGTCAGATTGATGGACTTTATAGACTCAAACGATCACAGACTGCTATATTAATATGAATATCATTTCTATAAGTACACTGTTAACACTTTCCTGTAGAATCTACAGTAACTTACTGGCAGCAGTTCAACAGTAACATACTGTAAATCAACTACAGCAAAAATACTGTATTTACTTTTAAAGCACCATTTACACTCACTGGCCACTTTATTAGGTACACCTTACTAGTACCAGGTTGAACCCCTTTTGCCTTCAGAACTGCCTTAATCCTTCGTGGCAGAGATTCAACAAGGTACTGGAAATATTCCTCAGAGGTTTTGCTCCATATTGTCATGATAGCATCACACAGTTGCTGCAGATTTGTCGGCTGCACATCCATGATGCCAATCTCCTGTTCCACCACATCCCAAAGGTGCTCTATGGGATTGAGCTCTGGTGACTGTGGAGGCCATTTGAGTACAGTGAACTCATTGTCATGTTCAAGAAACCAGTCTGAGATGATTGGCACTTTATGACATGGTGTGTTATCCTGCTGGAAGTAGCCATCAGAAGATGGAGACACTGTGGTCATAAAGGGATGGACATGGTCAGCAACAATACTCAGGTAGGCTGTGGTGTTGATGTGATGCTCAATTGGTACTGATGGACCCAAAGTGTGCCAAGAAAATCTCCCCCACACCATTACACCACCACCACCAGCCTGAACCGCTGATACAAGGCAGGATGATCCATGCTTTCATGTTGTTGAGGCCAAATTCTGAGCCGAGCATCCGAATGTGGCAGCAGAAATGGAGACTCATCAGACCAGGCAACGTTCCTCCAATCTTCTCTTGTCCAGTTTTGGTGAGCCTGTGTGAATTGTAGCCTCAGTTTCCTGTTCTTAGCTGACAGGAGTGGCACCCGGTGTGGTCTTCTGCTGCTGTAGCCCATCCGCCTCAAGGTTGGACGTGTTGTGTGTTCAGAGATGCTCTTCTGCAGACCTCGGTTGTAACGAGTGCTTATTTGAGTTACTGTTGCCTTTCTATCAGCTGGAACCAGTCTGGCCATTCTCCTCTGACCTCTGGCATCAACAAGGCATTTGCAGCTCACTGGATATTTCCTCTTTGTTGGACCATTCTCTGTAAACCCTAGAGATGGTTGTGCGTGAAAATCCCAGTAGATCAGCAGTTTCTGAAATACTCAGAGCAGCCCGTCTGGCAGCAACAACCATGCCACGTTCAAAGTCACTTAAATCCCCTTTCTTCCCCATTCTGATGCTCGCTTTGAACTGCAGCAGATCGTCTTGACCATGTCTACATGCCTAAATGCAGTGAGCTGCTGCCATGTGATTGGCTGATTAGAAATTTGCGTTAACAAGCAGTTGGACAGCTGTACCTAAAAAAAAAAAAACTCTGGTGAGTGTATTTATTTAATGCAATATAATATTCAAGTAAAGTTTGAATGATTTCTCTGTAATTATTTCTCTGTTGTATATGTATTTATATAATGCAATATACTGCAATTAAAAGAATAAAAAAATACTGCAAATATAATTAAGTAAAATGTTTTATCTGTGAAGGACAGTTTTATATGGCTAATGTTTAAAAAAAAGAGAGATATGTGTGGGTATTGATAGTTTTTTTTTTTTGTAATGCCAAAAGTAATTGACATTTATACAAAACATGTAGTCTAATAATCAACATTATTAACTGCATTGAAACGCATATAATTTAAATGCATTAAAAAAAAAAATTTCGAAATAAAAACCCAGAGAGCTTTACAAACACAAATTAATAAAAACATGAAATATTAATGTTAATAAAAATAATTATTAAAAAAAACGTTTAAAGCAAATAATAAAAATAATATAATTAGTAAAAAACTTTAAATAAATGTGTAAATAAAATCTGAATTTAATATGTTTAATATTTTACCTATGGTTGCTTTCCTGATCTCAAACCCTTAAATGTGATTTGAGTCAACAAAATTGATAAGAATAATTATTATTATTGTTATTTTTCTCCTCCCTAACTTTGTGTCTTCTTCATAATCCTTGGACAGCGCTGGTGTATTTTCACTGAGGTTGCGTTGCCTGATTGCATTAAATCTGAAATGCTCCAGTGACATTGTGAAGAATAGTTTTATCGGCGGTGAATCCTTTCATATATCGGGTCAGCCTGTGAGAGTTGTAAGGAGATTGTTCTGGGCACTGGGAGTTTTTGATTAGGCTATTAAGTATATTAGCTGTTATGAAAGCGTCCGCTCTTCCTCTGTCTTCTGTTTCATATCATTTAATAATGTCTGTGAAATAAGTCTATCAGCAGCGCTGGAGGAAACATGGCTGCCGTTCTTTGAAGAGATGATCTGATTTCTGCAATTATGAGTCAAACGACACCACAGACTGAAAACTGGAGGCTGTGTGGTGTTTTTAAATGGAAATGAAGACCGAAGCCTGAGGAATTGTGGAGATTGAGATCATATGATGTGGGTCATTTAATGTGCATGTTTTGATGGTTAACGTGGTGATAAAATGCCTTCTATATTAAGGAGAATAAATGGATTTTAAATTAAAAATCTGTGCAGCAAGTTGCCCTACAATTTTAAGTTTGTTGCTGGTGACACGGTGGCGCAGTGGGTAGTGCTGTCGCCTCACAGCAAGAAGGTCGCTGGCTGGAGTCCGGGCTGGGTCAGTTGGTGTTTCTGTGTGGAGTTTGCATGTTCTCCCCATGTTGGTGTGGGTTTCCTCCGGGTGCTCCGGTTTCCCCCACAGTCCAAACACATGCGCTATAGGGGAATTGATGAACTAAATTGGCCGTAGTGTATGAGTGTGTGTGTGTGGATGAGTGTGTATGGGTGTTTCACAGTACTGGGTTGCAGCTGGAAGAGCATCCATTGCGTAAAATATATGCTGGAATAGTTGGTGGTTCATTCTGCTGTGGTGACCCCTGATAAGTATAAGGGACTACGCTGAAGGAAAATGAATGAATGAAGTTTGTTGCTGTCTTCATTTTTTGAGTTGAGTTAATATTTTTGTACCGCAATTAAAATGTGCATGCAACGCAGTGGCGCAGTAGGTAGTGCTGTTGCCTCACAGCAAGAACGTTGCTGGGTCGCAGGTTCGAACCTCGGCTAGGCTGGGTCAGTTGGCGTTTCTGTGTGGAGTTTGCATGTTCTCCCTGCGTTCGCGTGGGTTTCCTCCGGGTGCTCCGGTTTCCCCCACAGTCCAAAGACATGCAGTACAGGTGAATTGGGTAAGCTAAATTGTCCATAGTGTATGAGTGTGAATGAGTGTGTGGATGTTCCCAGAGATGGGTTGCGGCTGGAAGGGCATCCGCTGCGTAAAATCGTGCTGGATAAGTTGGCGGTTCATTCCGCTGTGGTGACCCCGCAAGAGACAAAGCCGACAAGAAAATGAATAAATGAATGATAAAATGTGCTTATGAAATATACTGTTCAAGAAAATTTTATAAATTAAAATGAAAACATTTAAATAGTTTAATAATGCGTTGTCCGTAAATGAGATGCAAATGAGATATTATTATTATTTTTTTTTTTTCCAATGGCAAATTTTACTGCAAAGTGTTTTGAGTTGACTCAGCTTAAATCGAGTCTACTACAGTACTTGTGTTAAGTTGTCAAATAAAAAAATAAAAAATAAATAAACAAAAAAAGCTGTGCAGTAAGTTGTCAACTTTAATTTTTTTTTACAGTGTACAATACAGTGTTCAGCATAAATGAGCACACGCCTCTTTTGAAAATGAATATTTCTGATCCATTTCTCAGTGATTCATTCATTCATTCATTTTCTTGTCGGCTTTGTCCCTTGCGGGGTCGCCACAGCGGAATGAACCGCCAACTTATCCAGCACGATTTTACGCAGCGGATGCCCTTCCAGCCGCAACCCATCTCTGGGAACTTCCACACACACATTCACACTCATACACTACGGACAATTTAGCCTACCCAATTCACCTTTACTGCATGTCTTTGGACTGTGGGGGAAACCGGAGCACCCGGAGGAAACCCACGCGAACCCAGGGAGAACATGCAAACTCCACACAGAAACGCCAACTGACCCAGCCCAGCCGAGGTTCGAACCTGCGACCCAGCGACGTTCTTGCTGTGAGGCAACAGCACTACCTACTGCGCCACTGGGTTGCCTTCTCAGTGATTATATATAATATTTTGTGGTGCATTTAAACAACCTATTTATTAAGTGGTTATATTCATTAAAATAAGAGTTTGGTCACTGAACATCTTTAGGAGTATAAATAAATAAATTCAATCAAGTTATTGAAAAAAAATAAAAGAAAATAAATAATAATAATAATAATAATAATAATAAAAATAGGTGACACAGTGGTTAGCACTGTCGCCTCACAGCAAAAAGGTTGATGCTTCGAGTCCCGGCTGGGTCAGTTGGCATTTCTGTGTGGAGTTTGCATGTTCTCCCCGTGTTGGCGTGGGTTTCCACTGGGTGCTCTGGTTTCCCCCACAGTCCAAGCACATGCGCTATAGGGGAATTGGATAAGCTAAATTGGCCGTAGTGTAGGAGTGTGAATGTATGTATGGGTGTTTTACAGTGATGGGTTGCAGCTGAAAGGGCATCCACTGTGTAAAACATATGCTGGATAAGTTGGCGGTTCATTCCGTTGTGGTGACCCCTAATGAATAAGGAACTAAGCGGAAAAAAAAAAATGAATGAGTAATAAATAAACAAAGTCTGTGACAGCATCTGTTACTAATGATTTATTTCCCAAATAAATGCTGGTCTCTTTGAAATTGTTTGCTCATTACAGAATCCTGAAGAATACCGAGTGTCATGTTGCAATAAAATAAAATTAAAGCAAGAGTGCGTTAATTCATAGAACAAGACAGAAACGCTTGTTTTGTAAATCTTGCAAATAATTGCTGTTCTATTGAATTTATTTTAGTTTTCTTTATTTAGCATGTATCATGATTTCCATAAAATAAAAGTAAATGAAGAGCAAGACTACAATAAATTGATTAGAATGTGACAACATTCATTACAAAAGATTTCTTTTGATAATTAAATAAATAATAGGATGTTAATGTCACAGCAAAAATGTTTTGATCATCAATGTATCTTGATCCTCAAATAATGTTATAAAGATATCTGAATGATCATGTGACACCGAAGACTGTAGATTATTCATCTATTAAATGAAACCGTGCTTGATATGTTTATATAAATGAATATGAATGAACAGCAACCCCCCAAAAAACAGCATAGTTTTGCATTTACAAGCTCTAAATGCCCCCAAATGGATAATTTAGGTCAAAATAATAACATAATCCCAGTCAAGACCCCTGAAAAGCAGATTACATGCTTCTAGACAGTAAATCGTGTGGCCCTTCAGAGGGGAAGGTTGGCGACCGGGGCTTTCTTTTTTCTTTTTTTGGCCTGATCTTCATAAATTATTAAAAGCCATGGTCATTATTGCGATTAGCCTCAATAATTCATACAATTATGTAATGAAAGGGCTGAATGAAAGGCTGCGCGGCGGGAAACACTGGTGACGGGGCCGAGAGAAGCTGAAGGCCACCAGCTGCCAGTGAACACCGCTGGGCGCATTAATAAACAATGCCAACCTGTGGAGGAGCTCTGTGCCAGCTGGCGGAACTTCACCAGAGTCACCGCATTACAGCCCAGAAACACTGCACACGCTGAAGATGAGGAAGACGAGTTGGCGGATTATTCAATGCACAGACCTGAGCGAAGATGATGATTGGTGCTCAATTCTGGATGCCCTTACACCATCTTTACATCTGCTCCTCGACTAGATGAAGCAACAAAAATGTATAATTTAATGTAAACACTGTAATGTTTTTGAACTGCACTATAATAACATACTTGGATTTGTATTGGTGATTCTATAGTTGCTATGGTTACACAACTACAGTAATTGATCTGTTGTGGTAATTCTACAGTTGCTATGGTTACACAACAACTATAATTGATCTGTTGTGGTGATTCTACAGTTGCTATGGTTACACAACTATAATTGATCTGTTGCAGAGATTCTTCTGTTGTTAATGTAACCACTAGTAATTGATTTGCTGTTGTGATTCTATAGTTGCTATGGCAACACAACTATGTTAATCGATCTATTGCGGTGATTATTTTGTTTCTATGGTAGCACAACATCTATAGCAATTGATTTGCTGTGGTAATTCTACAGTTGCTATGGCAACACACCAACTATCATAATTGGTCTGTTGGTGTCAGTACCGTCGCAAGCTTTACTGGCGCTCTAGGCAAACAACGATTGTGCGGCCCACAGTGTTCATGCTGCCTTTTCGTAGATAAAAGTGAAAAGCGATGTTGGGGGTGGTTCTTAGTGGGGTTCGCCGACAAAAATGAAGAGCGAGGTAGAGGGTGTCTATAGCAAGATGCCACAATGGGCGATCACCCATATTGCCCATGACTAAATCGGTCAATAATTGGTGTCGTTCTAAAATTGCTACGGTAACACAAATACTTGTATCTTTTATAGTGATTCTATAGTTGCTATGGTAACAACTGAATATATTGATCTGCAGTGGTAATTCTATAGTTTCTATGGTAAAACACAACTCTCATAATTGATCTGTTGTGGTGATTCTACAGTTGCTATGGTAACAAATATTGATATTGATGTTGCTATCGCAACACACCAACTGTCATAATTGATCTGTTGGTGTCATTCTAAAGTTGCTATGGTAACACAACAAGTATGTTAATTGATCTAATGTGGTGATTCTACAGTTGCTATGGTAACACAATAACTATAGTAATTACTATGCTATGGTGGTTCTACAGTTGCTATGGTAACAACAACTAGCGACTGATCTGCTGTGGTGATTCTATGGTAGCACACAACTCTCATAATTGATCTGTTATGGTCATTCTACAGTTGCTATGGTAACGACTATTGATATTGATCTGTTGTGGTGATTTCATTAGTTGCTATGGCAACACAACTATATTAATCGATCAGTTGTGGTGATTATTTTGTTTCTATGGATCTATAACAATTGATTTGCTGTGGTGATTCTACAGTTGCTATGGTAACACACCAACTATTGTAATGATCTGTTGGTGTCGTTCTAAAGTTGCTATGGTAACAGAACTAATAAATATATGTTTTATGGTGATTCTATAGTTAATATGGTAACACGACAAGTATGTTAATTGATCTAATGTGGTGATTTTTGTAGTTGCTATGGTAAAACAATAACTACAGTAATTAATATGCTATGGTGGAACTACAGTTGCCATGGTAACAACAACTAGCGACTGATCTGTTGTAGTGATTCTATAGTTGCTAGGGTGACCACTATTGTAATTGATCTGTTGTGGGGATTCTACAGTTGCTATGACAACACAACTATATTAATCGATCTATTGCTGTGATTGTTTTGTTTCTATGGTAGCACAACATCTATAGGAATTGATTTGCTGTGGTGATTCTACAGTTGCTATGGTAACACACTAACTATCATAATTGATCTGTTGCTGTCATTCTACAGTTGCTATGGTAACACAACAACTATAGTATTTAATATGCTATGGTGGTTCTACATTTGCCATGGTAATAACAACTATCAGCGACTGATGTGTTGTGGTGATTCTATAGTTGCTATGGTAACACCACTATTGTAATTGATCTGTTGGTGGCATTCTATAGTTGCTTTGGTAATAACTACTGTATTGATATTGATCTGTTGTGTTGATTCTATAGTTGCCATGGTAATACAACAACTATAGAAAGTAATATGCTTTAACGGTTGTACAGTTGCTATGGTAACAACAAATATAGTGACTGATCTGTTGTGTTGATTCTACAGTTGCTATGGTAACAACAAATATAGTGACTGATCTGTTGTGGTGATTCTACAGTTGCTATGGTAACAACAAATATAGTGACTGATCTGTTGTGGTGATTCTACAGTTGCTATGATAACACAACTATAGTAATTAATATGCTATGGTGGTTCTACGGTTGCTATGGTGACAACAAATACAGTGACTGATCTGTTGTGGTGATTCTACAGTTGCTATGATAACACAACTATAGTAAATAGTATGCTATGGTGGTTCTACAGTTGCTTTGGTGACAACAAATACAGTGACTGATCTGTTGTGGTGATTCTACAGTTGCTATGATAACACAACTATAGTAAATAGTATGCTATGGTGGTTCTACAGTTGCTATGGTAACAACAAATACAGTGACTTATCTGTTGTGGTGATTCTACAGTTGCTATGGCAACACAACAACTATAGTAATACACAATACACCGCAGCTTACTGTTGTAAAATTGAAAGTATTCTACATTATGTATTACAGTTTATCAATTCGGTAGTAGTTCATACTACAGTAGGGAGCATTCATTGAAGAGTAAAACAATATATTAAATTTGTGTGTGCGTGTGCGTGTGTGTACAGTATCTTTTTTTTTTTTAATAGCTTGGATAAAAATACTAGTATTTACTATTAATAATCACCACCTCCGGCGTTCTTTATTTTCTAGCTAATGAAACCATACTGTAAAGTGTTACAATAATAATATTAACGATGATGTACTATTTAAAGTGTTATGCATGTTATTGTCTGTATGTATGTAAATAAAGCACCGTAATGTCCATCTTGTAAACTATATGAAATAGTCGTCACTTATATACGGTAATTGTCATATACTCCGGTGACCAACACTCAGAAGTTTACCGTGACAGCATTTTGATAACCAGCAATCATAAATGTGCACATCTGAATGTTAATGTCCTCGATTATCTCCGCATGGAGCCGGAGAACAGCCGTGACTCAGCATAATAAACGCAGAGTCGAGGATCCTCTCAACAACAAAAAAAAAAAATCCCGGCTCCGTTCACTACCTACAATTACTGCGGGACTGACAGCGCCTTCCACCCACATTTACATTTAGCTTTAAAGCAGGCAGGACTTATAATTGAGTCTTAAGAGTAGCTGTTCCTAGATCAGAGGTCACCGCGAGGCCAACTGTTATCGGAAACCACTCAAGAAAAGAGAAGAGATAAAAGCAATAAAGTGCTCATTGTGGCTCTTTTTTTTTGTTGCCAGCGGTCGGCCCTGTTTTCTTCAATTTCTGAACACAGAGATGCTTTAGAGATACTACGGAAAAGAAGGAACAACGACAGGTAATCTTTTGCCACCGCTGGCCTGTGTTTAATGGATTAGTTCACACTGAAATGAAAATGAAAACAGTGTTTAGGTTCCTCAGTAAAGCAGAACTGAAGATATTCAGCAGAGGGTCTGAGCATGGATTAAAAACTTTATTTATTTATTTGTTTTTAGGTTGGATACAAAAAAACTTGCCTTATTAAATAATTGCACTTTAATCTGAATACTAGGATCTTGCAAATTGACTGTAAATTATTATGTGCTGTCATCATGACAAAACAAAATAAATTCATAAAAAATGCATATTTAAAAAATGTATATTAGTTTATATTAAGATCTGTTAAAACAAATCCAAGTCAAACATCACTTACTAAATATCATAATTTTTATTAAAACGTTCGAATAATTCTCTGAATAATAACTCTGTCATGCACAAAGGACCATTAGGGTATTTTTAATGATATTTAAACATAGAATAAATACATTTCCATGAAATATGCCTTGTTAGAATTGGACCATATTTGGCCGATATACAACTATTTGAAAATCTGAGGGTTAAAGAAAATAATTAAAAAAATTGAGAAAATGACCTAAGATTGCATTAACTGCCTGCTCAACCAAATGGTTAACCATTTTTTGACTGACTATATTTTACTGGGAGGAGTACCTAACTTGGCTAAACCTGATTGATCCATCTCTACCGTTTGGTTGAAGTATGTTATGCCCAAGTGTGCCACAAGCTTGCTTTTGAGTGAAGGTCTCGGTCGTTAGATCGCCCCCTGGGGGCTGGCTGCAGTACAAGTCATAAAGCCCGCCTCCTCCGTGTTAATGAAGGAGACATGAGACCAAATAAAAAAATGAATTACACTTGCAATAAAATGTTCTGAAAGATGGTTCTGGTCAGTTAAGGCACTGGTTATCAGCTGATATAGGTGCAGATCTTCATTTCTGTATGTTTTGAGCAGTAATGTAATGCTGGGCGTGTCATCGTGATTGACAGCTGTGATTGACAGTTTCTCAAAGCAGACGTCGGAGCTTCAGCAGGAGACTGAAGTGTTATTATTCCATTTCTGTGTTATTTTACCATGATAAAATGAGTTGCTCAGCAGTAAACTAGAGTTTCTGACATACAGGATCTGGTGGAACACTGTTTATTTGGTAAGTTCAGGGCTTTATCAGTTTGCTGATACACTCCTAACCACCCAGATAGCAAAATACACTCAGGCCAGTTCCGGCTAGACTCTCGCCTGCCGGAGACTTACCCCTAGGCTCGACTCCGTCTGCTGTACCTACTCGCGCACATTACTCGCAATCCGATCCGGCTCGGATGCGGCAGCGTCGGCTCGCTAACGGCCGCGGCATCTGGCCCGATTGACTCAGGCAGTAAGTCCATAGGCATCCGGCCCGAGTCAATCGGGTCAGATGCGGCGGCCATTAGCGAGCTGACGCTGCCTTATCCGAGCCAGAATCGGTCTGCAAGTAATGTGCGCTGCGGCCCGGAGCTGGCGCATTTAAATCTTTGTTATATAAAACCTCACCTTTGTTAACGTTATTACAACCATCTGTGTTGATAAAACAGCAAACGCAGGCTACTATGTAAACGCAGTGTACATTAGCGAGCCTTTGTTATAGTGCACCAGCGGTAAAGTGAGCAGTTCGGGGGGCGTGGTTGATTTGATGTACAAGCGTTTGGTTGGAAGTTTGATTCCACAGCTCCTCCTCTGGCTCCATCAGACAGTCCTTCTGCACATGCCCAGACTCCAATTTCAGCAGTCTTTTGTGACAGTTTGTGCCCGTCACGAGGCGTTTTTTCCTTCACAGTGTTTAATGGAAAATGGCGCTGTCGCGACGTCCATATTATATACAGCCATTGATTATGCCACAAAAATCCACTAGTTGTCACTAACTCAATTAACAGCACTCATCACAACATTGCTTCTACCATTGAAGTAAAAAACAAGGAAGTCACTCCTGACTTGTGAACTGTTTTTGGTGAAAATTTGCAAGGTAATGCAATAATATTTTTTGACATTTTACCCTCTAAGAGTCCTATTTTTATAAAGTTATGTTGCTTGGTGCCATGGAAAGTATTTAGTATGTTTGTAATAATTGTTCAAAAACATACTCAACCAAATGGTTGATTAGTCACTTCTATGGTAGGTAGAAAAGCAAAACTAATGTTTTCATATCATGCATTTCTGCAGTCAGAATGGACTGTTTGCTGAGAAATATTCACTTTTGATCATTCACAGAATACATATGACACCGCTTGTTATTTATTCATGAATATTGACTTGCACCGAAAATTTGCATATGGTTTAATTAGGCTCTTAATGGCACATATTACATTTGATATATTTATGATTGTACATTTAAAAGAATGTCTTTATAGAACATGAACTTTGCTTAATATCATTATCATGTATCGTTAGGATTTGTTTTTCTCTTATGCAAAAAATCTTCTATCCATCTGGCGCCCTCTAGCGCATTTGTAATTAGTAACATAAAACAAAACATACCCTAAATAACATATTTCAGATTTGCAAAAATGAAGACAGCACCCTCCAGCGTCATCTAAAACATGCAACAAAACGTACCCTAATTAACCTATTTTAGATTAAATAAATTCAAAAGTGCCCTCTAGTGGACTTTTCATCTAAAACATGCAACAAATTATACTCTATTTCTCGTATTTCAGATTATAAAATGTAGACTACAAAACACCCTAGGTAGCATATTTTAGATTCACAAAAATGTAGACGGCACCTTTTAGCGGTTTTGTCATCTATGCACAACAAAATGTACCTAAAGTGATGTATTCCAAATTTAAAAAAAATATAGACAGCGCCTCCAATTGTTTTGTCATCTGAAATTTGCAACAAAATGTACCCTAAATAACATATTTCAGATTCGCAAAAATGTAGACAGCGCCTTCTAGTGGTTTTGTCATCTAAAATGTGCAACAAAACAAATCCTGATTAACGTATTTCAGATAAAAAAAAAATGCAGAAAGCGCCCTCTAGTGGATTTGTCATCTAAAACATGCAACAAAACGTACCCTAAGTGACGTAGTTCAGACTCAAAAAATGTAGAAAGTGCCCTCTAGCAGATTGGTCATCTGAAATGTGCAACAAACACACCCTAGGTAGCATATTTTAGATTCACAAAAATGTAGACGGCACCCTCTAGTGGATTTTTCATTTCAAATGTGCAATGAAACGTACCTGGAGCAACTTCTGTCAGATTTACAAAAATCTAGAACGTGTGCTCTAGTGGACTTGTTGTCTGAAACGTGCAACGAAACAAACTCAGAGCAACGTATTTTGCATTGCACAAAAAAAAAGTAGGCTAATATACATTTTCCAATGAGCCTGGGTGGTAAAGAGTGCTGCCGGCATGGGTCAGCTTACAGAATCTGCTGCTGTAATATATATAAATATCACATTTTTCCTGGGGCTGGTTAATATTCTCTCCTCATCTGCCCTCTCCATATCGCTCCATTGTAGCTGCTTTTAAGCCGTTCACAGACCAGCTTCAAAGTGGAAGCTTCACAGAACGTTATTAGTCTGTTTTTCTAAACTAAAGTGCAATATCAGCTCGGGAAGGAGAGAACAGAGGCAGGGGAAAAGTAAAAAGCTGTGGATTTGATCCGCTGGGAGTGAAGCGGTGACGTGAGAGCCCGGCTGTGGCAGTCTGCTTGATTTCCCCATAATTACCCGGAGTATTTTTGCCCTCTGTTTCTGCCCCGGTCCCTTCGTCGAATGGAGCAGCTATTCTTTAATCTTGTCACTTCTCAGGACTGTGGAAGTGGGCTCTGGAAGTACCTATTAGAGGAAGGAAATTGCACAGGCCTCTCCCTTTGGTCCTTCCGGATGGTTTGAGAAATGAAGAAAGAGCGGGTCAGCGCAGAGACGCAGCGCTGGACTAAAAGCGTGGAGAGACTCTGAGCGCCCCGAGAGACGCAGCGCACACATCGGGATCATCCGAATGCGGATTTGGAGAAGAGCAGAGACTGTATAATGAAACACAGAAGATGAGTTTTCAAGCCCAGCATCCATAAAACATGATGCTTTTACTTCAGAATCTGAATAAGCTTTCTCTACCTGCAATTTTGGCTTTCTCGTTTAATTATATACAATTTTTTTGAAGACTCACCAATATGGAGACCAATAACTGTACTTTTCTGACCTTAAATGTTGGCTTTCTCATTTAATTATATACGATTTCTTTAAAGAATATGAGTAGCTATTTATTTATTTATTTATTTATTTATTTATCTTGGTATTACCAATACTGATACTGATACTATGTGAAGAATCCCAAAGTTTCAAGAATACAGATGATTTCAAGCTGATCATCCATAAAGCAAAATATTTTTACTTTAGGAAACAAATAAGCTTTGATCACCTGAATTTTTGAGTTTCTCATTTAATTATAGGCCATTTTTTGAAGGCGATTATACTGTACATGTCTTTTTTTTCTTCTTGGTACTCACTGATAACGATAACTGCACTTTTTTTTCAAGCTTTCCTGACCTGTAAATATGGCTTTCTTATTTAATTAAAAACTTTTTTTAAGAGAGTATGAGTAACAATATTTATTTTTCTTGGTTCTCACCGATACTGTTACCTGTACTTTTTTAGGGGATGTGAAGAATCCCAAAGATTCAAGAAGACTGAAGATGACTCTTCAACATCCACAAAGCATGAGACTTTTACTCCTGAAACTGAATAAGGTTTTTTCTACCTGAATGTTTTGGTATTTCGTTTAATTAAATAGTTTAAAAAAATAGTTTTTTTTTTTGAAGACTCACCGATACTGATAGCAATAATGGTACTTTTTAAAAGCTTTCCTGATATGGAATTTTTGCTTTCTAATTTAATTATGTATATATATATACACAGTTGAAGCCAGAATTATTAGCCCCCCTGAATTATTAGCCCCCTGTTTATTTTTTTCCCCAATTTCTGTTTAACAGAGACAAGACTTTTTTCAACACATTTCTAATCCTAATAGTTTTAATAACTCATCTCTAATAACTGATTTATTTTATCTTTGTCATGATGACAGTAAATGATATTAGACTAGATATTCTTCAAGACACTTCTATACAGCTTAAAGTGACATTTAAA
>LR812523.1:84484138-84534138 GCA_903798195.1 Danio kyathit | reverse complement strand
CTCATGGTATTTGTAAAATAAAATACATTTTTATTTATTAATTTATGATTTTATTTTAAATTATTTTTATGAGTTCTCTTTTAAACAGATTGATGTTTTAGTACTGCCCTTCAGAAATAACAGAAAAATACCTACATGTTTTACAATAATGCAATTTAAGCACAATTTACCGTGTGTGCCAAGTGTTTACAAGCTGAGGATGAGCTGACGAGCCAACAGGAGCTTTATAGAGGCGCTACAGAAGCTTTATTATGGTCTTCTTAAAGTCAAGATGAAACGGATGCTGCTGCTGACTTTACTATTGAAGTGTGGCACATTATTGAGAAAAAAAAATGAAAGGAACAGCCTGGACTTTAGTGATTGACCCTGACTGAACTGTGAAACCGGAGCGTTTGGTATTAAATCAGAAGCAGAGGCAGGTCAATGATGTCTTACTGTACATACAGGATGTCAACAAGACACAGATATGAGTCACAGCACAGCAAGATTTGACTGAAATCTAGCATCTATACAGTCTTCAGCATAAATGAGTACACCGATCTCTATTTTACATTATTCATATTTACATGATGCTTTACAGTAATATATTTGTGTATTTACACACACCGGCCACTTTATTAGGTACACCTGTCCAACTGCTCGTTACCACACATTTCTAATCAGCCAATCACATGGCAGCAGCTCAATGCATTTAGGCATGTAGACATGTTCAAGACGATCTGCTGCAGTTCAAAGCGAGCATCAGAATGGGGAAGAAAGGGGATTTAAGTGACTTTGAACGTGGCATGGTTGTTGCTGCCAGACGGGCTGGTCTGAGTATTTCAGAAACTGCTGGTCTACTGGGATTTTCACGCACAACCATCTCTAGGGTTTACAGAGAATGGTCCGACATAGAGGAAATATCCAGTGAGCGGCAGTTCTGTGGGCGCAAATGCCTTGTTGATGCCAGAGGTCAGAGGAGAATGGCCAGACTGGTTCCAGCTGATAGAAAGGCAACAGTAACTCAAATAAGCACTTGTTACAACCGAGGTCTGCAGAAGAGCATCTCTGAACACACAACACGACCAACAGCGGAATGAACCGCCAACTTATCCAGCACATGTTTTATTCAGCGGATGCCCTTCCAGCTGCAACCCATCTCTGGAAAACATCCATTCACACTCGTACACCTTCCCAATTCACCTGTACCGCATTTGTTTGGACTGTGGGGGAAACCGGAGCACCCGGAGGAAACCCACGCAAACGCGGGGAGAACATGCAAACTCCACACAGAAACGCCAACTGAACCAGCCGAGGCTCGAACCAGCGACCTTCTTGCTTTGAGGCGACAGCACTACCTACTGCGCCACCGCGTCGCCCCTACCCTCAAAACATTTGGAACAAAATTAATAATAAATGTGGAAACCCCAGATTAATAAAGAGACTAAGCCGAAAAGAAAATAAATGAATTTTGTGATGGTGGCTCAATGGTTGCATGTTCTCCCCGTGTTGGCGTGGGTTTCCTCCGGGTGCTCCGGTTTCCCCCACAGTCCAAACACATGCGCTATAGGGGAATTGATGAACTAAATTGGTCGTAGTGTATGAGTGTGTGTGTGTGTGAGAATGAGTGTATGGGAGTTTCCCAGTACTGGGTTGCAGCTGGAAGGGCATCCGCTCTGTAAAACATATGCTGGAATAGTTGGCGGTTCACTCCGCTGTGGCGACCCCTGATAAATAAAGGGACTAAGCCGAAGGAAAATGAATGAATGGATGTTATTAATGAACACATTTGTTTGTATTGTCCTGCAAACTATTAATTACATTTCAGGCTAATTTCACAGTAAGATGTAGCAGTTTACAGTTAGATCATTATTTTTTTTTGGGAAATAGAGTATGTGTTTTCTGTACAGCCTATATATTTATCTACTGTTGTTTCATATGTGTGTGTTTGCTTGCTCGGTGTCCTTGTGGGTGTTGGTTGTTTTGCCCTTGTAGGCTTTAAGGACCTTTGAGCAGAAGTGAAATCCTTCAGCGCAGTGATCTGTGTAGTGTAGTGTGGAGAAACTTCAGCTGTGCCTTACAGTAATATACAGAGTCTCACTAACATTCACTATTGTAGATCTTATTATTCAGATCACTATGAAAAGAAGATGACTGACGATTCCCTCCAAACATTTGGAACTAAATTAATAATAAAACGTGTTGCGTTGTGACACTGAATTGTTTATTTGAGGCACTAAATTTATGTAGATTAAAGGAGAATGTGATGATGATGAGTGTTGGGGAGTTCCTCTGTGTTGAAAACACTGCATAAATGATTCTTTTTGTAAGACAATATACAGTCTTCAGCATAAATGAGTACATCCCTTTATGAAACTTGTATAATAATAATAATAGTAGTAATAATAATAATAATAATTGTACATTTCTATCCATTTCTGGGTGAATATAGATGATGAATTTGGTGCAGAACTTGTTAAACCATTATATCCATTAAAATAAGAGCTTTGAGTTTGGTCATCGGACATGTTTAGGAATAGAAATCAATAGAAAGATGGGAATAGAAGATAATGCATTTAAATTCATGTGAGTTATTATAAATAAATAAATAAATAAGTGAAGTTTCACAAACTCATTTTGAGAGGAGCACGTGATATGATTGATCGCAGCTGGCCTCTCATCTGTAATCATTAGTAAGCCAATCGGATCATTCCAAACTCACTATAAATAGCCGGTCTAGCATTACTCCCTCATCCTTGTTTATTGAAGAATCCCCCCATCCACCCCATCTCCCCCTTTCCTCCTTTACCAGGGTGAGCTCTCGAGAACTACCTGATTTTGTACTCCCTCACATGCTCAATAATCAGGCGGGAGCGCTGAACTCAATAAACTCCGAGCTCAGAGTTCTCTCCCTAGGACAGCATGCCAAACCTGCTATGATTATCAAGCAATATCCAAGTGTGAACGCTTTAAATAAATAAATAAACATACAAACTACAAAACTAAATTTTAAATTAATCTTTCTCTTGATTTTTTTTTCCTGTTTATTAAAATATGATTTAATATTTACCCCAAACATATTAATTTATTATATATTTTAAATTTTGACGCTGGGGAGAGATCTCTTCCTCCCAGAATGCAGATACTGTATGAACACAGGACTTGAGTTTGCCATTAAAAGTAGTAGTAATAATAATAATAATAATAATTAATAATAATAATTAATAATAATAATAATAATAATAATAGTAATAATAATAATAATAATAATAATAATAAATAATAAATAAAAAAAAATAAAAAAAATAACAATAATAATAATAATAATAAATAATAATAATAAATAAAATAAAATAATAATAATAATAAATTAACACTAATAAAATGATTGAACTAATCACTTGCAAATGTTTATGAACTCATGGTATTTGTAAAATAAAATACATTTTAATTATTAATTTATGCTTTTATTTTAAATTATTTTTTATGAGTTCTCTTTTAAACAGATTGATGTTTTAGTACTGCCCTTCAGAAATAACAGGAAAATACCTACATGTTTTACAATAATGCAATTTAAGCACAATTTACCCTGTGTGCCAAGTGTTTACAAGCTGAGGATGAGCTGACGAGCCAACAGGAGCTTTATAGAGGCGCTACAGAAGCTTTATTATGGTCATAAATAAATAAATAAATAAATAAATAAACATACAAACTACAAAACTAAATTTTAAATGAATCTTTCTCTTGATTTTTTTTCCCTGTTTATTAAAATATGATTTAATATTTACCCCAAACATATTAATTTATTATATATTTTAAATTTTGACGCTGGGGAGAGATCTCTTCCTCCCAGAATGCAGATACTGTATGAACACAGGACTTGAGTTTGCCATTAAAAGTAGTAACAGATGATTTTCATCACCTCTGATAGTGAATCATGAACTCATTAGAGAGTTTTAATTCCGCTCGAGTGTGTTTAATTGGGTTAGTGTGTTCGCTGTAGGGTGGCTGTGATGTGTGACGGTGTTTCTGGGTGAGACGTTTCTGCTGTTTGTGCTTCAGCTCCACTCTTGGCAAACAGCAGCGTGTGCTTCATATACTTTACATGATCTGACATTCCAGACAGGTGTGTGTGTGTTGTGTGTGTGTGTGTGTGCTGTGGTTGACAAGCATGAGCTTCTGATTTAGCTGCACATCAACACACACAAACATGTGCACAAATAGGTACATGCACGTACACATGAACACACGGATGCATTCATTCATGCTTGTGCACATACACACATGCACATACACACAAACACACATGCAATACACAGACACATGCATTGATATGTCATACGGTACACACATGCATGAACATGCACATGCACACACACTACACAGACATTCACATATAAAGAAAGCACACACATACAAATGTGCACACACACACACACACACACACACACACACACACACACACACACACACACACACACACATACATGCATGCACATATACAGTATGTACACACATGCATACACAAATGCACACACACATGCATATACATACTGTATACACACACACACACACACACACACACACACACACACACAGTATGCACACACATTCATATGCACACACACATACCGTACAATACACAGACACATGTATTGATAAGTACATGCACACGCATATACACATGCGTACACACATGCACGCGCGCACACACACACACACATGAACATGCAAACATAGACTACACCCACATGCACATATAAAGAAAGCACACATGCATGCACATAAACAGTACATGCACACACACACATGCATATATACTGTATGTGCATATACATACACAGTATACACACACCAGCTCATGTGCGCGCACTCACACATAAACACACACATACAATACACAGACACATGCATTGATATTACATGTACACACATATATACATGCATACACACACACACACACACTACACACATGCACATATAAAGAAGGCACACACATGCACACATACATACAAATGCGTGTACACACACATGCATGCACATATAGAGTCTGCACACACATGCATACACAAATGCACACACACACATAAACACACACATGCAATACAGACACATGCATTGGTATGTACAATCACACGCATATACACATGCATGCCCAAATGCACACATACGGTACACACGTGAGCACACACACATGCATGAACATGCACACATACACTACACTCACATGCACATATAAAGAAAGCACACACATACAGCACACACGCACACACACATGCATGCATATACAAATACAGTGCACACGCATGCATATATACACTGTATGTGCGCACATACATATACAATATGCACACACATGCATACACACCTGTACACACACATCACACTTGGCAGCGAATGTGAGAATTTTTGTTTGTGGATAATTGTAAAGCAGGGACGGCACAGTGGCTCAGTGGTTAGCACTGTGGCCTCACAGCAAGAAGGTCGCTGGTTTGAGTCTCGGCTGGGTCAGTTGGCGTTTCTGTGTGGAGTTTGCATGTTCTACCTGTGTTGGCGTGGGTTTCCTCCGGGTGCTCCGGTTTCCCCCACAGTCCAAACACATGCACTATAGGGGAATTGATGAACTAAATTGGTGTGTGTGTGAGAACAAGTGTGTTTGAGTGTTTCCCAATACTAGCCCCAAAGCCCAATTGTTCTAATATCTCATTTCTAATATCTGATTTATTTTCTCTTTGTCATGATGACAGCACATAATATTAGACTAGATATTCTTCAAGACACTAGTATTCAGCTTAAAGTGACATTTAAAGGCTTCACTAGGGTAATTAGGGTAAAGTTAGGGTAATTAGGCAAGTCATTGTATAACAGTGGTTTGTTCTGGAGACAATCCAAAACTAATATTGCTTAAGGGGGCTAATAATATTGACCTTAAAATGGCTTTAAAACAATTAAAAACTGATTTTATTCTAGCCGAAATAAAACAAATAAGACTTTCTCCAGAAGAAAAAATATTATAGGAAATACTGTGAAAAATTCCTGAATCTGTTCAACATCATTTGGGAAATATTAGAAAAAGAAAAAAATCACTTCCACTTCATAATCCATTTCTCAGCATTTAGTGTATTATTTTTACTATTGATTTAAAGCTGTGCTGTACTGAAATATTCTCTCTTTTCTGCTAAATCAGCCTTTATTACTGCGCTATTGACCTTGTCAGAGCCGAGAGGACTTTTATTGCTGGTTAGTGTTTACATCTGCCATGAAGCAAAGCCAAAGCTGTCTTCATAATCATATCTGTGCTCGTTTGAGGAAGAGATGATTATTATTATTATTATCATCATCGTGGGAGCGCTTGACACCAGGGTAATCTTCCAGACGCTTCCCAAAGCTGGATTTACGGGAAGGACTTTAATTATGATGAACCCGAACAAACGGCATAATCAATAGTAGATGAAGAACGCCAGGAACCGGAGCTCAAAGACTGCTGGAGACGCAGGGACTAGAATATCAGCTGGAAAATGTGAAGTTGATTTCTAGATTTCAGAGTTAAGAGCGTTTTTGATTTATACAATAATTAGTGGGAAAAAGGAATGTTCATTACTGGTGTATTGCTGAAGAGAGAAAAAACAGAAGTGTGAGGTATTATTGATTAAATTTATTGATTATTGATTTATTGGTTTATGCATTTATTTATACATTTATGTGTTTTTTATTTATTTATTTATTCATTTATGCATTTATTTATTTATTTATTTATTTATTTATTCATTTATTCATTTATGCGTTTATTTATTTATTTATTTATTTATTTATTCATTTATTCCTTTATGCATTTATTTATTTATTTATTTATTCATTAATGCATTTAATTATGCATTTATTTATTTATGCTTTTTATTTATTTATTTATACATTTATGATTTTTATTTATTTATTTTTATTTATTTATTTAGTTAATAATTTATTTATTTATTATTCGTTTATGCATTTATTTATTTATGCTTTTATTTATGCGTTTATTTATTGATGTATGCATTTATTTTTTAATGAAATAGTAAATTTATTTGTTCATTTATGCATTATTATTTTATTTATTTATTTATTTATTTATTTTTGCATTTATTTGTGTTTATTTATTTATTTATTAATTTCATGTGTTTGTTTGTTTGTTTGGTAAGTTGTGCTAAGTTTTAGGCTATTTTATTTTTTATTTATCTAATTTTCTGCTTTGCATGTTTTTGTCCTCAATTTTATATATTTTATATTAATATGCTTTATTTATTTGTATGTTAATAAAAACAAAATGTTTATAACAAATATTAAAACACTACAATACAACAGTACAATAATTAGTGGGATAAACAGGAATGCTTAGTACTGATGTATTTCTGGAGAGAGAGAGAGAGAGAGAGAGAGAGAGAGAGAGAGAGAGAGAGAGAGAGAGAGAGAGAGAGAGAGAGAGAGAGAGGAAAAACAGAAATTTGAGGTATTATTGCCATGTAAAAAAACATTTTAATTTATTTATTTATTTATTTATTTACTTATTTATGCATTTATTTATTTATTTATTTATTTATTTATTTATTTATTTATTTATTCATTTATGCATTTAATTATGCATTTATTTATTTATGCTTTTATTTATTTATTTATACATTTATGATTTTTATTTATTTATTTTTATTTATTTATTTAGTTAATAATTTATTTATTTATTATTCGTTTATGCATTTATTTATTTATGCTTTTATTTATGCGTTTATTTATTTATGCATGCATTTTTTTTAATGAAATAGTAAATTTATTTGTTCATTTATGCATTATTATTTTATTTATTTATTTATTTATTTTTGCATTTATTTGTGTTTATTTATTTATTTATTAATTTCATGTGTTTGTTTGTTTGTTTGGTAAGTTGTGCTAAGTTTTAGACTATTTTATTTTTTATTTATCTAATTTTCTGCTTTGCATGTTTTTGTCCTCAATTTTATATATTTTATATTAATATGCTTTATTTATTTGTATGTTAATAAAAACAAAATATTTAAAACAAATATTAAAACACTACAATACAACAGTACAATAATTAGTGGGATATACAGGAATGCTTAGTACTGATGTATTTCTGGAGAGAGAGAGAGAGAGAGAGAGAGAGAGAGAGAGAGAGAGAGAGACCATTGCTAAGGTGTTCTGGGTGATTGCTAGGCGGTTGCTAGGGTGTTCTAGATGGTTAAAAAGATGTTGCTAGGTGCTTGTTAAGGTGTTCTGAGTGGTTGCTAGGCAGCTGCTAACATAAATTACCATGTTTCTAGCATAAATTAGCATGTCGTTAGCATTGAGTATGATTTAGCATGTCACTAGCATGTTTCTAGTGTAAACTAGCATGCTGCTAGCATGAATTTAGTATGAATTAGCATGTTTGCTAGTATGATTAGTATGTTTGTTAGTATGTTTCCATTATGGATTAGTATATTGTTAGTATAAATTAGCATGTTGCTAGTATGTTTATGTATGAATTAGCATGTTGCTAGTATGATTAGTATGTTTCTGGTATGGAGTAGTATATTGTTAGTATGAATTGGTATGTTGTTACTATGTCCAATGTAAAGTCAATGGCAGTTTGTTAATTTTTATTTTACAATAGAAGTCTATGGGACAGTTGCTAGGGTGGCGTAAGTGGTTGCTAGGGTGTGGCTAGCAAGTTAAAAGGTCATCAGTGATTGGCAGATTGGTAGTCTGAGTTAAATGAGCGTAAACTTAAGTCTGTATGACAGTCTGGCGGAAAGTTATGTTTTTCTCAAGCCACCATAAATATGATATATTGAATAATATGATATATTATTTATATTTGATTTAATTATAATATATATTCAGATTATTATTAATATATATAAATATTATTTTATTCTTTTTGTTTTTTTTTTTTGTTTTTTTTTACTACTACTACTATATTGTGTGCTGTTTTTTTTTAATTATATATGCATGTTACTTTTTTATGTAAACTTTATAAATGCTTTGGCAATACATTTGTAAAATTTGTCATGCCAATAAAGCAACTATTGAATTGAATTGAATTGAATTGAATAGAGAGAGAGAGAGAGAGAGAGAGAGAGAGAGAGAGAGAGAGAGAGAGAGAGAGAGAGAGAGAGAAAAAAAACAGAAATTTGAGGTATTATTGCCATGTAAAAAAACATTTTAATGTATTTATTTATTATTATTTTTTTATTATTTTTATTTATTTATTTATTTATTTATTAGTCTATCGATATATTTATTTATGCATTTATTTATGCATTTACTTTGCATTTTTAGCATTTATTTATTTATTTTATTTGTTTGTTTGTTTGTTTATTTATGCATTTAATTTTTTATTTTGTTTGTGTTTTAATTAATTATTTTCTGTTTTTATTTGTTTGGTTGCTTGTTTTATTTATGTTTATTTATCTGTGCACTTATTTATGCATTTATTTATGCACTTTGTTTGTTTTTTTTTGTTTATTTATTTATGCATTTTGTTTTTATTTTATTGGTGTTTTTTTTAATTTGTTTATCATTTCTGCTTTTATTTATTTATTTACTTCGTGTGTTTGTTTGTTTGTTTGTTTGTTTGGTAAGTTTTGCTAAGTTTTAGACTATTTATTTTATTTATCAAATTTTCTGCTTTGCATGTTTTTGTCCTCAAATATATAAAAAAAACTTTTGATATATTTATCATTTTTATATTAATACATTTCATAAACTATCACAGTGCAGTCATTATAATATATACAGTGCATCATAATATATAAGCAACACATGCAATCTTGCACCAGTTAACAGATTATGACAGTATGTAGTGCTCAAAGCGAGGAATTAATGCTCATATAACTGGAACATATGTTTTTTGGTCACTTTCATCCACATATGCAGATTCTGACATGCAATCGAGCTAAATTAAATCAAACCACTTGCTTAATGAATATTCATGAGATCTGCATTTCAGCTGAAGGTGTAGATGTGAGATTCTCCATCTGTCTGCCGTCCCACAGGAGCAGCTCTGATTTATGAAGCATTCGGTCTCCGTTCCTGATCAATTTACTGCACTATACTGTACATTGAGTTTACTTAAAGGTTTAGTTCACACAAAACATTTAATTCTGTTATGAATTACTCGTCCTTTTGTCGTTCCAAACTCCTGAGACAAAAATGAAGATATTTTAGATGATATTTTCATATTTCTTCATATTTCATACATTTTAGATTTTTTTAATTTTCCTTTGGCTTAGTTGCCATTTCAGAGATCGCCACCGCGGAATGAACCGACAACTATTCCAGCATATGTTTTACACAGTGGATACCCTTCCAGCTGCAACCCAGTACTGGGAAACACAAACATTTGGCATTTAAACTTTTAAAAACAACATTTTTACAGGGATAGAAAGATGGATGGATGGGTGGGTGGATAGGTGGATGGATTGGTGGGTAGATGGACAGATAAATGGATGGGTAGATAAATGGATGGATTGATGGATGAATTAGTAGATAGATGAATGGGTAGACAGATGGAAGGTAGATGGATTGAATGGGTGGGTGGATGGATGGATGGATGGATGTGTGTATGGATGGATAGGTGGGTGTATGGATGGGTTGGATAGGTGGATGGATGGGTGGGTGGATGGGTAGATGGACAGATAAATGGATGGGTAGATAAATGGATGGATGGATGGATGGGTAGATAGATGAATGGGTAGATAGATGGATGGGTAGATGGATAGGTAGATGGATGGGTAGATAGATGGGCAGATGGATGGATGGATGTGTGGATGGATGGGTAGATGGACATATGGGTGTGTGGATAGGTGGATGGATGGGTGGGTAGATGGATAGATGTACAGATAGATGGATGGGTAGATAAATGGATGGATGGATGGATGGGTAGATAGATGAATGGGTAGATAGATGGATTGGTAGATGGATGGGTAGATAGATGGATTGGTAGATAGATGGATTGGTAGATGGATGGATGGGTAGATGGATGGATGGGTAGATGGATGGATGGGTAGATGGATAAGTAGATAGATGCATGGGTGGATAGATCGAAGGATGGGTAGATAGATGAATGGGTAGATAGATGGATTGGTAGATGGATAGGTAGGTAGATGGATGGGCAGATGGATGGATGGGTAGATATATAGGTAGATGGATGGGTGGATGGAAGGGTAGATGGGTGGATGGAAAGATGGATGGGTAGAAGAATGGGCAGATGCATGTATGGGTAGATGGATAGGTAGATAGATGGATGGGTAGATGGATGGATGGATGGGTAGATGGGTGGAAGGATGGATGGATGGATGGAAGGGCAGATGGATGGATGGGTAGATGCATAGGTAGATAGATGGATTGGTAGATGGATGGATGGATGGGTAGATGGGTGGAAGGATGGATGGATGGATGGAAGGGCAGATGGATGGATGGGTAGATGCATAGGTAGATAGATGGATTGGTAGATGGATGGATGGGTAGATGGATGGATGGATGGGTAGATGGATAAGTAGATAGATGGATGGGTGGATAGATCGAAGGATGGGTAGATAGATGAATGGGTAGATAGATGGATTGGTAGATGGATAGGTAGGTAGATGGATGGATGGATGGGTAGATATATAGGTAGATGGATGGGTGGATGGATGGGTAGATGGGTGGATGGATAGATGGATGGGTAGAAGAATGGGCAGATGCATGTATGGGTAGATGGATAGGTAGATAGATGGATGGATGGTTAGATGGGTGGAAGAATGGATGGATGGATGGATGGATGGATGGATGGATGGGCAGATGCATAGGTAGATAGATGGATTGGTAGAAGGATGGATGGGAAGATGGATGGATGGATGGATGGATGGATGGATGGATGGATGGATAGGTGGATGGATGGATGGATGGATGGGTAGATGGATGGATTGATGAATGGGTGGATGGATGGATGGGTAGATGCATAGGTAGATAGATGGATTGGTAGAAGGATGGATGGGAAGATGGATGGATGGATGGATGGATAGGTGGATGGATGGATGGATGGGCAGATGGATGGATGGATGGATGGGCAGATGGATGGATGGGTGGACGGATGGATGGATGGATGGATGGATTGATGGATGGGTGGATGGATGGATGGGTAGATGCATAGGTAGATAGATGGATTGGTAGAAGGATGGATGGGAAGATGGATGGATGGATGGATGGATGGATGGATGGATGGATAGGTGGATGGATGGATGGATGGGCAGATGGATGGATGGGTAGATGGATGGATGGGTGGACGGATGGATGGATGGATGGATGGATGGATGGATGGATGGATGGATTGATGGATGGATGGATGGATGGATGGATGGATGGATTGATGGATGGGTGGATGGATGGATTGATGGATGGATGGATGGATGGATGGATTGATGGATGGATGGATGGATGGATGGATGGATGGATGGATGGATGGATGGATTGATGGATGGGTGGATGGATGGATGGATTGATGGATGGCTGGATGGATGGATGGATGAGTAGATGGATGGATGAGTAGATGGGTGGATGGATGGGTGGTGTTTTTTAAGGTGTTCTGAGTATTATTTAGCCGTTAAGCATTTCAATATAAACATTACTTTAATCAGTTTTGGTGGTTCTGAGACACCTGAGTACTAAACACAGGCTTACTGCGCTGCTATGGGGGTTGCCAGTTGTGTGGTTTTTAACGAGTTATATTTAATTTTATTACAAAAAATGACTTAAGAATATTAATAACAAACACAACTTTTATCTTATTTTATTTTGGTGGTTCATTGAGTCCCGTCTCTATGTTCTGGGAATTGAGAAACAGCCAATGTGTCTCAGAGAGGGATGGATTGAGCCACACACACATCTCACACACACTGCATCTCACGTCTGCGCTTGAGCAGGAAGCAGAATGAAGGATAAACAGCACAAAAACTAGGTCGGAAAAGAGAAACACACGAGCTGAAAATAAAGCGTCAGGCGGATCGAAGAGTGGTGACACACCAGAGGTCGAGTCCTGCGAGAGATCCGCATCTGTTACACACGCACACGCGCACGCACACGCACACGCACACACACACCACACATGCACGCACATATGCACACACACACATACTTGCATACACACACATACACTCACACGAAAGTCAGCTGTGTGACGACGGCTCGAGTACTTCGCTGGAAAGTCACAGAGTAAAAGTGGGAAGAAAAGTGCTGTCCAAACATTTTCCGCAGGCATATTTTTAGGCCCCCGCCGTGAAAGCGAGGCTCCTCTACCAAACAAATGTCAGCGAGTGAGTTTCCAGCACATTAGAGATGACAGTTCTGCTCTTTCTGGCTTGAAAGCAGAGTTTTATAGGGCAGGAGGAACCCGCTCCTCCGTCTCCAGCTCTGATAACTGCACCACAATTTACAGACAATATTTGCAGTGATAAACTGTGTCCTGCTGAGGTACAGCACTGATCATTACATCATACAGGACTCACTGCACTGCTTGGGTGGTTGCCAGGTGTGTATGTTTAATAAAAAATCATACTTAAGCATTTTATTATAACTATTATTATTATTATTATTATTATTATTATTATTATTATCATTATTATTATTATTATTATTATTATTATTATTATCATTATTATTATTATTATTATTATTATCATCATCATTATTATTATTATTATTATCATTATTATTATTATCATTATTATTATTATTATTATTATTATTATTATTATCATTATTATTATTATTATTATTATTATTATTATTATTATTATTATTATTATCATTATTATTATTATTATCATTATTATTATTATTATTATTATTATTATTATTATTATCATCATTATTATTATTATTATTATTATTATTATCATTATTATTATTATTATTATTATTATCATTATTATTATTATTATTATTATTATTATTATTATTATTATCATTATTATTATTATTATCATCATCATCATTATTATTATTATTATCATTATTATTATTATTATTATTATTATCATTATTAATATTATTATTATTATTATTGTTATTATTATTATTATCATCATTATTATTATTATTATTATTATTATTATTATTATTATTATTATCATTATTATTATTATTATCATTATCATTATTATTATTATTATTATCGTTATTATTATTATTATCATTATCATTATTTTTATTATTATTATTATTATTATCATTATTATTATTATTATTATTATTATTATTATTATTATTATTATTATCATTGTTAATATTATTATCATTATCATTATTATTATTATTATTATCATTATTATTATTATTATCATTATTATTATTATTATTATTATTATTATTATTATTATTATTATTTTGGTGGTGGTTCAAGCGGAGTGCCTGAGTAGTTACAGTATCAATCATACAGCACTTACCACATTACTAAGGTTGCCAGGTATGTGGGTTTTAACGAGTGCTATTTCACTTTATCACAAACATATCTCAGTTTATTTGATAGTGGTTTAATCTGAGATGTCTGAGTAGTTACTTTACTAATCATACAACTCTCACCGCATTACTAAGGTTGCCAGGTATGTATTTTTATTATGTTTTGGGTGATATCTAGCTTTATTACAAAAAAAGTTACTTAAACATTTTAATAACAACCCTTTTTTTAATGGTTCAATCTGAGATGCTTGAGTATTTACAGCACTACATGACTTACCACATCACATAGGTGGTTGCCAGGTTTGTGGTTTTTAGCAAGTGATTTTTAACTTTATTTCAAATTTGTTACTTAAGCATTTTAATAACATGCATAAACTTAATATACCTTAATTTAGGTTGCCAGATATGTGGTTTTCAATGTGTTTTGAGTGATTTAGATCATTATTTAAAAAAAAAATCACTTAAGCATTTAAACTTTCTATTTTTTTTTTTTTTTTGGTGGTTCAATCTGAGACGCTTGAGTATTTACAGCACTGCAGGACTTACAGCATCACATAGATGGTTGCCAGGTTTGTGGTCTTCAAGTGATATTTAGCTTTACTGTGGCCTGCTGCTACAGTCGGAGTAGGTACAGCACTGATCATTTAATCATACAAGACTCACTGCGCTGCTTGGGTGGTTGCCAGGTGTGTCGTTTTTAAATATATATATATAAAATGCATATTTAAAAAAAATAATACGTAAGCATTTTAACATTAGTTTTATTATTGTTATTATTATATATATATTTTGTCGTGGTTCAATCTGAGATGCCTGAGTAGTTACAGTATTAATCATACAGAGTTTGCCATATATATATATATTTATTTATTTATTTATTTATTGGTGGCTCGATCTGAGATGCCTGAGTAGTGACAGTACTAATCATACAGCACTTACCACATTTTAAGGTTGCCAGGTAGGGCAGGAGGAACCCGCTCATCCATCTCCAGCTCTAATAACTGCACTGCAATTTACAGACACTATTTGCAGTGATAAACTGTGGCCTGCTGCTTCAGTTGGAGTAGGTACTGCACTAATCATTTTATCATACTGGACTCACTGCGCTTCTTGGGTGGTTGCCAGGTGTTTTTTTTTTTTTTTGAAATATAAAAAATACATATTTAAAAAAATAATACTTAAGCATTTTAACAAAACTTTTATTATTATTGTAATATATTTTTTAGTGATGTTCAATCGGTGATGCTTGAGTAGTTACAGTATTAATCATACAGGATTTACCGCATTACTAAGGTTGCCAGGTATGTTGTTTTTTATTGTATTTTGGGTGATTTTTGGTGGTTCAATCTGAGACGCTTGAGTATTTACAGCACTACAGGACTTACCACATCACATAGGTGGTTGCCAAGTTTGTTGTTTTTAACAAGAGATATTTAACTTTGCTACAAAAATATTACTTGAGCATTTTAATAAGATACGTATATATTTATTCATTTATTTATTTGTTTATTTTTTGGTGGATCGGAGATGCCTAAGTAGTTACAGTACTAATCATACAGCACATACTGCATTTTAAGGTTGCCAGGTAGGGCAGGAGGAACCCGCTCATCCGTCTCCAGCTCTTTTAACTGCACTGCAATTTACAGACAATATTTGCAGTGATAAACTGTGGGCCGCTGCTTCAGTCGGAGCAGGTACAGCACTAATCATTTCATCTGCGATGCTTGGGTGGTTGCCAGGTGTGTGGGTTTTATTGTGTTCTGAGTGATATTTAGCATTATTTAAAAAACTTAAGCATTTTAATAACAAACACAGAGTAGTTACAGTACTAATAATACAGGACTTACCGCATTACTAAGGTTGCCAGGTATGTGGTTTTAATGTGTTCAGAGTGATATTTAAATAACA
Organism: Danio kyathit; assembly: GCA_903798195.1. Lineage (NCBI taxonomy): Eukaryota > Metazoa > Chordata > Actinopteri > Cypriniformes > Danionidae > Danio > Danio kyathit. The sequence goes on along the minus strand of LR812523.1, from coordinate 84,517,782 downwards.
TACATAACTTTTTTTACTTTAGTTTGTATTTTATTTCAGTCTGAGACACCTGAGTGACTACAGTACTATTCATATCGTGTAGGACTTACTGCATTTTAAGGTTGCCAGGTATGTGGCTTCTACATATTCTGAGTGATATTTAGTTTTACATAACTATTTTTTAGTGGTTTCAGTACTAATTTTAGCATTTACTTACTCATGTGGTTGCCAGGTATGAAGTTTTTAATGTGTTGTGGGTGATATTTATAATTTTAAAAACAAACAAAACTTCAATCTGAGATGCCTGAGTAGTTACAGTACTAATCATACAGCACTTACTGCATTTTAAGGTTGCCAGGTAGGGCAGGAGGAACCCGCTCATCCATCTCCAGCTCTAATAACTGCACTGCAATTTACAGACAATATTTGCAGTGATAAACTGTGGCCTGCCGCTTCAGTTGGAGTAGGTACAGCACTAATCATTTTATCGTACTGGACTCACTGCGCTTCTTGGGTGGTTGCCAGGTGTTTTTTTTTTTGAAATATAAAAAATACATATTTAAAAAAATAATATTTAAGCATTTTAACAAAACTTTTATTATTATTGTAATATATTTTTTAGTGATGTTCAATCGGTGATGTTTGAGTAGTTACAGTATTAATCATACAGGATTTACCGCATTACTAAGGTTGCCAGGTATGTTGTTTTTTATTGTATTTTGGGTGATTTTTGGTGGTTCAATCTGAGACGCTTGAGTATTTACAGCACTACAGGACTTACCATATCACATAGGTGGTTGCCAGGTTTGTTGTTTTTAACAAGAGATATTTAACTTTACTACAAAAATATTACTTGAGCATTTTAATAAGATACGTATATATTTATTCATTTATTTATTTGTTTATTTTTTGGTGGATCGGAGATGCCTGAGTAGTGACAGTACTAATCATACAGCACTTACTGCATTTTAAGGTTGCCAGGTAGGGCAGGAGGAACCCGCTCATCCGTCTCCAGCTTTTTTAACTGCACTGCAATTTACAGACACTATTTGCAGTGATAAACTGTGGCCGCTGCTTCAGTCGGATCAGGTTCTAATCATTTCATCTGCGATGCTTGGGTGGTTGCCCGGTGTGTGTGTTTTAATGTGTTCTGAGTGATATTTAGCATTATTAAAAAAAAAAAAAAATCATACTTAAGCATTTTAATAACAAACACAGAGTAGTTACAGTACTAATAATACAGGACTTACCGCATTACTAAGGTTGCCAGGTATGTGGTTTTAATGTGTTCAGAGTGATATTTAAATAACATACATAACTTTTTTTACTTTAGTTTGTATTTTATTTCAGTCTGAGACACCTGAGTGACTACAGTACTATTCATATCGTGTAGGACTTACTGCATTTTAAGGTTGCCAGGTATGTGGCTTCTACATATTCTGAGTGATATTTAGTTTTACATGACTTTTTTTAGTGGTTACAGTTCTAATTTTAGCATTTACTTACTCATGTGGCTGCCAGGTATGAAGTTTTTAATGTGTTGTGGGTGATATTTGTAATTTTAAGAACAAACAAAACTTCAATCTGAGACGCCTGAGAAGCTACAGTACTAATCATACAGCACTTACCACATTTTAAGGTTGCCAGATATGTGGTTTTTAAAGTGTTCTAAGTAATATGTAGCTTTATTACAAAATAAATTCTTAATCATTTTAATAACAAACGTAATTATTTGTTATTATAGTTGTTGCAGTGCTAATCATACTGATTTACATTATTTGGTTGCCAGGTATGTCTCATATATATACACATTTTTTGGAGGGTTATTTTGTAGTTGCTATATCAGTAAGCATTAAGAGATTTTGTATCTTGAACACCCGGTGTGATGTCAAATGTGTGTGTGAGAGAAGTGTGTGTGTGTGTGTGTGTGTGTGTGTGTGTGTGCATGTATGTAAGTCTCGGGCTCTAGGCGTCTGTGTTTTGTGTGTGTGTGTGTGTGTGTGAGAGAGTCTCAGACTCCAGGCGTGTGTGTGTGTGTGAGAGTCTCAGGGTCCATGCATATGTGTTTTGTCTGTGTTTTTGAGGTGTGTATGTGGGCGTGTGTGCGCGCAAGTGTGTATGTGTTAGGTGTGTGTGTGTGTGTGTGTTTGTTTGTGTATCTGTATGTGTGGTGTGTCTGTATGTGTGTGTGTGTGTCTGTGTGTAGGAGTCTCGGGCTCCAGTCAACTGTGTTTTGTGTGTGTGTGTGTATCTATGTGTGTATACAGTCTCGTTTCGTGAGAGTTGTGTGTTTGTTTGTGTGTTTGGTGTGCCTGTATGTGTGTGTGTCTGTGTGTATGAGTCTTGGTCTCCGGGCATTTGTGTTTTGCGTGTGTGTGAGTCTGTGTGCGTTTAAGTCTGTGTGTGTGTGTGTGTGTGTGTGAGAGAGAGAGAGTCTCAGGCTCCATGCATCTGTGTTTTGTGTGTGTGTGTGCTTTTGATGTGTGTATGTGGGCATGTGTGTGCGCGCAAGTGTGTATGTGTAAGGTGTGTGTGTGTGTGTGTCTGTGTGTCTGTTTGCATATCTCTATGTGTGGTGTGTGTTTGTGTATGAGTCTCGGGCTCCAGTCATTTGTGTGTGTGTGTGTGTGTGAGAGAGAGAGAGAGAGAGAGAGTCTCAGGCTCCATGCATCTGTGTTTTGTGTGTGTGTGTGCTTTTGATGTGTGTATGTGGGCATGTGTGTGCGCGCAAGTGTGTATGTGTAAGGTGTGTGTGTGTGTGCGTGTCTGTTTGCGTATCTGTATGTGTGGTGTGTGTTTGTGTATGAGTCTCGGGCTCCAGTCATTTGTGTTATGTGTGTGTGTGAAGGTAAGGTTTGTCTGTATGTGTTTGTGTGTGTGTATCTGTGTGTGTATACAGTCTCGTTTTGTGAGAGGTGTGTGTTTCTTTGTATGTTAGCTCTGTCTGTATGTGTGTGCGTGTGTGTCTGTGTGTAGTGTGTATCAGTCTCAGGCTCCAGGCATCTGTGTGTGTGTGTGTGTGCAAGTGTGTATGTGTATATTGTGTGCATGTGTGTGTGTGTGTTCTGTGCTTTAGCTGGGTCTGCAGTGAAGTCTTGAGTTCTCAGTGTGTGTTTTCTGCATGACTCTCCTCCACAGGCCGAGTGGGTGGAATGTTAATATCTGCTATCCCAGTATGAGCTTACAAATGACCGCAGGAGTCGAGCCATTAGCATATCTGTTTAAACACACCGACAGGAACAGACACACACTGCGTTCGCCATCGCTCAACAATAAAGAGAAATCCCCCGTCCGTCCGCGCTCCGCCATTTGTTTTCATGAAACTTCCATTTGCCTGATGAAAACGGAAAGGAAAACAAAGCAATTGTGCAAATGCAGGTTCGGGCGTCCATAAACCTGAGTATAATTCAGCAGGAGGCGTTCACTCACACAAGCAGCACTCTGACGGACGACACGCCATTCAATAGGAGCTCACAAGACATGAGAGCTGCTGATTAAAAGAAGTCTGCTTAATCATGCTGAGTGTGCATTCTTTTAGTGCACTTTAAATTGCACAATATATATATATATATATATATATATATATATATATATATATATATATATATATATATATATATATATATATATATATTAGTGGTGGGCCATTATAGGATAGGATAAACTTTATTTGTCCCTGAGCGAAAAGGTGCTACAACATTGCTCTAAGCAGACAATAAAATAAAACAAACAAAACAGTTAAGAACAAACAATTAAAAACATACATTGTTTACAAAATAAGACCGTATATAAATATGAAATGTATAAAGCACAGAACACAGTCAGGTGCTAAAGTACTACAGGGGCATTGTTCTTGGTAGAGTTCAACAGTTTTATCGAGGTAGGAACAAACGAAAGCTTCAGTCTATTGGTCTTGGCAGTCCGCTTCATTCACGCATCAAACTCACTTCAGAACAGACGCGGATTCACGTCATGGGCAGGGCTTCTGTCTGCAAGGTGACTGTAGCTTTGTTGCTAAATGACTAACATGGATTTTATTGATAAAATAACTGTGTTTATGTGCGCCACGCCATTCATGCAATTCGCGTCATTCGTGCCGTGCCCTTTGCGCGTGTATCGCGCCGCAGGATGTCTATTCACGCGTTTGCATTGACTTAACATGTAAATCACTCGCGCTTGACGCTTCTTCCGTGTCTGGTGTGAACGCAGCATAAGTCAAACTCCGCTTCATTCGCGCGTCAAACTCCGCTTCATTCAAGCATCAAACTCCACTTTATTTGCGCGTCAAACTCCGCTTCATTTGCGCGTCAGACTCTGCTTCATTCGCGCAACAAACTCCACTTCATTCGCGCGTCAAACTCCACTTCATTCGCGCGTCAAACTCCGCTTCATTCAAGCATCAAACTCCACTTTATTTGCGCGTCAAACTCCGCTTCATTTGCGCGTCAGACTCTGCTTCATTCGTGCGTCAAACTCTGCTTCATTTGCGCGTCAAACTCTGCTTCATTCGTGCGTCAAACTCTGCTTCATTTGCGCGTCAAACTCTGCTTCATTTGCGCGTCAAACTCTGCTTCATTTGCGCGTCAAACTCTGCTTCATTCACGCGTCAGACTCTGCTTCATTTGCGCGTCAAACTCCGCTTCATTTGCGCGTCAAACTCTGCTTCATTTGCGCGTCAAACTCTGCTTCATTCGTGCGTCAAACTCCACTTCATTTGCGCGTCAGACTCTGCTTCATTTGCGCGTCAAACTCTGCTTCATTCACGCGTCAAACTCCGCTTCATTCGCGCGTCAAACTCCGCTTCATTTGCGCGTCAAACTCCGCTTCATTTGCGCGTCAAACTCTGCTTCATTTGCGCGTCAAACTCTGCTTCATTCACGCGTCAAACTCCGCTTCATTCGCGCGTCAGACTCTGCTTCATTTGCGCGTCAAACTCTGCTTCATTCGTGCGTCAAACTCCGCTTCATTTGCGCGTCAAACTCTGCTTCATTTGCGCGTCAAACTCTGCTTCAAACTCTGCTTCATTCACGCGTCAGACTCTGCTTCATTCACGCGTCAGACTCTGCTTCATTTGACGCGTCAAACTCTGCTTCATTCACGAGTCAGACTCTGCTTCATTTGACGCGTCAAACTCTTCTTCATTTGCGCGTCAAACTCTGCTTCATTCGTGCGTCAAACTCTGCTTCATTTGCGCGTCAAACTCTGCTTCATTTGCGCGTCAAACTCTGCTTCATTCACGCGTCAGACTCTGCTTCATTTGACGCGTCAAACTCTGCTTCATTTGCGCGTCAAACTCCGCTTCATTCGCGCGTCAAACTCTGCTTCATTTGCGCGTCAAACTCCGCTTCATTCACGCGTCAGACTCTGCTTCATTTGACGCGTCAAACTCTGCTTCATTTGCGCGTCAAACTCTGCTTCATTCACGCGTCAAACTCTGCTTCATTTGCGCGTCAAACTCCGCTTCATTCGCGCGTCAAACTCTGCTTCATTTGCGCGTCAAACTCCGCTTCATTCACGCGTCAGACTCTGCTTCATTTGACGCGTCAAACTCCGCTTCATTCACGCGTCAAACTCCGCTTCATTCACGCGTCAGACTCTGCTTCATTTGCGTGTCAAACTCTGCTTCATTCACGCGTCAGACTCTGCTTCATTTGCGCGTCAAACTCTGCTTCATTTGCGCGTCAAACTCTGCTTCATTCGTGCGTCAAACTCCACTTCATTTGCGCGTCAGACTCTGCTTCATTTGCGCGTCAAACTCTGCTTCATTCACGCGTCAAACTCCGCTTCATTCGCGCGTCAGACTCTGCTTCATTTGCGCGTCAAACTCTGCTTCATTCGTGCGTCAAACTCCGCTTCATTTGCGCGTCAGACTCTGCTTCATTTGCGCGTCAAACTCTGCTTCATTTGCGCGTCAAACTCTGCTTCATTCACGCGTCAGACTCTGCTTCATTTGCGCGTCAGACTCTGCTTCATTTGCGCGTCAGACTCTGCTTCATTTGCGCGTCAGACTCTGCTTCATTTGCGCGTCAAACTCTGCTTCATTTGCGCGTCAAACTCTGCTTCATTCACGAGTCAGACTCTGCTTCATTTGCGCGTCAAACTCTGCTTCATTCACGCGTCAGACTCTGCTTCATTTGCGCGTCAGACTCTGCTTCATTTGCGCGTCAGACTCTGCTTCATTTGCGCGTCAAACTCTGCTTCATTCACGCGTCAGACTCTGCTTCATTTGCGCGTCAGACTCTGCTTCATTTGCGCGTCAAACTCTGCTTCATTTGCGCGTCAAACTCTGCTTCATTCGTGCGTCAAACTCTGCTTCATTTGCGCGTCAAACTCTGCTTCATTTGCGCGTCAAACTCTGCTTCATTTGCGCGTCAAACTCTGCTTCATTTGCGCGTCAAACTCTGCTTCATTCGTGCGTCAAACTCCGCTTCATTTGCGCGTCAGACTCTGCTTCATTTGCGTGTCAAACTCTGCTTCATTTGCGCGTCAAACTCTGCTTCATTCGCGCGTCAAACTCTGCTTCATTCACGCGTCAAACTCCGCTTCATTCGCGCGTCAGACTCTGCTTCATTTGCGCGTCAAACTCTGCTTCATTCACGCGTCAGACTCTGCTTCATTTGCGCGTCAAACTCCGCTTCATTCGCGCGTCAAACTCTGCTTCATTTGCGCGTCAAACTCCGCTTCATTCACGCGTCAGACTCTGCTTCATTTGACGCGTCAAACTCCGCTTCATTCACGCGTCAAACTCCGCTTCATTCACGCGTCAGACTCTGCTTCATTTGCGTGTCAAACTCTGCTTCATTCACGCGTCAGACTCTGCTTCATTTGCGCGTCAAACTCTGCTTCATTTGCGCGTCAAACTCTGCTTCATTCGTGCGTCAAACTCCACTTCATTTGCGCGTCAGACTCTGCTTCATTTGCGCGTCAAACTCTGCTTCATTCACGCGTCAAACTCCGCTTCATTCGCGCGTCAGACTCTGCTTCATTTGCGCGTCAAACTCTGCTTCATTCGTGCGTCAAACTCTGCTTCATTTGCGCGTCAGACTCTGCTTCATTTGCGCGTCAAACTCTGCTTCATTTGCGCGTCAAACTCTGCTTCATTCACGCGTCAGACTCTGCTTCATTTGCGCGTCAGACTCTGCTTCATTTGCGCGTCAAACTCTGCTTCATTTGCGCGTCAAACTCTGCTTCATTCACGCGTCAGACTCTGCTTCATTTGCGCGTCAGACTCTGCTTCATTTGCGCGTCAAACTCTGCTTCATTTGCGCGTCAAACTCTGCTTCATTCGCGCGTCAAACTCTGCTTCATTTGCGCGTCAAACTCTGCTTCATTTGCGCGTCAAACTCTGCTTCATTTGCGCGTCAAACTCTGCTTCATTTGCGCGTCAAACTCTGCTTCATTCGTGCGTCAAACTCCGCTTCATTTGCGCGTCAGACTCTGCTTCATTTGCGTGTCAAACTCTGCTTCATTTGCGCGTCAAACTCTGCTTCATTCGCGCGTCAAACTCCGCTTCATTTGCGCGTCAGACTCTGCTTCATTTGCGCGTCAGACTCTGCTTCATTCGCGCGTCAAACTCTGCTTCATTCACGCGTCAGACTCTGCTTCATTCACGCGTCAGACTCTGCTTCATTTGACGCGTCAAACTCTGCTTCATTTGCGCGTCAAACTCCGCTTCATTCGCGCGTCAAACTCTGCTTCATTTGCGCGTCAAACTCCGCTTCATTCACGCGTCAGACTCTGCTTCATTTGACGCGTCAAACTCTGCTTCATTTGCGCGTCAAACTCTGCTTCATTCACGCGTCAGACTCTGCTTCATTTGCGCGTCAAACTCCGCTTCATTCGCGCGTCAAACTCTGCTTCATTTGCGCGTCAAACTCCGCTTCATTCACGCGTCAGACTCTGCTTCATTTGACGCGTCAAACTCCGCTTCATTCACGCGTCAAACTCCGCTTCATTCACGCGTCAGACTCTGCTTCATTTGCGTGTCAAACTCTGCTTCATTCACGCGTCAGACTCTGCTTCATTTGCGCGTCAAACTCTGCTTCATTTGCGCGTCAAACTCTGCTTCATTCGTGCGTCAAACTCCACTTCATTTGCGCGTCAGACTCTGCTTCATTTGCGCGTCAAACTCTGCTTCATTCACGCGTCAAACTCCGCTTCATTCGCGCGTCAGACTCTGCTTCATTTGCGCGTCAAACTCTGCTTCATTCGCGCGTCAAACTCCGCTTCATTTGCGCGTCAGACTCTGCTTCATTTGCGCGTCAAACTCTGCTTCATTTGCGCGTCAAACTCTGCTTCATTCACGCGTCAGACTCTGCTTCATTTGCGCGTCAGACTCTGCTTCATTTGCGCGTCAAACTCTGCTTCATTTGCGCGTCAAACTCTGCTTCATTCACGCGTCAGACTCTGCTTCATTTGCGCGTCAGACTCTGCTTCATTTGCGCGTCAAACTCTGCTTCATTTGCGCGTCAAACTCTGCTTCATTCGTGCGTCAAACTCTGCTTCATTTGCGCGTCAAACTCTGCTTCATTTGCGCGTCAAACTCTGCTTCATTTGCGCGTCAAACTCTGCTTCATTTGCGCGTCAAACTCTGCTTCATTCGTGCGTCAAACTCCGCTTCATTTGCGCGTCAGACTCTGCTTCATTTGCGTGTCAAACTCTGCTTCATTTGCGCGTCAAACTCTGCTTCATTCGCGCGTCAAACTCTGCTTCATTCACGCGTCAAACTCCGCTTCATTCGCGCGTCAGACTCTGCTTCATTTGCGCGTCAAACTCTGCTTCATTCACGCGTCAGACTCTGCTTCATTTGCGCGTCAAACTCCGCTTCATTCGCGCGTCAAACTCTGCTTCATTTGCGCGTCAAACTCCGCTTCATTCACGCGTCAGACTCTGCTTCATTTGACGCGTCAAACTCCGCTTCATTCACGCGTCAAACTCCGCTTCATTCACGCGTCAGACTCTGCTTCATTTGCGTGTCAAACTCTGCTTCATTCACGCGTCAGACTCTGCTTCATTTGCGCGTCAAACTCTGCTTCATTTGCGCGTCAAACTCTGCTTCATTCGTGCGTCAAACTCCACTTCATTTGCGCGTCAGACTCTGCTTCATTTGCGCGTCAAACTCTGCTTCATTTGCGCGTCAAACTCTGCTTCATTCGTGCGTCAAACTCCGCTTCATTTGCGCGTCAGACTCTGCTTCATTTGCGCGTCAAACTCTGCTTCATTTGCGCGTCAAACTCTGCTTCATTCACGCGTCAGACTCTGCTTCATTTGCGCGTCAGACTCTGCTTCATTTGCGCGTCAAACTCTGCTTCATTTGCGCGTCAAACTCTGCTTCATTCGTGCGTCAAACTCCGCTTCATTTGCGCGTCAAACTCTGCTTCATTTGCGCGTCAAACTCTGCTTCATTCACGCGTCAGACTCTGCTTCATTTGCGCGTCAGACTCTGCTTCATTTGCGCGTCAAACTCTGCTTCATTTGCGCGTCAAACTCTGCTTCATTCGTGCGTCAAACTCTGCTTCATTTGCGCGTCAAACTCTGCTTCATTTGCGCGTCAAACTCTGCTTCATTTGCGCGTCAAACTCTGCTTCATTTGCGCGTCAAACTCTGCTTCATTCGTGCGTCAAACTCCGCTTCATTTGCGCGTCAGACTCTGCTTCATTTGCGTGTCAAACTCTGCTTCATTTGCGCGTCAAACTCTGCTTCATTCGCGCGTCAAACTCCGCTTCATTTGCGCGTCAGACTCTGCTTCATTTGCGCGTCAGACTCTGCTTCATTTGCGCGTCAAACTCTGCTTCATTCACGCGTCAGACTCTGCTTCATTTGACGCGTCAAACTCTGCTTCATTCACGCGTCAGACTCTGCTTCATTTGACGCGTCAAACTCTGCTTCATTCACGAGTCAGACTCTGCTTCATTTGACGCGTCAAACTCTTCTTCATTTGCGCGTCAAACTCTGCTTCATTCGTGCGTCAAACTCTGCTTCATTTGCGCGTCAAACTCTGCTTCATTTGCGCGTCAAACTCTGCTTCATTCACGCGTCAGACTCTGCTTCATTTGACGCGTCAAACTCTGCTTCATTTGCGCGTCAAACTCCGCTTCATTCGCGCGTCAAACTCTGCTTCATTTGCGCGTCAAACTCCGCTTCATTCACGCGTCAGACTCTGCTTCATTTGACGCGTCAAACTCTGCTTCATTTGCGCGTCAAACTCTGCTTCATTCACGCGTCAGACTCTGCTTCATTTGCGCGTCAAACTCCGCTTCATTCGCGTGTCAAACTCTGCTTCATTTGCGCGTCAAACTCCGCTTCATTCACGCGTCAGACTCTGCTTCATTTGACGCGTCAAACTCCGCTTCATTCACGCGTCAAACTCCGCTTCATTCACGCGTCAGACTCTGCTTCATTTGCGTGTCAAACTCTGCTTCATTCACGCGTCAGACTCTGCTTCATTTGCGCGTCAAACTCAGCTTCATTCGTGCGTCAAACTCCGCTTCATTCGCGCGTCAAACTCTGCTTCATTTGCGCGTCAAACTCCGCTTCATTCGCGCGTCAAACTCTGCTTCATTTGCGCGTCAAACTCCGCTTCATTCACGCGTCAGACTCTGCTTCATTTGACGTGTCAAACTCTGCTTCATTTGCGTGTCAAACTCTGCTTCATTCACGCGTCAGACTCTGCTTCATTTGCGCGTCAAACTCCGCTTCATTCGCGCGTCAAACTCTGCTTCATTCGCGCGTCAAACTCTGCTTCATTCGCGCGTCAAACTCCGCTTCATTCGCGCGTCAAACTCCGATTCATTCACGCGTCAAACTTCGCTTCATTCGCGCGTCAAACTCCGATTCATTCACGCGTCAAACTCCGCTTCATTCGCGCGTCAAACTCCGCTTCATTCGCGCGTCAAACTCCGCTTCATTTGCGCGTCAAATCCACTGCATTCGCGCGTCAAACTCCGCTTCATTCGCGCGTCAAACTCCACTGCATTCGCGCGTCAAACTCCGCTTCATTCGCGCGTCAAACTCCGCTTCATTCGCGCGTCAAACTCCGCTTCATTCGCGCGTCAAAGTCCGCTTCATTCGCACGTCAAACTCAGCTTCATTCGCACGTCAAACTCCGCTTCATTCGCGCATCAAACTCCGCTTCATTCGCGCGTCAAACTCCGCTTCATTCGCGCGTCAAAGTCCGCTTCATTCGCGCGTCAAACTCCGCTTCATTCGCGCGTCAAACTCCGCTTCATTCGCGCGTCAAACTCCGCTTCATTCGCGCGTCAAACTCCGCTTCATTCGCGCGTCAAACTCCGCTTCATTCGCACGTCAAACTCCGCTTCATTCGCGCGTCAAACTCTGCTTCATTCGCACGTCAAACTCCGCTTCATTCGCACGTCAAACTCTGCTTCATTCGCACGTCAAACTCCGCTTCATTCGCACGTCAAACTCTGCTTCATTTGCACGTCAAACTCCGCTTCATTCGCACGTCAAACTCCGCTTCATTCGCGCGTCAAATTCACTTCAGAACAGACGCGGATTCGCGTCATGGGCAGGGCTTCTGTCTGCCTGGTGACTGTAGCTTCGTTGCTAAATGGCTAACATGGATTTTATTGATAAAATAACTGTGTTCATGTGCTTTATGAAGGCTGAAAAACAGCGTCAATACGTTTGGACCAGTGTCTGAGTCCACTAGATACTTTCAGAGGTGCAGCAGCTCTGTGAGCTCATAAACTCCTCCAGAAACTTAACCTGGTTGATGAAGCTTTCAGTGGTGCTTCTGACTGAGCCAAGCCCAGTTTGCTGAACTGTTGACGGTGTGTTGGCTGGAGGATTTTCCCCCGGGACACCAACAACAGGTGCTACGTCACAATCATGCCCCCACAAGAGCAAGCTTCTGATTGGTTAACGCGGCGCAAATGTCCACAGAAGTTCAAATTTTTGAACTCGAGTAATTTGCATGATTTGCACGTTAAGCGCGTCAAACGGCCAAAACGCTCAATTTGCGCTCCGCCATTTGCGCGTATCGCGCCTTCCTAGCAATTCGCATCATTCGCGCCGCACTATTCGCGCTTATCGCGCCGCAGGATGCCTATTCGTGGGTTTGCATTGACTTAACATGTAAATCACTCGCGCTTGACGCTTCTTCCACGTCTGGTGTGAACGCAGCATTAGTCTTTTTCCTGATGGTAACAGCTGATATTCACTAGAAGAGGATGTTTGGAGTCAGCACTAATATTTATTGCTCTTCTCATGACTGCCTCTTTATATAGAGTCTGTATGGGCTCATATTGTTTTACTCCTATGATTTTCATGGCTGCTTTTTGAATATGAACCAATTTATTTTTCAATTGAACAGAGATTTCCAAACCAGACTGTTTTTCCATAGCGTTGGGGGGGGGGGGGGGGGGGCTTAAAAAATAAAGCCTCTGTTGTAGTTGTGTGCGCAAGCTATCAATGTGTGTTCTGAATTAATTCATAGTTAATTAATAATAATAATATGCAATGATAAGTGTCTGAAACAACACATTTAAATATATTATTTGAAAGTGTACCTACTTATTTTTCACAACAGATAAGGGCAATAATGGAGAGAAAGAAATCAAGAAGTATAATTGGTGCATAACTACCCCAAAGTGACACAGTTTAATGCTCTGCAAAAACAAATATCTGTTGAGGATCTGCTGGACTGGAGCGCTGATTAAGAATGAATAATCCTTTCTGTAATTTAATTCGCTACAAGCCTAGCATGGCTAATTTATCTGGAACAAACTCCCGAACACCTTGACCAGCCGAGCTGTCAGTGTGTGTGTGTGTGTGTGTGTGTGTGTGTGTGTGTGTGTGTGTGTTAATGACTTTGGCGTTCGGACAGAGAAAGCAGTGGTCCGGCTCTTCATCGATCCCGCTTCGCTCCGCTCCGTAATTTAGCACGCAGGTGAATTGGAGGAATACGTCAGGCCATTAGCGAATGAGTTTGTTTTGTGAACGCTGCATTGATTGTTTTTTTTAGGCTGGCGTGGGCTTTTCATAATACTGAAGGTCACGAGTGTCTGAGGCCATGTCCACACGCATACACTGAAAAACAATGATTCACTGTGGATTTATTAAATATTTTTAAAGTAAGTGGTTGCAAATAATTTATATGGGCTCAATTTAAACAAAAGTATGAACATTTATATGTGTGTATATATTATAAATACAGTTGAAGTCAGAATTATTCGCCCCACTTTGAATTTCTTTTCTTTTTTTAATATTTCCCAAATGATGTTCAACAGAGCAAGGAAATTTTCACAGTATGTCTGATAATATTTTTTCTTCTGGAGAAAGTCTTATTTGTTTTATTTCGGCTAGAATAAAAGCAGTTTTTAATTTTTTAAGAAATATTTTAAGGTCAATATTATTAGCCCCTTTAAGCTAACTTTTTTTGCGGTAGTCTACAGAACAAACCATCATTATACAATAACTTGCCTAGTTAACCTAATTACCCTAGTGAAGCCTTTAAATGTCACTTTAAGCTGTATAGAAGTGTCTTGAAGAATATCTAGTCTAATATTATTTACTGTCATCATGACAAAGATAAAATAAATCAGTTATTAGAGATGAGTTATTAAAACTATTATGATTAGAAATGTGTTGAAGAAATCTGCTCTCCGTTAAACAGAAATTGGAGAAAAAAAATAAACAGGGGAGCGAATAATTCAGAGGGGCTAATAATTCAGACCTCAACTGTATGTATATACTGTATATATATATATATATATATATATATATGTGTGTGTGTGTGTGTGTGTGTGTGTGTGTGTGTGTGTGTGAAGAGTTCAGATGCAAAACTCTCTAAATCCATCAGCCCTCTTTTCTTGTAAATGAGCATTTTCTATCAGGCTCCTCTGATTAGGTTCAGAAGTTTCATTTTATAGATAATGATAAGTTTATTAGCTGGTAAATAAAATAGCTTTTTTCAAAAATGTCACTTTAGACAATTCTTTGGTTTTTAACAAGGGAGTTTTTTTGCGTCAAAACCAGCTGAATCCACTTCTGCTTTTTATGCAAAAACCTCTAAATCCACTTATTGGGACAAGACGGTGTAATTAGTTGAAAATCACTAAAGATGCGATTATAAATTATTTTACCAAACATAAAACACATTACACAAACCAGCTAAATTTAAAAATACATAAATCTGTCAAGTAAGTGGCGGTTCATTCCGCTGTGGTAAACCAGGGAACAAGCAGAAGGAAAATGAATGAATGAAATCTATCAAGTGCGTGCATTAACCAATAACATTAAAACTGACATTAATTAAATCTGAACAATCTGACGTCATTTCTGATGTTTGGGATTGAGATGTAGTGTAAGTAGAATAATGTAAACATTGTAAACATTGTAAACTAAGCTTGGTAGATTCAAATAATGTAGTGGAAAACACTGTGAAACATCAATATCTGTGCATTGTCCATTAATATGAAAAGCTTATCAGGCGTATGGGTATTATGAAGTAATATAAATAATGTAGAGTTTTATATATTATATTTATCTTTTATAAAATAGCCTAAATCAGCAAATAAAACACAAGGTAGACCTACTGGGCAAAAAGGAAATGCCTCTCAGACACTTTCAGAAGCTGTCATTGATTCATCCTCACTATACTTAAGGTCTTGGTCTCTTGTTTATCCTCATAGCATCCATGTGGGATAAAAGAACAGCATCTTAACTCTGTCTTTCGTGAAACGCAGTTGCCATTTATTGTATAGTAAATCAGACTCATTCAAAGTAGCGTCGCTGTGCAAACAAACGTTATGAATGCAGGCTACACTTCTGACTGTACAGTGTGTTTTCTTTTCCCTATAATACACAGAGTTTTGAGGTAAGGGATGTTTTCATTTGCCATTCACTGACAGTCGGACAGGCTCATGCAGTTCATCAAACTCTGTCTTTTAAAATCTGAATCTGAAGCAGAATAAAACAGTGTCCTCATAAAGCCGGCGTATCAGCGCTGCTACATTGAAAACATATGATCCAATAAACGCCTTCTGATTGGTTCTCGGGATATAGCGGCTTTTGGTGTCAAAGGCAAGTGGCGTTTAGAGGCTTTTGCCAACAAACTGTTATTTCTGAATGCGCTGACGCTGCGATTTGGATAATTTGAAGCAAATCTATTTGTTGAACATGTACTACAGGGCTATTCAATTGGCGGCCCGCGGGCCGAACCCGGCCCCTGAGGCAATTTGTTCTGGCCCTCCAAATAGTGTTACCAAGACATCAAGAATAAATTTAGTTCAGTCAAAAAACGGCCGCTATAGTTATGAAGTGACGTGCGTCTGTTCAATACAGCATGAGCTGCGCAGAGCGTGAGTCACCTGACAGTGGCGAGAGCAGCCGAATACATTTGAATATGTTTGTAGAAAAGGTCTTTTGTACAATGCACTGATATCGTTATTAGGGATGCAACGATTAACCGATTTCACTAATAATTAATTAATCGTAAAGGCTTCTTAAAGCCGCATTTCTGTTCTGCCGCACGAAACGAAACTGCTGAACAAAGTTACGCCAAGTTGCCAACTGTGCGCTAGTTTAAAGTTCCGAGCTTGTCCACCGAAGCTAATACGCACGCACACTGTAATAACTATAGCCGTGGGCCGTTCCCATATCACGTCTTTCCCGCGCGCAAGTTTGTTATGTCGTAAGAATATATGCCAATATGCGGGCGCAAGCGGAGCAACGCGCTCGCGGCTGTCTGGGCGCACGCAGTAGAAAACATCTCATGTTGTAGCGGTGAGAGTTGTGCTTAGCTTTCAGTGCAATGTAAACAAAAGACATGTTAGACGAACTATTATTAAAATGATTATGTATGTATGAACGCAGATGATAACAACAGTTAATCTAAATATTGGCGCCGACCTTCATAACAATTATTATTATATTATTTTCTCCCGTTCCTCTCTAAAAACACACACATAATTAAATTGTGTCGCCCTATAAGCACAGAAAAACCTTCAGCATAAAAACTATTACTAATGAAAATGCCTTTTAAAGGTTTTTTAATATTAGTTAGGGATGTCCAGATCTAAATCTAGCTAATATAAAGCTTAAATTTACATTAGACGTGATAACTGTGAAACACTGATTATTCTTCACACTATATAATCTACAACCAAAATCTATAATTGTTGCATCCATAATTGTTATGCAGTTCAAAACATCAGATATGAACGCATCTGAATGTAGAAGAAGCCTGCTTCAGCAATACACTGATTTTGTGGTGCTGTGAAATACAACATTTGAATGTTTGTTAAAAAAAACTTATTGTACAATGCAGTGATATTATATAGTTTCAAAATACAATATATGAACATTTTAATGTAGACAAATACAACGTTTGTCTCTAAAGGAGCAAAAATACAACATTGGCTCTTAAATGCAGTTGTGTCATCATTTATATTGCAAGTCATGTCTCTCCGGCCCTTCGTTTGGGATGCTTTTCATGAACTGGCCCCCGTGACAAACTAATTGAATAGCCCTGATGTACTACGTGCCTAAAGCATTCACTCAATGTCATTAGCTCATTTTTGGCAGAGGTGGCGTTTAGCGGCTTTTGCATCTGAACTCTTCATATATATATACATATATTATATTATATCATCTTTGCATCAAATAACAAAAACCGAATGACCTCTTGTGTGAGGTGTGTGTAGTGCAGTGTGTGTGGGAGCAGGACAGTAAATCTGACATGATTCTCTCTTCTGGCTGTCGTTATCAGTCTCACACTACTGCTTTCCTCTTTCTGAAAGTCTTGAAAACACCATTGTGGAGTTTTTTCTGTCATGATTTCAGCAAATAGGATTGTAGAATAATAATTTGTTGTGCTCTCCTATTCACTGCTCTCTGAGTTTACTCAAATATGACGACTTCTGCTGCTGAGAAACCCAGAAATGTAAAAAGGCTCAATAGTGAAGCCTTATAATCTGAACGGGACAAACTCTCCCCGCAGTGCAGCCCGTGGCATGAATACAAATCTAATATCAAATAATATGAAAGAAGGAGGTGGTGCGAGTCCTGCTGGGGATTGGGTTTGTGTGGCCGTTTGCCCAGCGTCTGCTGAAAATCACCCTCTTTGTTCACTGAAGCAGCGTTTCACTCTTTATTATGGTGGACTCGCAATCAGGGATGGCTGAAAATGTAAACATGCGTGCTTCTAGAGTTCAAATGAAGCATCAGAGGCTGTCATCCAGTCACTTAGAGTCCAGGAGCTTATGGGGAATAAAAATCATTAAGGAAACAAGCAAATTAAACACACACAGACACACACACACACACACACACACATGCACACACACACAGGCAACAATCCAATATTGTGCATTTCTAATTGTGTCATTCAGCATAAGGTAAATGCAAATTTAAAAAAAGAAAATGTTGGGTTGTTTCAATTCAATGTTGGGTCAACTATAGACAGTCCCAACCATTGGGTTAAAAATTGTCATTTAAATTTGACTGAATAAAAATCAACCCAATTTTGGGTTTGTCCATATTTGACCCAATGTTGGGTTAAACAACCCAGAATTTTTAGAGTGTAGACAAAATGATTCTGCCAAATTTCTAAGTAATTTCTTTTTTTCTATTGTTATGATTACAGGGCATGCTGTTGTACTAGTTATTTTGCAAGATACTAGTATTCAGGTTTTTATGCTGTGTGTGTGTGTGTGTGTGTGTGTGTGTGTGTGTGTGTGTGTGTGTGTGTGTGTGTGTGTGTGTGTGTGTGTGTGTGTGTGTGTGTGTGTGTGTGTGTGTGTGTGTGTGTGTGCGTGTTGTATTCCAAACCAAACTAAAAGAAATAAGAATTTCTCCAGAACAAAAATCTACTAGGAAATACTGTGAAAAACGTCATTGCTCTGATAACTTAACACACATCTTTTTCAACAAAAATGATAATTTAATAATAATTACACACTTTATTTATATACAGTATATATATTATTACTAAACACAGAAAAATGTCCTTGATTTGTTAAACATCACATGTGAAATATTTGAAAGATAATAAAAAATTCAAAGGTGGGCTAGTAATTTATTTAAACATTATATATTGAATACACCCAATGTTGAAAATGAATATTTTTCTCCATTTCTCAGTGAATATGGGTAATATATATTGGTGCATTTGAAGAAACCAGATTTATTAAACAGTATTTTTGTCATAAAACATCTTTAGAAATGGAAAGATAATACAATTAAATGCATGCGAAATATTGCAAAAAAAAATTACAAACTACAACATTTCAACAAAATTTTATATCTTTTTTGTTTCTCTTGATTTTGGCTATTTTTGAAAATGTTATTTAATATTTTTCTTTGGCTGTACTAATTTTTTAACTGTTATTGTAAGTTATTTTGTTAGATAAGCTCCAGATTTGGCTTGCGTACTGACTAATCTAATGTACAGTTGAAGTCAGAATTATTCGCCCCCTTTGAATTTTCTTTTCTTTTTTAAATATTTTCCAAATTATGTTTAACAGAGCAAGGAAATTTTCACAGTATGTCTGATAATATTTTTTCTTTCTGAAAAAGTCTTATTTGTTTTATTTTGGCTAGAATAAAAGCAGTTTTTAATTTATTTAAAACCATTTTAAGGTCAATATTATTAGCCCCTTTAAGCTATTTTTTTTTCTGATAGTCTACAGAACAAACCATCATTATACAATAACTTGGCTAATTCCCCTAACCTGCCTAGTTAACCTAATTAACCTAGTTAAGCCTTTAAATGTCACTTTAAGCTGTATAGAAGTGTCATGAAGAATTTCTAGTCTAATATTATTTACTGTCATCATGACAAAGAGAAAATAAATCAGTTATTAGAGATGAGTTATTAAAACTATTATGATTAGAAATGTGTTGAAGAAATCTGCTCTCCGTTAAACAGAAATTGGGGAAACAAATAAACAGGGGGGCGAATAATTCAGGGGGGCGAATAATTCTGACTTCAACTGTATATGCACAAATATAATAATGTAAAGCATCCTATAGAAAATATTACTTTAAATCAGAGATTTGTGGGAGATGTACTCATACAGTATATGCTGAGCACTGTATATATATATATATATATATATATATATATATATATATATATATATATATATATATATATATATATATATATATATATATATATATATATATATATTAGCAATATCACATGAGTAGCAGTGCGATATGGCTGTATATTGGCACGAGTGAGAGGTGTGTGTTCACTCGAGGCCAGGCTGAGTGCCTTAGTGTTCCACCAGTGACGATATACAGCCATATCGCACTGCTACGAGTGTGATATTGCGTTTACACAACAGTTCAATGGCATAATCGTGTGTATAAAAAAAAGAAAAAATCAAACACGGAGAGTCTCACAACCCTATTGTATGAGGAACTACTTTCTTCTGCCATTCATTCACATCTGCAGCTGACCATCAGAACAGCAGAAACTGCTGCTCATTCACCAACGTCACTGTAGAGCTAGTGTTTGAGTGATTCTCTAGCGTAATGTCTAAAGTGATGACAAAACTGCTGATTTTGCTCACATTTTAAGATTATAAGGCTGAACACAAGGGTGAGGAGGCTGTACGAGTGCTGTTATTGCAGAATATCGCACGGCTATCAGCCAATCAGATTCGATTACCAGACAGAACTGTTGTATAAATGAATATTAATAATATACTAATAATATATACTTAATATTTATATTAATTAGAAAACACATAAATGTCCTTGCTCTGTTTAACAACACGTGAAACATAAATAAAAAAGACCCTCTTCTTAGTTTCACAAAATATCACAGGATTATGTACATTTTTTTCAACTGTATTTTGCTAACTGATGTCCATGTAAACGTACAGTATACCCTAGTAATTTTGGGATTGTCCATATTCAAGCCAACGTTAGGTTTTTAGAGTGCTTTAATAACTAAATACTGACTTTAATGAAATATCACAGGAGGGCTAGCAATTCTGTCTTCAACTGTATTTTGCTAACTGATGTCCATGTGATCGTACGCTGTGATTCAGCTATTGGCAGTAGACTTTCATCAGTCAGTATGTGCTGTATGTGAAGTGGACTCGAGAACAAACCCGAATCTCGCAGGAGTTTGTAGGCGGAAAGCGTTCGATGTGGCTTCACAAAGCAGAATCTCTCCTGGCTCAATCCGGAGCCGCAGTACAAATAGGGGACAAGCCTCGGTCCCTGTGAAGTGTCGGGAACAAAGCGCAGCTCAGCCGCTATGAAGGGAAACAGCCATTGATTGAGTCCACACAAGACCTGCATCAGGAATGAGATTTCTGAATAAAGCAGTGAAGACAGGAAGCTCTGAGAGTGAATGAAGCCATTTACAGGCTCAAAGACACGGGGGAAAAACGAGGATTAGCAACAACAACAGCAGCTCTGGAGAAAACAGGCTTTTGTGGTGGTTATTATTTTTGGTTTTATGAATGTCTGTTTTTTAAGCATGTTATTCTCACACATACATGTGTTTGAAACCATTGAGGATCTTTCACACTGAGAACAATAGCTGTGAAGATAACTATATTAGTGCTCATGCCAGTGCAATGTAGTGTTTGTTATGTGGCGTTAAGGTTGGATGGGTGTAATCAAAATGAAAGAACAGATAACAAATGAAAAGAAATTAAATGCATTTAAAGAAAAATAAAAAATGGAATAAAACAAAAAATATAATATAATATAATAAAATAATGGCACGTTAAACTTACAGCAAGAAGGTCACTGGTTCGAGCCTCGGCTGGGTCACTTGGCATTTCTGTGTGGAGTTTGCATGTTCTCCCCGTGTTGGCGTGGGTTTCCTCCGGGTGCTCTGGTTTCCCCCACAGTCCAAACACATGCGCTATAGGGGAATTGATCAACTAAATTGTTTGAGTGTATGAGTGTGTGTGTGTGAATGAGTGTGTATGGGTGTTTTTCAGTGCTGGGTTGCTGCTGGAAGGCCATCCGCTGTGTATAACATATGCTGGAATAGTTGGTGGTTCATTTTAGTGTGGTGATTGCTGATAAAAAAAGGCACTAAGGCGAAGCAAATGAATGAATGAGTAATTTGTAAGGGTGTGATCTCGCGAGACTAAATCGTGACGAGATTTCTCGTCGAGGTGAAAAATTGTCTCGTGAGTTGTGATGTTATGATGGAGCGTGAGCATACCTGTCAACATTTAGATGTGAAAATAAGGGATAACGCCCCCCTCCCCCCCTCAAAAAAAAAAAACCAAATAAAAATAAATATGTTCATCTGGAGCTGTTTTCATGGATATAATAATTAGTATACATTAGAAAAAGCTGCAAATAAATTAGCAAACAGTTCAGCTCATTTAAACTATTAGCTATTATAAAGAAATAGAATCAAGTGATCAACTTTCCTCTTTTCTTCACTGTATAATTGAAACATTCTGATTAAAGAGCAGCGATTTTTTTATTTTTATTTTTATTTTTTTGGTTTGATACATTAAATAACAGAGCTGTCACTTTAAAACTGCACAGATCTATAATGAAACCATTTGACTGTTTTCCTAACTGTTTATGCTCATTTAGGACAAAATTTGTTGTGTTTAAAAGAAAACCCAACAAGATCGACATGTCTAGATGTTGTTGTTATTATTATTATACTATTCATTCATTCATTTTCTTTTCGGCTTAGTCCCTTTATTAATCTTGGGTCGCCACAGCGGAATGAACCGCCATTATTATTATTATTATGTGTACATGTCTGTTCAAACACTCACCCAAAACCCAGTGTCCAGTTCAGCATCAAATCCCGTCCGTACAGAATCCGCTTGGGAAACAGCGTCTATTATCACTATGGAGCGCATCAGCTGACAGTCATGCATGTTTATATGAACTGACTGTTTTGAGGACTGCATAGGGGTAATGGCGCCTGTAATGAAAAGGAAATGAATCACGACATTTTTATGTTTATTCCAAAGTGTTTCTATGCCTAAATAAAATGAAAGCACAGAACCGATTCATATTTAGGAGCAAGGGCGGCCCCTGGTGGTTCGGCGGTATGGGTTGCATATAGGGAGGATCGGCTCTTCTCAGAAAGATAAAGAAATACGGGAGAAATACGGGGAAATACCTTTACGGGATGACAGCGGGATAGAACTGTAAAATACGGGAGAATCCCGGGAAAAACGGGAGGGTTGACAGGTATGTCAGGTATGACAGGTAGCACTGAAGATTGGACGCCGGATTGGATTTGGACAGCACATCAAGTGCTTTGCACACACCTGGCAATGCAGGCCGGCCCACTGTTGCCAACTATTTTCAACGAAAAGGCGCTAAGCTCTGCCCGAAAAGTCGCTAGATTACATCATACGCTAATTTGTATATTACTGACGTCATCACGTTCTACCATTTCCATTTAACAGCCTATGGTAAATAAATGGGGTATTATATTTGCGCTACGCTTTATGCAAGCATGTCAATTTAACTAAATGTATTGCTGTTTGAATACAGTATATCATTATAGATAAGTAATTTGCAGTAATCGCTCAGACATAATAAACTCAGACAAGTTCTGAAACTCTCACTTAAAACATCTCTGATTGTGAACAAGAAAAGAATAAACGGTCAAATCAAATTGTTAAAATAAAGGAGAAGCAGATCGGTTTGACTGTACAAGGGAGATACCTTCACACTGCCGGTGCTAAATCATTTGCCGTCGGTACGCAGAGGGGTGATCTGCTGTCAGGCTGCAGGTGGGAGAGGCTGCTGTATGAGGACTGGGCCGCCTGTCAGTGCTCTGAGGCGGGGGAGGGGCCGGCGGCATCACCCGCAGCTCGTTGAGAAGAGTAGGAACGGTACAGTAATGGACAAACGACAGTCTATAAAAATCTCCAGTAACACACAAAAAAGTCGTAGATTTGTCGCTAGTCACTTTTTTGAAAATTTGTCGCTAGGGGGGTCTGAAAAGTCGCTAAATCTAGCAACAAAGTCCCTAAGTTGGCAACACTGGGCCGGCCTCGGAGTTGAGCGTCACTCATTTGCTTGGGCGGGTGAGTGTGACGTAACCGGTTTTTGAGTTCAAGGGTTGCCGCGTCCAAAAGCAGAGGCTGCTACAACAGCCACACACATTAACCACGGCTCATAACATGCGATGGAATAGCACTTTAGATATGCTTAAAGCCATAATCGTCGTAAACACAAATCGAGTTGGACATGTGGAGTATTCCTATTTCAGTCGTATTATTGAAGTGCAGTACAGACAAGTAAACGCGGTAACCAAACTGTTGCCATTGTGTTGGACTTTTAGCTGCATTTTGCGACAGGATAAGCCACACACACACTAACGACTGTTTGACACTATTTTCTGCACCCGTCGAATCAGTAAAGAACCAGACACACACACACACATCTCCTCCGAGAGCGTGCACACACACAATGAACTCCTGGAGACACACACACACCCATTGTCATCATCATCATCATCATCATCATCATCACCAAGCACATGTTTATGCTGTCCTGAAAAAACACGGAAGCTGACGCAGAAAGTAAAACTGCTAAAAAATTCAAAACCAAAAATGACATGATTACATACATTTAAAAAACAATGTGTGGAAAAAAGTTCGATTCTCATATGGAACTGTACAGGGGAGAAGCCAGCTGAGTTTATAGCAAAATATTTAGCAGTGTTTGCATGTCATTTATGGCATAATTAATTAAAAATAAATGTAAAATAACATTCATTACAAGTTGATTTAAAAAAAAAACACCTAAATTGTTTTGCATTTTGTGATATATATATATTATTATTTTTTTTTTTCAGTTGAGTAAAAATATATTTTTCCATTCATATATTAGCAAATATTTAGCAGTGTTTGCATGTCCTTTACTGCCTAGAATTCATTAAAATAAATGTAAAATAACATTCATTACAAGTTGATTTTAAAAAAATGGTAACACTTTATTTTGATGGTCCATTTGAGTATTAGTAGACTGTCTGCTTAATATCTGTTGATACTGACATTTAACAGTCCTTCAACAGACATTTAAAGAAACTTTGCAAGGACATGTCAACTTACACTAACCCCAACCTAACAGTCTACTTATAATCTAATGAGAATTAATTGACATGTAGATGCAATGTAACTTATATTCAACAAACGGACCATCGAAGTAAAGTGTGACCAAAAAAACACCTAAATTGTTTTGCATTTTGTGATATATACTGTATTTTTTTTTTTCATTTTTCAGTTGAATAAAAATCTATTTTCCATTCATATATTAGCAATTTTTTTGCAGTGTTTGCATGTCCTTTAATGCCCAGAATTCATTAAAATAAATCTAAATTAACATTTATTACAAGTTGATTTAAAAAAGCATTTTTTCAGTTGAATAAAATATTTTCCATTCATGTATTTTATCATTGAAGATTTATTAAAAATAGTGTAAAAATCTCGTCTCGTTCTCGTGAACCCAATCCCGTGTCTCGTCTTGTCTCGTGGGGAAAGCGTCTCGTCACATCCCTAGTAATTTGTCATGTATGTGGAATTGTTTCCATCAATGCTCAAAATAAGTGCTTATTTCTCAGAAATCAGTCCTTCAGGCAGTGTGTGTTTCTCAGATGGAGATAACTAAAGCTCAGGATAATAATAACATGAGTGTTTAATATGAAATATCGTGTCATATGGTGGATCAGCAGGGGGATATTCATCTGTGAGACCCTCTTCTGAAGACGACGGCTCACTGGCGTTCATTGATTCTTTTATTTATTATTATAATTTAAGTGCTAAGATCTTGTAATAAATGTGTGATGCGGAAACGCAGTGCATTTACCCACTTTAGTTATTTAGCAGCAGAGTAATCTAGGGACAGACACCCATGGTGCTCTGCATTCACAACCCATTTTTCTTCTGTGATGCTAAACAGGATATTCATCAGGAAATAAATGTTTAAGATGTGCTGTAACTTAATGCATGAGGAATTGACTGGAGTATAATGAACATGATCCACAGTTACGGCATGTTTTAAAGGGGAGCTATTATGCAAAAATCACATTTATAAGAGGTTTAAACACAGTTGTGCATCAGCAGTGTGTAAATATATCCAGCTTCTAATGATAAACATGAATTAAATCAGAGTTTTTATAATCAGAATCACTTTGATTGACATTCTCCCTCTGTACGTGTCATCAGAGGGAGAAAGCCCCGCCCACTAGTGCCCATCTCTCCCTCATTAGCATAAACAGCAGCCCTGAGTGAGAAGCAGCCAGCTGTCCATTAGCCATTAGAGTGTTTGAGCTGCTGAAGATAATGTCAGCATAGACTAAGGCCCCATTTACACTAATACGTTTTAGTTTTAAAACGCATAAGTTTTGCTACGGTTACGCCATCCGTCCACACTACGCCGGAGTTTTCGAGCCCCGAAAACGGAGCGTTTTGAAAACGCTGGAGAGGCCGTTTTCATTCTGCTACTCTGTGTCAGTGTAGATGGGGGGAAAACAGAGACATCTGAAAACGGAGGCGGGGCTGCTGACATTCGCCTCTCTGATTGGGGCTTTTTCCTCAATATTAAGTAGCCTTCACACAGTTCAGTCTTACATCCTCTCCGTGTAAGTTCAGACTTCGCAAGTTTGATATGGAAAACAAACTCCATATCAAGTTTGTCATTATAAAGTCATTCACATCACCTATGCTCTTTCACTATCTTAACAAATGAAAACATGATGTGAGGAGCTGCCTATTTTCATTTTGATATTAGCAACTTAAGACATCAAAAATGTTGAGGCGTCGTGTAGCCGCATAATATGACCGTCATCTTCACCGTATGCATATTTATAACAAAACGATAACATAACAGCCTCCTTTTATTTTTATCGAAAATACGAAACATACCCTCTCTTTCATTGAATATCAGTTTGAATAAGTAATAATGGCCATTATAAAAATATAACGAAGAAGACACTGTAAATCCTCCACTTCCACACAGTTCAGCTGCTTTCTGAATCAATCTCCCCTGCGTCTGTGTTTGTGTTGCTTCTGTGAAAATCAGCTGTAGTGCACAAACTGAAACTCCCCTTTTCATGCAAACCCTTCCCTCTTTTGCCACTTGACACTAGGGTTGGGTATCGTTTGGGGTTATTTCGATACCGGTGCTAAATCGATACTTTTAAAACGGTAGCGGTGTCAAAACGGTGTATGAACCGATACTTTTAAGCCACAAAATTATTTGACAAAAAAAATATTTGAATCAATATAATTGAACAATATCAATATATATTTATGATTATTTTATATATTTGAATTGCATTAATATAATTCTTTTGATCATCTGTTTGTTAGTGTTGTAAACAAATAAATGTTGGATAGAAAAGAGAACCCAGTCCAGGAGACTCGAAACAAGCAGAATTCCTTTATTGAGACGTGTTGGTTAATCTGCAGTCAAACAGCGTCTTCAAGATGTCCATGTGTCTGCAGGAGCCTATTGGAGGTCTGCAGTCTGCTAGTTTTATCACAAGTCTGATTTGAGACAAAGGTGTCCTGTCTATATTGTATTCTTAGGAGGAGGGGAGATGGCTAAACAAAGCATGCAAATTCAGCATTGAAGTCAGCATGATACCTGGCATATAGGTGTTAGAAAACCTGCCCAGCTACTGACCACACAAGTTAATCAACAAAGGGGGTTTCTTAGGCCTGATAGTATCACCCGAAGACAAAGGCAGAGTCCTTTAGCATTTGCATCACTGTGACCCAGCCAGTAGTCAGAAAGACAAAGGTTTAATATCTCTCATAGCTGGGCTGTTAATGAAATGATATAATTAAAAACCAAAGAATATAACTTTTCGGTTATATGTAGATTATTGTTCATTTGAAACTATATTATATAAATTTATAATCCCACATTAGCATTAACAAAGAGATTTGCATTATGCTATTAACATTACATTAGCTTACTACTAACCTGTGGAAAGGCTGTCATCAAAATCAGGGAACACCTTTTTTCTGGGTTTGGGGCTTCTGACTACTTTTACATGGACATCAGGGGTCTAATGATTTGTCTTAATCTGAATAAGACAATAATATGATTCAGATGTTTACATGAGTTGCTTTATGAATGTTACATTGATGATTCTCAGTTACATGTTATAGCACATAGATCCATCATCGTCACCAGCCTATAAATGTTTCCTCCGCAGTTTGTGTCTGTGGTCCTTTAAGATAATCAAAAATCACTGTTCATGTGGTAGACTCTTGATCAGAGTATTGTCTTAATCATATTAATATCAGAGTGTTGGTGTCCATGTAAACATACTCACTGAAAGAGCCAGATGATGTCACAAGCTGTCAAAGACAGTCCATTCCTCACCTTTAAGTTGATTCCATGAGCCCTCACATTTCATAAGTTTGACGTGTTTCCCCCCCTTACACGCAACTTTTGTAAAGCGTCTGCTGCATGTTGGTGTGTCAGAATCCTTGCTTGTAAAATACAGCCATACTTTAGAATGCTTAGTTTAAGCAAATTAGATGAATGCGATCATGCATGTTGATGAAGGAAGTCGCTCACCACATGCGCCGTACTGAGCGCTTTGCCTTGTAATGTAATGTAATGTAATGTAATGTGTATTTATATATTGTGTATGGCCATACACCCAAAGCGCTTCACAATCATGAGGGGAGTCTCTCCACACCACCACCAGTGTGTAGCATCCACTTGGATGATGTGATGGCAGCAACAGGACAACGGCACCAGTGCGCTCACCACACACCAGCTACTGGTGGAGTGAAGAGACAGTGATAGAGCCAATTTGGTGGATGGGGATGATTAGGAGGCCAGGATCGTATAGGCCGATTGAGGGACTTTGGCCAGGACAGGGGTTACACCCCTACTCTTTACGAGAAGTTCCATGGGATTTTTAATGACCACAGAGAGTCAGGACCTCGGTTTAAAGTCTCATCCGAAAGACGGCGCCCACTGACAGTGTAGTGTCCTCTTCACTTTCACTGGGGCATTAGGACTCACTCAGACCACAGGTTGGGCGCCCCCTGTTGGCCTCACTAACACCACTTCCAACAGCAACCTAGTTTTCCCATGTGGTCTCCCATCCAGGTACTGACCAGGCTCAGCCCTGCTTAGCTTCAGTGAGTAACCGGTCTTGGGCTGCAGGGTGATATGACTCCAACAAGAACAAATGCCTGACATTGCTGATATCCGTATCCCTCAAAGCTGTTAAGAATTAAATATTTAGAGATGGTGTGACACAACGCGTACTTATGTGTGCCTTTGATGCACCCCTTGATGCTTCTTAAGGGCGTCACACAACGGATGCGCCGCTCAGAGCCGCGGCACGGCACACACATGACACAAACGCGCACATTCGCATGTTATTTAAAATGAAACTATTCAGATGGCGCTCTGTGGTGCGGCAGAAATATGAACAGTGTCCTGAGTCGTGGGTGGGCGCCGCGGACATGTGAATTCTAAAATGCATGGTGCTGCGTGGCGCGACCTGCTTTACGTTCTTCTCGCAGCAATAGTGGCACCGGAATTAGGCACCAAATTTCATATGCTGATTCGGTCTGGTGCATAACGGTTCCAAAGGTACCGGTGCCATAATGGCACCAGTTTTGGGGTTGTTGCTAGAACAGATACGTTTGCGGCCGGAAGTTAAAGAGAATTATTTATATTATTTATTAAATTTCCCATTTATTGTATTTTATTATCGTCTACCCCCACCCCAACCCTAAACCCAACCATCACAGTAACCTAAAAACAATAGTTGTTCCGAGCATTATTTGTTATCTATTAAATTACCCAAATAAATTGTATTTTTTAATGCCTACCCCCACCCCAACCCTAAACCCAACCATCACAGTACTGTAAAATATTAATTATTGTTATAGAGTGTCATAAAAAAATTCCGCTATATTAATGTGCATATCGCACATCCGGCTGGCCGCATATCCAATCTAGACTTTACCTGGGTTTTGGTACCCAACCCTACTCGACACTTCCACCTAAACAAAGCTGGACACACCCACTTTCCTCACTTTAGTCAAACTAGAGGTGTGAAAATACCCTGCTGAGACAGGGGGGTTTCATGGCCCTTTAGGCCCCGTTTACACTAATGCGTTTTCTTTTTTTTCACAAGTTTTGCTACGGTTACGCCATCCGTCCACACTATGCCGGAGTTTTCGAGCCCCGAAAACGGAGCGTTTTGGAAACGCTGAAGAGCGCGTTTTAATTCTGATACGCTGCTGCTCCGTCTCAGTGTGGATGGGGAAAAACGGAGACATCTGAAAACGGAGGCGTGGCTGCTGAGATTCGCTACCTGATTGGGGCTTTTGGGTCATTGCGTATCCTCCCCCTATTTGTCAAGCCCCTATCACATGACTATAACGCTACAGGAAGACGGCAGACCAGCCTTCACTGTAAACAACAACATGGACACAGAAATGGGAGCGTTGTTTGCACTATTGTCCGTTTCAGGCGCCATTGTGCAGTTAAACTCGACCTTTTTTACTACAGCAGCTGCATATATTCACTAGAGGCAAGCTATTGTTCGAGCACTCGCCAATCGCTCGCGTTCATCGTTCAACCAGCGTTTGTTGACTAACAGTAACCAAATGCCGAGCGAGACACATGCTTCCTGTTTATACTTGAACGCGCATGCCCAGAGTGCGCGAATGGTCACGTGATATACGTTTTTGGTGGAGTGGTGTGGACGGAGATAAGTTTAGAAACGCTAGATGAAACGCTAGTGTGGACGCAGATCGTTTTTGATAAAAAAGCCGTTTTAAAACGAAAACGCATTAGTGTAAACGGGGCCTTAATCTAGCCGCCGACTTGGAATTCTAAAATGCATGGGGCTGTGCGTCGCCGAGCTTCGCTTCTGGTGCACGACCTGCTTTACGTTCTTCTCGCTGCACCAGTGGCACTGGAATTAGGCACCTGTAGGTGTGAAAACACCCTGCTGAGACAGGGGAGTTTCATGGCCTTTTAATCTAAAAAACAAAAAACTCTGTCAAAATTTTATGTCCTCTTTAATGTTCTACTAACAAAATTACATCTTAAATGACCTGTGGGTGAGAAAATGAACATGAAATTTGTATTTTTGTGTGAACAACCCCTTTAATGCATCGTGAGAAGTCTAGTGAAAGGGCAGAGCAAGTTATTACACACTAAAACTTTCTCATTCGGAGTATCACGCGCTGATGAATCGCAAGACCAAGGACGTTTATTAAAAAAGCAAATTGGGTCAGTTTTAGTTTATGTGGACCTTAACCAGGTCTGTCAAGGTGACTGCGTTCATCTCAAGCAGCACAATAAACCACAGCGCTGGAGGTTTTTCTGTTGACCTGCTGCCTCGGCAATGTTTTTCTGTAATGCACATTGCAATTTTCCAGATTAGATAGGAGGAAGAGGTGCATTACTTAAAGTGAGAGGATGAATAAATTATGACCCTGTTGCCCCGACAGACATTGTGGCTCTTCGTGCGCAATAAACATAAATCACGGTGCAAATTGCATTATTTTGCGAGACATCTGAACAGTTCCCTTTGCTCACGATGTCAGGATAAGTCACGGTGTTGCAGAATAAATGTGCACAGATTAATTATTATATGCCCGTGTTTTTTTTTCTCTGTGAGCCTGCGGTGGCTTTGGCTGCATGCCTCAGTTTCTCTGAGCACCACAAGAAATATCAATATCAGACAGTGTTTGTCATGGTCAGTGCTTTTAGATGCTGGAGCGCTGTCTGGTTGATGCATGTGCTTCTCTACGCTTAAAAGAACATTTGCATCAATATATGCACTTTAAACAACAACAGATACTCTACAGAGAGCCTATTGTGTGTGTTTGTACAGGTATGTGTGGTTTACAGGGACACAATGGGTATGAATTAGTTGTACTTTATTACAGTGGTTTACAGGGTCACACCTTGTGTCCCTTTAATTCCACTTAGTGAGCCCACAGTGTGTGTGTGTGTATGTGTTTTTGTTACATATCAGGTCACAATTCTGTATAATGACATGGATATGGCATGGTGGTGGATTATGAGGACATTGCTTATGTCCTCATTTCTCAAAAAGCTTCTGAATCACACAGAATGAGTTTATTTAGAAAGTAAAACTGTCCACAGTCTCCTGTGAGGGTTGGGTTTAGGGGTAGGGTGGGGTTAGAGCAGGGATGGGCAAACTCGGTCCTGGAGGGCCGGTGTCCTGCACAGTTTAGCTCCAACTCTGATCAAACACACCTGCTTATAGATAATTTGTGATCTTGGAGACACTGATTAGCTGGTTCAGGTGTGTTTGATTAGAGTTGGAGCTAAACTATGCAGGACACCGGCCCTTCAGGACCGAGTTTGCCCATCCCTGGGTTAGGGTAATACAAAATACCTTTTGTACAGTATATAAACAATGGAAACCTATGGAATGTCCCCACAATTCACAAAAACAAGCGTGTGTGTGTGTGTGTGTGTAGACAGGCATATGTGGTTTACAGGAACACAAAGTTGTATAATGACATGGGTATGACTTAGTGTTACTTTATTAAGGTGGTTTGCAGGGTCACACCTAGTGCCCCTCTAATTCCGATTACGAGGTGTGTGTGTGTGTGTGTGTGTGTGTGTGTGTGTGTGTGTACATGTTTTTGTGACCTATCAGGACACAAATCTGTATAATGACACAGGTATAACATAGGTATTACAAGAAAGTGGTGAATTGCTGATGTCCTTGTTTGTCCAAAAGCTGATAAATCACACATAATGAGTTTTTTCAGAAAGTAAACGGTCCACAGTTTCCGGTGAGGGTTGGGTTTAGGGGTAGAATCGGGGTTTAGGGGTAGAATCGGGTTAGGGCAATACAGAATAAAGTTTGTACAGTATATAAACAATGGAAAGCTATGTAATGTCTCCACAATTCACAAAAACAAATGTGTGTTTATACAGGTGTTTATGGTTTACAGGGACACAAAGTTCTATAATGATATGGGTGTGATTTAGTTGTACTTTATTAAGGTGGTTTACAGGGTCACACCTCGTGTCCCTATAATTCCAAACGCTTAAATTCATATTTAATGACGTCTTTTGCTATGCAAATTTTGCCACAGGTTTCCTGTGAGGGTTGAGTTTAGGGGTGGGGCTATATCATAAGTGGTTTTTACTGTATAAAATACATTACACTTATGTCTCTGTAAACCGTGTGTTAGAGATGCGCGGATCAGCTCAAATGTCACCCGAATCCGCTCCTTCATTCTAATCATCCACCCGCCATCCGCCCGCACATATTGTTTTATCTGATATATATATCCGCACCCGACCCGCACCCGATCGCCACTTTAATAATTCTAATTCTTTGTTTTAAGCATGATGATAGGTGTAACTTTCTCCGCAATGTCCGGCGGCAGAGTAACAGCTCATTAATTCATGCTCGAGCAAATGATGAGACGGACAAAAGTACTCGATGGATGCCCTTCTTTTACTTATTTCAGAGTTTTCAGGTTCACAGTGCAAAACAGCTCCTGGGTGGAATTACTGAAGTAAACATAAAACAAAACCGGATAAAACTTTCTCCCTCTAATTCACCGCACGCACAGCACACAGCGAGAGCTCACGTCACACAGCATGCGTGTCGAACTACACTACCCACAATGCCCCTCGCTATGGACTATGGACTAAAGCGGTCACCGTGGATCGTTCGTTATTAACAGCAGATTCAGCTTTTACATATACAGGAAAAAGAACAAAAACGGCGTCCCTTCAGCCTAAACAGCAGCTATGTTGTGTGTACTTGGCCCTTTTCTTAACACTGTGCATCTGCCTGAATTCGGGCGATTCCGCCTCGCCTCCAAAACACGGCTTGCTGCACTAAATGAGCGTTCGCGCGCACCGCTTGTTGCAGGAATGCACACGCTTCTCCTTGCAAGGCGCTGCAGTCGTGTAAATAAGCTATCTTGTTTCTCCCAGAACGATAGTAGATTTCCCTGATGACTCCTCTAACTGAAGTTAGCACAGTATTGTTGCACTTCATCCATTATTTTGGGCGTCTCTCATCTTCACATTCTGCGAAGTCCACTCTCTGCTTTTTTGCTGGTCAACTGCTATGACCCGCGACCCACCCGCAATTAATCATAATGTATTTTTTTATTACCCGATCCGCCCGACCCGCGGATTATCCGCAGCGCCCGCGGATATAACCGCCATCCGCGCATCACTACCGTGTGTGTGTGTGTGTGAGAGAGCATAGAGTGCTCTTTTAACCTTTGTGTGCTCATGGGGATGTTTTGATCCACTCTGGGGTGATTTTGCTGCTTAATTTGGCCACAACTTTCTCTGTGTTTCAGCAAATGCAACGATTATCTCTGAAAAATCTTATTTTTGACATACTTTGGTAAAATGCTTTGGAAATTTCCAACAACACAACAATGCACTTAAATTGACTCCACTTTGGTTATGTTGGTGGCTGTTTTTTCCCCATTGACTTCCATTATAATCACATTTTTTGATAGCAAAGCCATGATAGCATATAATCATGTATTCTTGATTGATGCTGGTTTTCCCTGTTGGACATTATGTCATTTTTACTGTTGATCATCAGTTGTGAGCTTTTGGGGATGTTTTCATCCACCTAATTTGGCCATAATTTTCTCTGTGTTTAGGGATATTGAAAGCTTTTTGGTGACATCTTATTTTGGCAAAATGGTTTAAAA
>LR812523.1:84471638-84479138 GCA_903798195.1 Danio kyathit | reverse complement strand
CACACCAACACGCAAACTCCACACTGAAACACCAACTGACCCAGCCGGGACTCGAACCAGCAACCTTCTTGCTACCCATTAATATTATTATTATTATTATTATTATTATTATTATTATTAGTAGTAGTAGTAGTAGTAGTAGTAGTATGTCCACTTGCAGAGTAATAATGTAATTAATCAAGTAATTAATAATGCTGTGTGTGTGTGTGTGTGTGTGTGTGTGTGTGCATTTGCATGTGTGTGTGTGAGTATTTGCCGTGGTGGTTAAGTTTTTATTTTAATGTTTGGTGTCATTTTACAAAAAATACAGCAAACTTCAAGATGAAAAACATTGTTTAGGGTTTTATTCTTCTGTATAAATGATGCCTGGGTCAATTATTTTGACCCCTATGGCAGCAGCTCATGGCATATGCAGATCTTCATTACAGAAATACATCTGAGCGCAGTTAAGATCTGTATTTATTTATTAAGAAGTATGAAAAATTACAGTCATGAATATATATGCGCTACTGACATTTTTTATCATCATCATTATATATTTTTTGTGTGCACTTGCAGATGTAATTAATAATGCAATTTCTTGCCTGTGGCGTGTTCATTATGGAAGTATGCACGCATGATTGTGTGTGTGTGTGTGTGTGTGTGTGTTGATTGTATAATGCATAACCTTTGCTGATGTAAGGTCAGATTTGCATTAACAGCGAAACACAAATATGTTGTAATTAACTTCAAAGGCTGAACGCTTTTCTGCTTAGAATTTACACTCAAACTGCATTAGTGGAAAAAAAAATATCTCATTAAAATGAACTTTTAGTTTATTTTATATGTCATTTTAAAAAGAATATTTGATGCAATAAGAATGGAAGATTATTTTTCAATAATTTTAAGATGAAATATGACATGTTGGGACAGCTTTCATGAGATTCACACACTATATATATATATATATATATATATATATATATATATATATATATATATTATAGGTGGGCATAGATTAATTTTTTTAATCTAGATTAATCTAGATTAAAATGGCTCATTTGAATTCTGCCGAAGGCATTCAAAATATGTGTTACCCAAATAATAAGTCTTTGAGAACGGGTTTCTCAAGCCGGGTGTCGCATTAGAGCAGGGGCTCATCTCCTGTTTCAAAAATGCATCACAAACTGCTTGAGAAACTGTTCTACTACGATAATTGGTGATGAAAATAAATGGTGTTCAATAAGATGTGCTTGTGTTTACTCACTGTTTATTCAGTTAAACATCAATGTTGAACTGTAGGCCTACATAAGCTCCAAACAGAGATTTTTGATTACCTTAATCCATCTAAAGTCATAACTGAACTAAACAGAAATGGAATTAAGATGTGGAGTATGCAGATATTAGTGGCATTATTGAAGTAAACTTGGCGGTCTTTAGGACCTTTCGCAATATTTTCCGACAAGATCCACACGCGGCTGTCAGTAAAGGACCAGTGTTGCCAGATTGGGCGGTTTTGAATCAAAGTTTGCGGGTAAAAAATAACATAGGCGGGTAGTGGATATTTGGCCGGTATTGTAAAGGTACACCCGCCTGCCCGCGATCTCCACAAACCCCCCCACTTTTCGTGAAATTTGGTAGCGACCTCCCCACTTTTTGTGAAATATAGCACGATCCAACCACCCCTCATACATTTTGGAGCGTCCCCCCCCCACTTTTCGTGTAATTTGGGACCGTCCAACCACCTCTTCACCCCCCCCCCCCCCACACTTTTTGTAAAATCGAGGTTGTTGGGCGGGTGTTTTTGCATTTCGGCGGGTTTTTGGGCTGGAAAAAGTCAGCTACATCTAGCAACACTGTAAAGGACTGCACACATACACACACATCGCGAAATGCGGAAGTTTTTTTTCTTACCATTTGGCATGCGTTATTAAATTCCATAACATTCTCTCCGTATTTGCGTCTAATACCCCAGTTTGTCACGAAGTAATGAATGAAATATCCGTGAGTTAAAATGAAACTGTCGACCTGCAGTTAGAGTCAGGCAGCCTGCTGATTTGATTCAGAAGGGCAGACGGCTCACCAGTCAGGTATCCATCCGCGCTAATAGGTGAAAGTTATCACAGTTTGGGTAAAATAGACCCAGCTCCCAACCCAACTTTGAGAATAGATTAATGGCGGTATTTTTTTTTATCGCGTGATAAGAGTCTCGCGTTAACGCAGCACGTTAATGCCGATAACGGCCCAGCACTAATATATATATATATATATATATATATATATATATACACACAGGGCTTGAGATTAACTTTTTTGATCACCAGCCACTGTGGCTAGTAGATTTCCACCATTACTAGCCACTCGCCATTTTCATTAGCCACATTTTTCCTGTTTGGAAAATATATTTTATATGCATAAATTTGACTTTGACATGCTAAAATGACTTGATTTAGATTCTGTCCACATGCCTTCTCATTCATTTAACGTCTTGTGTGTGTTGTGTATGAGCTTGCTCAGTGTGCATGAGCAAATGGGTTGTGTTGCAATGCAATCAGTTTTTATTTGACATGACTTTTCAGGGCTCAAAATGAAGGATTTACCAAATGTATCTCTGACCACACCAAATAAGCATTTCTTAGCCACCATTTTTTAATGTGTCAAAACAAGCTGTATAGGTGCACTTTTTAATTCAACAAAACTTTTCTGAAAAAAAAAAAAGGCTTGTTGTCATGTATCTAAACTATGCACAGTAATCTGTCCTGGCTAAAAGTCCCAGATCAGCCGTTAACTACACACAAACATGGAGTAATCTCCCATTAAAGCAATGTTATTGTAAAAGAAATATAATTAAACCATAATAACAACCCATCTCTGGGAAACATCTAAACACACACTCATTCACTACGGACAATTTAGCCTACCTAATTCACCTATAGCGCATGTCTTTGGACTGTGGGGGAAACCGGAGCAGCCGGAGGAAACCCACACGAACACAGGGAGAACATGCAAACTCCACACAGAAACACCAACTGACCCAGCCGAGGCTCAAACCAGCGACCTTCTTGCTGTGAGGCGACAGCACTACCTACTGCGCCACTGCGTCGCCACAATACTTGCATAATTACAGTAATTTGAGTTTTTGTAATTTGATACTGAACTATATGTGCTGGATATGTAAATATCTTTCATTTAAAATATTACTGCATGTTTTTTAATCTCTAAAAAAAACTAATAAGAACATGTCTGACAGAATGTGCCAAGCTGATCATTTGTTGCGTCATGCATACAATTGTTATTATTAGTACTGTATGGCGAATTTGAATGTACAAAAAAATCCTGAAATTAATCCCGATGCAGCTCCTCCTTAAATGTAATATCTGACAATACTTAATACCGATATGCCTAATCCTGTCTTCAGACGCTCAGTGTGTTTCTCTTGTCCATCTCTCAGCGCTGCTGCAGAAGATCAGCATGTTGCACTTAATTGCGTAAATGAAGCTAATGCAATAAATAAATGTGCGAGTGCGAGCTCGGTGTTAATTAGCATTCACATTATCCTCCACCAACCAGCCCGTGTCACAACACATCATCAGGCTGAACTTATCACACCACCAATTACGGCAAATAAAGTGAAGGCTGCAGTTCCTGATGCTAATTCGTTTTCATCTGTGAAAAGGGCAGCGGGTCGTGTGAACGTGTAGATCTGCATAACCGTCAGACTGAGGGACTTATGAACAGATAATAACGTCAGATTTAACTTTAATCATCATGCGGGTTATGTCAATAGGATCCCAATCGATCGAGCATTTAGTCACAATGTAGTAGGAATGAATAATATATTCAGTTGAAGTCAAATTTATTCACCCTGCTGTAAAATTTGTAGTTCAGCTTTGTGTTTTCACTGTTTGGCGCCATCTAGTGTCTGAATAATGCGCAGGTTAGTGTATACTCCATCAGCTGTTTTTTTACTGTTTGGCGCCATCTAGTGTCTGAATAATGCGCAGGTTAGTGTATACTCCATCAGCTGTTTTTTTACTGTTTGGCGCCATCTAGTGTCTGAATAATGCGCAGGTTAGTGTATACTCCATCAGCTGTTTTTGACTGTTTGGCGCCATCTAGTGTCTGAATAATGCGCAGGTTAGTGTATACTCCATCAGCTGTTTTAGTTTCTGTCAGCGTTGCGTTTTTGACTGTTTGGCGCCATCTAGTGTCTGAATAATGTGCAGGTTAGTGTAAACTCCATCAGCTCTTTTCATCTCTCAGCTTTGTGTTTTCGACTGTTTGGCGCCATCTAGTGTCTGAATAATGCGCAGGTTAGTGTATACTCCATCAGCTGTTTTTTTACTGTTTGGCGCCATCTAGTGTCTGAATAATGCGCAGGTTAGTGTATACTCCATCAGCTGTTTTTGACTGTTTGGCGCCATCTAGTGTCTGAATAATGCGCAGGTTAGTGTATACTCCATCAGCTGTTTTAGTTTCTGTCAGCGTTGCGTTTTTGACTGTTTGGCGCCATCTAGTGTCTGAATAATGTGCAGGTTAGTGTAAACTCCATCAGCTCTTTTCATCTCTCAGCTTTGTGTTTTCGACTGTTTGGCGCCATCTAGTGTCTGAATAATGCGCATGTTAGTGTATACTTCATCAGCTTTTTTTTACTGTTTGGCGCCATCTAGTGTCTGAATAATGCGCAGGTTAGTGTATACTCCATCAGCTATTTTTGACTGTTTGGCGCCCTCTAGTGTCTGAATAATGTGCAGGTTAGTGTATACTCCATCAGCTGTTTTCATTCTGTCAGCTTTGTGTTTTTGACTCTTTGGCGCCATCTAGTGTCTGAATAATGCGCAGGTTAGTGTATACTCCATCAGCTGTTTTAGTTTCTGTCAGCGTTGCGTTTTTGAATGTTTGGCGCCATCTAGTGTCTGAATAATGCGCAGGTTAGTGTATACTCCATCAGTTGTTTTTGACTCTTTGGCGCCATCTAGTGTCTGAATAATGCGCAGGTTAGTGTATACTCCATCAGCTGTTTTAGTTTCTGTCAGCGTTGCGTTTTTGACTGTTTGGCGCCATCTAGTGTCTGAATAATGGGCAGGTTAGTGTAAACTCCATCAGCTGTTTTTTACTGTTTGGCGCCATCTAGTGTCTGAATAATGCGCAGGTTAGTGTAAACTCCATCAGCTCTTTTCATGTCTCAGCTTTGTGTTTTCGACTGTTTGGTGCCATCTAGTGTCTGAATAATGTGCATGTTAGTGTATACTCCATCAGCTGTTTTTGACTGTTTGGCGCCATCTAGTGTCTGAATAATGCGCAGGTTAGTGTAAACTCCATCAGCTCTTTTCATCTCTCAGCTTTGTGTTTTCGACTGTTTGGCGCCATCTAGTGTCTGAATAATGCGCATGTTAGTGTATACTTTATCAGCTGTTTTTTACTGTTTGGCGCCATCTAGTGTCTGAATAATGCGCAGGTTAGTGTATACTCCATCAGCTGTTTTTTTTACTGTTTGGCGCCATCTAGTGTCTGAATAATGCGCAGGTTAGTGTATACTCCATCAGCTGTTTTTTTACTGTTTGGCGCCATCTAGTGTCTGAATAATGCGCAGGTTAGTGTATACTCCATCAGCTGTTTTTGACTGTTTGGCGCCATCTAGTGTCTGAATAATGCGCAGGTTAGTGTATACTCCATCAGCTGTTTTAGTTTCTGTCAGCGTTGCGTTTTTCACTGTTTGGCGCCATCTAGTGTCTGAATAATGTGCAGGTTAGTGTAAACTCCATCAGCTCTTTTCATCTCTCAGCTTTGTGTTTTCGACTGTTTGGCGCCATCTAGTGTCTGAATAATGTGCAGGTTAGTGTATACTCCATCAGCTGTTTTTTTTACTGTTTGGCACCATCTAGTGTCTGAATAATGCGCATGTTAGTGTATACTTCATCAGCTTTTTTTTACTGTTTGGCGCCATCTAGTGTCTGAATAATGCGCAGGTTAGTGTATACTCCATCAGCTATTTTTGACTGTTTGGCGCCCTCTAGTGTCTGAATAATGTGCAGGTTAGTGTATACTCCATCAGCTGTTTTCATTCTGTCAGCTTTGTGTTTTTGACTGTTTGGCGCCATCTAGTGTCTGAATAATGCGCAGGTTAGTGTATACTCCATCAGCTGTTTTAGTTTCTGTCAGCGTTGCGTTTTTGAATGTTTGGCGCCATCTAGTGTCTGAATAATGCGCAGGTTAGTGTATACTCCATCAGTTGTTTTTGACTGTTTGGCGCCATCTAGTGTCTGAATAATGCGCAGGTTAGTGTATACTCCATCAGCTCTTTTCATCTCTCAGCTTTGTGTTTTCGACTGTTTGGCGCCATCTAGTGTCTGAATAATGTTTAGATTAGTGTATACTCCATCAGCTGTTTTAGTTTCTGTCATCTATGTGTTTTTGACTGTTTGGCACCATCTAGTGTCTGAATAATGCGCAAGTTAGCGTATACTCCATCAGTTGTTTTTGACTGTTTGGTGCCATCTAGTGTCTGAATAATGTGCAGGTTAGTGTATACTCCATCAGCTGTTTTAGTTTCTGTCAGCGTTGCGTTTTTGAATGTTTGGCGCCATCTAGTGTCTGAATAATGCGCAGGTTAGTGTATACTCCATCAGCTGTTTTAGTTTCTGTCAGCGTTGCGTTTTTGAATGTTTGGCGCCATCTAGTGTCTGAATAATGCGCAGGTTAGTGTATACTCCATCAGTTGTTTTTGACTGTTTGGCGCCATCTAGTGTCTGAATAATGCGCAGGTTAGTGTATACCCCATCAGCTCTTTTCATCTCTCAGCTTTGTGTTTTCGACTGTTTGGCGCCATCTAGTGTCTGAATAATGCGCAGGTTAGTGTATACTCCATCAGCTGTTTTCATTCTGTCAACTTTGTGTTTTTGACTGTTTGGTGCCATCTTGTGACAGAATAATACACATATTACTGTTTCAGTTTCGTTTCTGTCAGCTTTGCGTTGTATTCATATTTACAATTGTTCATTTATGTAGCACTATGGTCCTGCGCAACATGATATTTCGCTCCACTGTTTGTCCACACATGTAGCAGAATGACAATAAAGCTCAACTTGACTTGAGATGCATTGTAGTACGGTTAGCTAAGTCTCAGTGTTTTTTTATGTGTGTGTTTTTCTGCAGGTCTCCACAGAATGGAGCGAGAATGAGCAGAGCGCGGTCGAGAGTGAAGCATGAACTGGAGGCTCATTGAAGTCACTTACCTTCTGTTTATATGGGAGCATATAACAGTTCAGTCTTCCCGCCAGGAGCCCTCGGCCAATGAACAGCATGTCAGCAAGCAGTTTGATTGGCTCATCTCCGACCGAGGCCCTTTCCACCACTCCAAGGGCTACCTCTCCTTCATGGAGAGATTTCGACAAGGATTCACGACCCGGTATAAAATATATAGGTACGTGCGTTTCATTTTATAGCATGTAATGCGGTGCTGAATCCTGCTTTTTTATGTGTTCATGCTTTGTTATTTATGTTTTTGCTGGGAAAAATGTG
>LR812523.1:84409138-84466638 GCA_903798195.1 Danio kyathit | reverse complement strand
ACATATTGTACATGGTAAGTTTAATATAAAATTGACTGAACTTATAAAAATAAGTGAGGAAATTGATCATTAGCCACTGGGATTTTACATGAGAACGAGGAAACAATGGTGTTTGAGGCTCTTGGTATGGTCATTTCCATGTACTGATCTCTTATTGTTCGACTGTGACTAGGTATACCTTGATTTTCTTTATAGGCCTTAATTATGTACAGTACTTACATCAGATTATAAGTACAATGTATTTGGGTTCGGGTGTAAGGCATGGGTCAACAGTGATGTACTGTATATGTAATTACAGATGTAATTAAAAGCAGATTTTTCTTTATATTAGGACAATGTAAACAAAAATGTATGTACAAAATAAGTGCATTGTACTAAATTAATAATTTAAATGTATGTACTTAGTAAACAAAGGAAGAGTTCACCCAATTTTCTCATGGTTATTTCATCTGTTGAACACAATATAAGATATTTTGTATAATGCTGAAGCCGATAGCCATTAACTTTAAGTGTATGAAAACAAATAGAAGTCAATGGTTACAGGTTTCCAACATTCTTCAAAATATCTTCTTTAGAGTTATATAGAAGAAAGAAACCCATAAATGTTTGAAGCAAGTAAAATGTGAGTTAATAATCTGTGTTTTCATTTTTGGGTGCACTTTCCCCTTAATATAGTCCACTTAGTGTAAAGTAGCACTGGTTTCTGATAGTATAGTCTTCTTTAAAATGCAGTTTGTTCTCAAGTTACAGATGTCATATATTAAAACGGCACGCTCTAATCATTATTGCTGGGATGCAATTAAGAGCTGCTGTTGTACACAGTGTGAAAAATGTCCTGCAG
Source organism: Danio kyathit (assembly GCA_903798195.1). Lineage (NCBI taxonomy): Eukaryota > Metazoa > Chordata > Actinopteri > Cypriniformes > Danionidae > Danio > Danio kyathit. The sequence goes on along the minus strand of LR812523.1, from coordinate 84,465,797 downwards.
TGTTCGTCATCATGAAATGCTGCAAATAAGCCACGACAGTGTTATAATGAGACCTTAATACTGTAAGCATATTTACAGCTGTGCCAACCAAAATATGCTAATATGCCCCCAAAAAGTGTTGAATTGTTTTTGGCACAGCAATCCTGTTACTACAGTATATGCACATCTTGCATCTGTTTTACTTTTAGCATTTTTTTTCATGTTTTTTCACTCTATACATGTTTGAAACTGAACAACACGACTCTACACAAACACTAAAATTAATCACTAGTTTGTTAGTAAATATTGAGTTTTCATTATGAATCCTTTAAGGTTGTTTGCACATAGATTAGCATCACTATAACTTATTCATTTAAGCAGATACAATAGCTTTTAAAGGTTTTCCATAATAAATAAATAAAAATAATAATACAAATATAAATATTTTTGTGCATGACTAACAATAAATAAATAAATAAATAAATAAATAAATAACACATTAGTGTTATTCTAATGCAATTAATGCACATTTGTTTCAATCTAATGCACATTAGATTGCACAAAATGCAGATTACAACAACAACAACAACAACAGTAGTAGTAGTAATAATAATAATAATAATAATAATAATAATAATAATAATAATAATAATAATAAACAGTATTTAATAAATTAAATAAATAAATCAATTAATAAAATGCACTATATAAATACACAATACAAAAAAATAAATTATTAATAAAAATAGTAATAATAATAATAATAATAATAATAAAATTACTACTACTACTACTACTACTACTACTACTACTAATAATAATAGTAATAATACATGTTCATTGATTAAATAATAATAAATGTACTAAATGCACATTAGACTACAAAAATGCACATTACAAAAAAGTATATAACAATTAACAATTAATTTATTAATTAATAATAAATGCACTATATAAATACTCAACACAAAAAGCTAATAATAATAATAATCTAAGACTAATAATAATAATAATAATACTACTAATACTACTACTACTAATAATAATAAATAATAATAATAATGATAATACATATTATTTAAATAATAATAAGTGTACTACATAAATGCACATTAGATTACAAAAACGCATATTACAACAACAACAACAGTGATAATAATAATAATAATAATAATAATAATAATAATAATAATAAACAGTATTTAATAAATTAAATCAATAAATCAATTAATAAAATGCACTATATAAATACACAATACAAAAAAGCAAATTATTAATAAACATAGTAGTAATATTAGTAATAATAATAATAATAATAATAATAATAATAATAATAATAATAATAATAATACATGTTCATTGATTAAATAATAATACTATATAAATGCACAGTAGATTACAAAAATGCACATTACAAAAAAGTATATACCAACTTTTATAAATTAATAATAAATGCACTATATAAATACTCAACACAAAAAGCTAATAATAATAATAATAATAATAATAATAATAATACATATTTATTGATTATATAATAAATGTACTATATAAATTTACATTGAATTACAAAAATGCACATTACAACAACAATAATAGTAGTAGTAGTAGTAGTAATAATAATAATAATAATAAATATTTATTAATTAAATTATGATAAATGTACTATATATATGCACATTAGATGACAAAAATGCATGTTATAAAAATAGTATATAACAAATTTAAATAATTAATAAATGTGTTATATAAATATTCAATACAAAAAAGCTAATTATGTTAATAATAATAATAATCATAATAATAATAATAATAATAATTATTATTATTATTATTATTTAAATATTAATAAATATACCATATAAATGCACATTCGATTACAAAAATGCATATTACAACAACAACAACAATAACAACAAAAATAATAATAATAATAATAATAATAATAATAATAATAATAATAATAATAATAATAATAATAATAATAATAATAATAAATGTAATTATTATTGTTCTCCCCGTGTTGGTGTGGGTTTCCTCCGGGTGCTCCGGTTTCCCCCACAGTCCAAACACATGCGCTATAGGGGAATTGATCAACTAAACTTGCCATAGTGTATAAATGTGAACACAAGAGTGTATGGGTGTTATAATAATAAAAACAACAACAACAACAACAATAATAATAATAATAATAATAATAATAATAATGATATAATAATAATAATAATAATAATAATAATAATAATAATAATAATAATAATAATGATATAATAATAATAATAATAATAATAATAATAATAATAATAATAATAATAATAAATGTAATTATTATTGTTCTTCATGTGTTGGTCTGTTCCTCCGTGTTCCTCCAGGTGCTCCGGTTTCCCCCACAGTCCAAACACATGTGCTATAGGGGAATTGATCAACTAAACTGGCCATAGTGTATAAGTGTGAACACAAGAGTGTATGGGTGTTTTCCAGTTTTGGGTTGCGACTGGAAGGGCATCCGCTGTGTAAAACATATGCTGGATAAGTTGGCGGTTCATTCTGCTGTGGCGAACCCTGATTAATAAAGAGACTAAGCTGAAAAGAAAATGAATGATGAATGAATAATTTCTGAACCCAATAAGATCATGTCTCAGGACTAACTAACTGTGGCTAGCTGGAGCATCCGAACCTGTATTTTAGCCATTTAAGTTTACGTTTTTAGTTTTATAAATCAGACAAAGCAGGTTTTCATTCTTTCATTCTTCATTTTTGAAGCGGAAGGCTGAAGATGAAATGTTTCTGCACTTTATAATATATTTCAGGCCACAGTGAAACACTGGCATTGGCTTTTATTCTGTCCTGATATAATATCCTTCCGTTGCCATGAAAACGCACCTGTCAGTATTGGTGACACTTACATAAATCACCTCTCGCCCTGAATGTGTTCGGTGAGCGCAAAGATCTCACTTCTCACAGGCTAAATGAACATTACTACAGTTTTACAGCTGCTTGTGGGGTACATTTGATACTTTTTTTCTTCTTTTTTTCTTTTTTCAGTGACTCTTATAGCTTGTGTTCACTAAGTGTTATGGTACGGTATGCTTTTACATCTGTTTCCACTGTTAAAAGATACTGAAAAGTGAACCATACCGTACCACTTTTTGGGTACCCTTTCAAAAGGGCACCAGCATAACAAAAGGGTAACAAAAGGTGGAGCAAGACATGCAGCTGAACGCTATTGGTTTACAGAGATACGCCACTAGCCAGCCAGGAGAATGAAAACAAAGCAAGAGCCATTTTTAAATACACAGCCAAGACATTACACCGTAATAATATACACAGTTGAAGTCAGAATTATTTGCCCCCCTTTAAATGTTTTCTTCTTTTTTAAATATTTCTCAAATGATGTTTAACAGAGCAAGGAAATTTTCACAGTATGTCTGATAATATTTTTTCTTCTGGAGAAAGTCTTATTTGTTTTATTTCGGCTAGAATAAAAGCAGTTCTTAATTTTTTAAACACCATTTTAAGGTCAATATTATTAGCCCCTTTAAGCTAATTTTGTTTTCAAAAGTCTACAGAACAAACCATCATTATACAATAACTTGCCTAATTACCATAACCTGCCTAGTTAACCTAATTAACCTAGTTAAGCCTTTAAATGTCACTTTAAGCTGTATAGAAGTGTCTTGAAGAATATCTAGTCTAATATTATTTACTGTCATCATGACAAAGAGAAAATAAATCAATTATTAGAGATGAATTATTAAAACTATTAAGATTAGAAATGTGCTAAATAAATTTTCTATATTTGACTAGATATTCTTCAAGACACTTCTATACAGCTTAAAGTGACATTTAAAGGCTTAACTAGGTTAATTAGGTTAACTAGGCAGGTTAGGGTAATTAGGCAAGTTATTGTATAATGATGGTTTGTTCTGTAGACTATCAAAAAAAAAATAGCTTAAAGGGGCTAATAATATTGACCTTAAAATGGTGTTTAAAAAAATTAAAAACTGCTTTTATTCTAGCCGAAATAAATCGAATAAGACTTTCTCCAGAAGAAAAAATATTATCAGACATACTGTGAAAATTTCCTTGCTCTGTTAAACATCATTTGGGAAATATTAAAAAAGAAACATAAATTCAACAAGGGGGCGAATAATTCTGACTTTAACTGTATGCTGGTGGTGGCTGGAAACTAATAGGGAAAGAGTTAAGTTATTAAATAAATGCAAGGATTAGATATGAAAGATAATGCATAACATCTAAAAAAAGCTATTTAATGGCTGGATCATCAATAATAATATCTTTATTTCTCATGTGATGCACACAACCAAAAGCAGATTTTTGGTTTGTTTGTTTATCTTTTTCTATTCTAAGTTAAATAAATCTCAAGATCTCAGCAGTTAGAGAGAAAAAATAAGACTGCTGAGAACCATCTGTACTGAAACATTTCCTGCGGTTATGAAGCAAATCGACGTATGTTGTTCGGTCTGGCTTTCAGTATTTGCTCAGCTTTCATGGAAGTTTTTTTTTGTTAATAAAGGATTCTGCTTATGGGATTCAGAACTGTTCTTGCCAGAAGCTTTACAGAGTTCACACATCAATTTTGCAGAACTTAAAAGAAAAAAAAAATAACTTGCTCAATCATGCATCAAACATCACCCAAAAACACGAGTACTAGCAGGAATATATTTGGAGATGGCGTACACAGACCTGCAGATTCAACAATGTTCACAAATTACTTCTACAATTACTCTCAAAGCCCAATGCATCAGCTTTATTTGATTATTCATTCATTCATGCGTTCATTTGTTTGTTCATTTGTTCGTTCGTTTGTTTATTCATTCATTTATTAATTTGGTTATTCATTCATACTTTTGTTCATTCATTCATTCATTCGTTCATTCGTTCATTCGTTCATTCATTCATTCATTCATTCATTCATTCATTCATTCATTCATTCATTCAGCCATTCATTCAGCCATTCATTTGGTCATGCATTCATTCATGCATTCATTCATTTGGTTATTTATTCATACATTCATTTATTCATTCATTCATTAATTCAGTAATTTATTTGGTCATTCATTCATACATTAATTCATTTGTTAATTCATTCGTTTGTTTGTCTGTTTATTCATTCATTTGGTCATTCATTCATACATTCCTTCATTTGTTAATTCATTCGTTTGGTCATTCATTCATACATTTATTTAATCATTCATTCGTAATTCATTAGGTCATTCATTTATACATTCATTCATGCAGTCATTAATTCATTCCGTAATTCATTTGGCCCTTCATACATTCATTCATTTGTTATTCATTCGTTCGTTCGTTTATTCATTCGTTAATTTATTCATTAATTTGGTCATTTATTTGTTTATTTGTTCATTTGGTCATTCAATCCTACATTCATTCATACATCCGGTCATTCATTTGGTAATTAATTTGGTCATTCATTCATACATTCATTCATTTGTTAATTTGTTAATTTGTTGATGGGGATGACTAAAAAACTGACATTTAGTCAGTTAGACATTAGTTTTTTAGTCATCCCCATTCAGGTAAGCAATTAAAGATTAAAGGTGTGATTTCATGCAACACAAAAAATGTGATCTATATGATTAAATGCCCTTGTGGTTTAGCCTACATCGGTAAAACAAGACGGTGTTTGAAAACACGAATTGCTGAACACCGAAGTAATATACGATTAAATGATCAACGAAATCCTATCGCTGTTCATTTTAATGCATTGAAACATAACCTTTCAACATTACGATATATTGGCATTGAACAAGTGAAGGTTCCGAGAAGGGGTGGGGATATTGACAGACTTTTATTACAGAGGGAAGCTTTCTACATTTACACATTGAAGACGTTATCTCCAAGAGGATTGAATTTGGATTTTGATTTGAAATCTTTTTTGTAAGTGTATTTAGATCCTACACTGTTGTATACTAAATATGTGTGTACTTGATCTTTTTCCCCTTGGGTTCACTTGCCCTGTGGTTGATTGACGTGATTATTGTTTGCAGGTGTGATGCGCTAGACTTGTACATTGAATACTCTGTCTTTGAGGAATTAAAGATTGTGATTGGTATTTTAAAAAAAATTTGTGTAAAAAAATGTTTGTGTAATGGTATGTATCTCATATTGTCATTATATGTATAATTTTTATATATAATTTTGTATGTAGATGGGCCTGTTCACGGGCTGGTTGGCTGATTGTGGTGATTGACTACAGGTGTTATGTGTAGAGCTGCTTTACTATTTATTGAGGATTCTCATTGTATTGCTTTACCTGATGAAGACCATGTAGGTCGAAACGTTGTGTTTGAGTGTTAGCCTATTAAAGACTTTTTGAGAGCTAAAGTGGCAGTGTTGCCGATTTTTTTTGATCTTTTGCTACAGTGTTTATTTCTGATCGAGCACCTGCCTTCAAGATTTTTTAGATGTGCGCACATTTCTGTTTTTTGCTTGCTTTACAATATAATAGAGCAAACATCATAATGTCAGGGTGATAGAAAGCAAAAATGAATACAAAATCAAATATATATATTTTTTTAATTAATAAAATTAAGGGAAAATAAAATAAAATAAAACTCTTAAAATTACAGACAAGCATGATCTTAACATTAAAGATTTAGAACAATAAATAAATAAATAAAACACAAGCAAACCGTTTTAATGGCCTTTTAGTAATATGTTAAATAATGCAAAAACATTTCCACCACAAATATATCAGCTGCAGCTCCAAACACCAGCATTTCAGCACTTCAGCACTTCACATCAACACGTCTGCTCTCTCTCTCTCTATTTTACACATAGAGTCAAGAAATCCGGCACTTTGCATTTCCCCATTGCTGACACTGTCATGCGGGTGGCTTTATAGCATCTGGAGCAGCTGCTATAGTATTTCAAAACATCTAGTTGTGTTGGAGTGTTGTGGTTTTGGAATAACCCAGGGGCAAGAAAGAATGAATGAATAAATGAATGAATGAATAAAACAAAGAATGAACCACAAACAAAGAACAAAATAATTAACAAATAAGCAATAACTGAATGAATGAATGAATGAGCCATGAACAAAGAACAAAAGAATGAACAAATAAGCAATAACTAACTGAACGAATGAATGAATGAATGAATGAACGAATGAAAAAATGAAACAAAGTACCACAAACAAAGAACAAAAGAATGAACAAATAATCAATAACTGAATGAATGAATGAATGAATGAATAAATGAACCAAAGAATGAGCCACGAACAAAGACCAAAAGAGTGACCAAATAAGCAATAACTGAATGGATGAATGATTGAATAAACAAACAATTTAATGAATGAATGAATGAATGAATGAATGAATGAATGAATGAACAAAAGAAAAAATGAAACAAAGTACCACGAACAAAGAACAAAAGAGTTAACAAATATGCAATAACTGAATGAATCGATGAATGAATGAATAAATGAGTGAATTTACAAGCAAATGAATGAAACAACGAATGAATTAACAACAAATGACAAATGAATGAACTAATACACAATGAATGAATGAATAAATTAAACAAACACATAATAAAGAAAGAAACAATGAATGAATGATTGAATGAATCAATGAATTGAATGTATGAATGATCGATCGATTGATTGATTGTTTGATTGATTGATTGATTGATTGATTGATTGATTGATTGATTGATTGATTGATTGATTGCTTGCTTGAATGATTGATAGGATGAATGATTAAGTGAACAAATGAACAAAAAAATAAGTAAATAAGCAAACAAACAAACAAAGCAAATGTATGAGTTAATGAATGACACGTCTGCTCTCTCTCTCTCTCTCTCTGTCCTATTTTACACAAAGTCAAGAAATCCAGCAGTTTGCATTTCCCCGTTGCTGACACTGTCATGCGGGTGGCTTTAAAACACTCGTCCTGAAGGGAAACAGACAGACAGACAGGCTGGATGTGATCTGACGGAGCACAGTTTATAATATCACTCCTATATCCTCCAGTCTCTTTGCATAGTAAAGCTGCACATATTTGACTGACACGCGACTGCAAATAAAGCGGCAGAAGTTGCGCTCTCAGCTTTCAGGCTTTGATCCCTGCGAGAGGAGGATTGTGCAGTAGACTTCATTTGATATCCGAACGGAAGATTTAGGCCGTTTTCTCATGCGTTCTGTCTTTGCTGTTGTCTCTGTTTGCTTTTCGCTCGTCTCTTTTTTCCCCTCCGTCCTCCACGTCTCGTCCTGTTCTGTGTTCAGTTTCTCTCTGCTTTTATCTTCGCTTCACCCTGTCTGCATCTTTTCTCTTCACTGTATCGCTTTCCTTCGCTCATGTCAGAAGTAGTTCAGTCTCAACATCTCTCCCTCTCTTTTTCTCTCTCTTTTTCTGATTTTTTTTCCCTGTTTGTCACATACAAAAAATGTCAACATCTGTCTGACTGAGTGTTTTTGGTAAGAGAGTCACTGCATTCTGTTCTCTCTGTGTGAGAGTCAATCAGTCAATGCATCGAATGAATGAACTAATGAATGAATGAAACAAGCAATGAATGTATGTACAAAAAACAAACAAACAAATATAATGAATGAAATAAAGAATGAATGAATGAATGAATGAATGAATGAATAAAATCAACATGGAATGAAGATAGAATGAATGAAACGAATGAATGAATGAATGAATGAATGAATAAAATCAACATGGAATGAAGATATAATGAATGAAACGAATGAATGAAATGAATGAATGAATGAATAAAAGAAACCAACATGGAATGAAGAATGAAGGAATAAAACAAAGAACGAATGAATAAATGAAATAATAAACAAAGAATGCATTAATTAAAACTATGGATGAATGAATGAATAAATTAATGAATGAAAGCACACAATGAATAAATGAAGCAAACAATGAATACATGAAAGCACATTATGAATTAATAAATGAAGCAAACAATGAATGAATGAATGAATGAATGAATGAATGAATGAATGAATGAATCAGAGCGACACTGTGGCGGCAGTGGAAATCAAATAAACAGACAGACAGACAGACAGACAGACAGAATGAATGAATGAATGAATGAATGAATGAATGAATCAGAGCGACACTGGTGGCAGTGGAGATCAAATAAACAAATAGATAGACAGATAGACAGAATGAATAAACAAACGAACGAAAAAAAGAATGAATGAATGAATGAATGAATGAATGAATGAATGAATGAATGAGAGCGACACAGTGGCAGCAGTGGAGATCAAATAAACAAAATAAAAAAATGACAGACAGACAGACAGACAGACAGACAGAATAAATGAATGAATGAATGAATGAATGAATGTATGAGAGTGACGTAGTGTTGGCAGTGGATAATGAATGAATGAATGAATTAACAAACAAAGAAAGAATTAATACTAACAATGAATGAATGATTGAATGAATGAAGCACATAATGAATGAACGAACGAATGAATGAATGAATGAATGAATGATGAAAACAATAAATGAATGAATGAAACAAACAATGAATAAATAAATGAATGAATGAATGAATGATGAAAACAATAAATGAATGAATGAATGAAACAACCAATGAAAAAATGAAAGAATGAATTAGCACAACAAAGTGGCGGCAGTGGAGATCAAATAAATAGACAGACAAATAGAATGAATGAATGAATGAATGAGTGTGACACAGTGATGGCAGTTGAGATAAAATAAACAATCAATGCATGCATGCATGAATGAATAAATTAATTAATGAATTAATGAAAAACAATGAATAAAAAACAATGAATGAATGAATGAATGAATGAATGAATAAATGAATGAGAGCAATACAGTGAGGCTCAAACAAGCACAAATAAATAATGAATGAATGAATGGAGGAATGAAACAAACAAACAATGAATGAATGAATGAATGATCAAATAAACAATAACCAAATGAATGAAACAGTGAATAAATGAAGCAAACAATGACAAAATAAAGAAATTAATGAAGAATAGAGAATAAATTAACGAACAAATGAACGAACAAGCGAATGAATGAATGAAACAAACAAACAAACAATTAACGACCGAAAAAAGTGCATAGATGGATGGATGGTTTAATTGATCAAATGAATCGATCAAATGGATGAATGAATGAATGAATCATATAAGCGGTTGCCAGCGGTGGTGTTTTTCAGCAAGGGTTCATCCGGGGATGCTGGAGGTGCTCTGGATTCATAAAGTGCGGGAAACGGAAATACATTCTGCATTTGTAGCGACACAGTGGCGGCAGAGCAGATCGTGTCTCCCTGTGTTCCCCTGTCTGTCTCCTCCAACAGAAGGAAGCATCAGATTCAGCCGTCAATGCAGGATATCGGCTTGCTTGTGACAAGACAATTAAATCCTGCATCAATACTGAGTGAAATTCACTGCTCTTCTCATTAAAAATTTAATCAAAAAATCTGCAATCACATCTGTCCGACATCTGCACCGCTGTCACATGAACTAGGAAGGCTCATCCATCAGACGTCGGTAATCTGGACAAAAGTTTCGCTTTTTTTTTCACTCTCTTTCTAGATGCCACAGTTTAGAGTCTGCCAATTCCTCTTATGTGGTGAATTGGGTCATCTCTCATCTAATTCTGCTCTCACTTGAAGCCAGCAGGAGTTATGTAAGGCCAAATAAATGCCGTCTAGTCATGTTTTTGTCCCACAATGCGCTGAGATCTGATTGGCTGCAACTGCTACGATTATACAAGAATCAGAAGCGGCCTGGAGGCTCTTGTGTGGCCGCGTGTTGGGCTTCAGCCTGTGTTGATTTCACACAAACACAACACTTGCTCTGACTGATAAAGTATGGAGAAGTGACTGACCCACATGGACTGCGCAGTGCAGTGCTGGAGTTTACTGCTCTCTAGTACAAGCAGAAAACACACACTAATTTACTAAGAAGCACACACACATTACAGATAAACATGAAAGACACGGCTGCTGCATATTTTAAAATGGAATGTTGTGGTTTTGGGATAACAAAGGAACAATAAATGAATGAATGAATGAATGAATGTAACAAATAAATGAATAAACGATTAAATGAATGAGTGAACAAAAAAAAAACAATTGAAGGAATTAATCAAACAAACAAATAATGAAGGAACAAATAAATAAATTAATGAATGATCAAATGAATGAATGAAAGAACAGATTAATTAATGAATTAACCATTCAATTAAACAAACAAAAAATGAAGTAATTAATCAAACAAACAATTAATAAAGGAAATAATAAATGAATTAATGAAAGAATGAACAAATGAAACCAATGAATGAATGAACGAACAAACGAACGAACGACTGAACGAACGAGTGAATGAATGAATGAATGAATGAAAAAAACAAACAAAAACAAAGGAATGAATCAAACGAACAACAGACAATGAATGAATGAATGAATGAATGAAACCATTAATTGTTCAATAAATCAATCAAACAAAAATAAATTAAAGATTGATTGAATGAATGAATGAATGAATGAACTAATTAAAACAAATGAAGAAATTAATCTAACAAATAATAAAGGAATTAATAAATGTATAAATAAATTAAGAAATGAATGAATAAATCAAATGAACAAATGAATGAATAAACAAACAAACAAATAAAAACAAAGGAATAAATCAAACAAACAAACAATGAAGGAATTAATAAAAAATGAATGAATGAATTAAACAATTTGTTAATAATCATTCAATCAAACAAACAGTGAATGAATGAATGAATGAATGAATGAACAAATTAAAACAAACGAAGGGATGAATCAAACAAATAAAAGGAAAAATAAATGTATAAATAAATGAACAAATGAATGAATCAACAAACAAACAAAAACAAATGAATGAAACAAACAAATAATGAAGGAATTACTGGAAAAATCTAATGAATGAATGAAAACAATTAATTAATCATTCAATCAGTCAAACAAAGAATAATTAAATGAATGAATGAACAAATTAAAACAAATGAAGGAATGAATCAAACAAATAATAAAGGAAGGAATAAATGTATAAATAAATTAATAAATGAATGAATCAATCAAATGAACGATTTAATGAATGAATGAATAACTGAACAGACAAACAAAAACAAAGGAATGAATGAAACAAACAAACAATGAAGGCATTACTGAACGATCGAATGAATGAATGAAACAATTAATTAAATAACCACTCAATCAAACAAACAAACAAACAATAATTGAATGAATGAATGAATGATCAAATTAAAACAAATGAAGCAATGAATCAAACAAATAATAAAGAAATTAATTAATGTATGAATGAATCAATCAAATGAACAAATGCATGAATGAATGAACAAACAAACAGAAACAAAGGAATGACTCAAACAAATAATGAAGGAATTACTGAACGATCGAATGAATGAATGCATCAATGAATTAATTATTCAATCAATCAAACAAAGAATGATTGAATGAATGAATGAACGAACAAATGAAAACAAATGAAGCAATGATTCAAACAAATAACAAACAACGAAGGCATTACTGAACGATTGAATGAATGAATGAAACAATAAATTAATTAATCATTCAATCAAACAAACAAAGAACCAACGAACGAAAAAATGAACGAACGAATGAATGAATGAACAAGTTAAAACAAATGAAGCAATGAATCAAACAAATAATAAAGGAATGAATGAATGAGTGAATGAATAAATGAATGAATGAATGAATCAATCAAATGAACAAATGAATGAGTGAACGAATAAACAGAAACAAAGGAATGAATCAAGCAAACAAACAAACAATGAAGGAATTACTGATCAATTGAATGAATGAATGAAACAATTAATTAATCAATCAATCAAACAAACAAATAATGAATGAAGGAATGAATTAAACAAATAATGAATGAATGAATGAATGAATGAATGAATGAATGGTGCATGGTAGTCCTCATGAAATGAGTAATTAGATTAATTGATGGTATATTGTTACATTTTATACTGTGTTTATTTCCAGCATGTAATTTGCTATTCATTTACATCATCGGTGCAGGTCCTTTTGAGAACCTCTGAAAATAACGCTCCAGTTTCTGGTTTGACATTTGTTCACGTACTTAAATATGAGTCTGGTGAGAAAGCACTTAAATAAAACACGATTTAAAGCATTATTCTGTCATGAAGCACTCAGTTAAAGAGTCTGTGTGAAATGTGCAGAGTATGCCAACAATTTGAGGTTCACTGAAGCGATTCTCTTACACACGAATCTCCATTCACTTGATTTACTGGAGCTCCTGAAGTATTACATTCACATCGGCTCTTTACTGAGCCAGTTCTTCAAGAGTTATTTCCAGAGACTGAGAGACATGAACAGACATTATTCATGCATGCATTAGAGCTGATGCTTCATTTGTACCTGAAACTGGATGGATTCAATGGACCGTGTGAATGCTACGGGCAGCAGCGCTCTTAATTTTGGACTAGATGAATGATTTATATATTTATATGTTTCGTGGATGTTGTGATTTAATATTGTACAAAAGCCACAGAACAGCAGCCGTTACCAAACAGTTTTATGTGCTGGATTTCTGATGCAATAAATCCCATGCAATCCCAATCCTATTCAAAATAAATACCAGTTTATATAAGATGCTCATCATTTAAAGTAGTTCAGTGACAGATTGTGCAGAAGCTATTGATAAGTAGTAGCTAAATATGCTGATGTTTTAATTTACTCTGATAGTATTTTATTTTAACGTATACACCCTGACACAACTTTGGATGTTTGGTCAAATCCAACATTAGTTAAATATAAATGATACTTTTTATTTTAATGACTGGGCTTGTTTATATTTGACCCAACATTGCGTTGAAATAACACAGCCTTTGTTAGAGTGCATTTTACAGTAAGTGTTTTACTGTATGTATGGTATTTGTCTGGCACAAAAACAAAGTTATTAATTGGTCTTTATTATTACTATATTTTTATACTATATTTATTATTATTTTTATTACTATATTATTATCTAATATAATTGCACAAAAATACCAATATAACTGGAAATCATAAGCGTCTGTTAAATATAATAATAATAATAATAACAATAATAATAATAATAATAATAATAATAATAATATTTTATTTTATTTTATTTGTATTTTTATAATAATGATTTTAAGATGAAAATATTTTATAAAAAATTTTTATACTAACGATTTTAAGGTATATATTTTATTTTATTAAAGATAAATATTTAATTTAATTTAATTTGATTTAATTTGATTATTTTTTATTATATTTTATTTTATTTTATACTAACAATTTTAAGGTATGTATTTTATTTTATTAAATATTTTATTTTATTTTAATTTATTTTATTTTTATACTAACAATTTTAAGATATATTATTTTAATTAATTAAAGATAAATATTTTATTTTATTATTATTTTTATATGAACAATTTTAAGGTATATATTTTATTCATTTAAAGATAAATATTTAATTTCATTTCATTTTTAAACAAAACATTTTTAAGGTGTACGTATATATTTTATTTTATTAACAAAAAATATTTTATTTTTTTATATTATTTTTATACTAGCAATTTTAAGGTATATATTTTATTTTATTAAATATAATTATTGAATTTAATTAATTTAATTTAAATTAATTTTATTATTGTTTATTTATATTTTATTTTTACTTTAATACTAACAATTTTAAGATGTCATTCTTATTATTTTATTATATTTATTATATTATTTATTATATTTATTATATTATTTATTATATTATATTTTATTATATTTATTATATTATATAAATCATTCTTATTATTTTATTTTATTTATTTTTTTTTTTTTAAACAAAAAAAAAAATCATCTATCATCTAAAATCATCTATTACTCTCTGTTGCTTATTCATATTAACATCCACCTTCGGTAATGATGAAATACTCATTAAATGCAGCATTTAACAGAGCTGGGTATTTGCTAAAATAAACCTGTTATTAATTATTTAATCATTTTCTTCCAGTTTGACCCACTCAAGCCAATTTTTAGACTTTACTGACAGGATACAAATAACAGTGCACAGTCTCTCATACATCATAATATCGCTGTTAATTTTTAATAAGACTCAGAGCATATGAAGAGACTCTGCTTTGCGTGAATCCTCAGGGAAAATGCCCTTGTCTTGATTATCCAGCAGACCTTTCTAATAGTCATTTTGTTTGTTGCCTGGGAACACGGACGGATTGAATAAGATGCTTGGTAGCAAAGCGGGACACAATAACAATAGTGGTGTCCCTTGAGCTCTGTTCTCAGATCAGATCGCTCTCCCTTTACAGAGGCAGATTAAACTGCAGCTTTAATGCTGAACAATGGCTGCAACATGCACATCTGTGCGTCTGTAATGACCTGGACGCTCCGGCCAAATGCTGTGATTTCACATGCTGCCCGGATCAGCTGGAAAGGTCGCAATCACTTTGAGGAGGATGAAGAATGGACGATCTGCGATTTGCTGGCCCGAAGGCGTGCTACCAGAGAATAATTAAATGGCTTTATATCGGTAATCTGTTCTGACACATCACTGTTGACTGCTCACTCCTGCTGGAGGACGAGACGTGTTTATATACGCAGATCTGCTGTTAAATACACGTTTAGGACTGGACAATTAAAAGAAATACTAAATTATAGAGGAATTTATAATAAATACTAGTGGCTTTAACCTGAATTTGACATAATCTGTTGTGATGATTCTAAAGTTGCTATGGTAACACAACAACTATAGTAATTGATCTGTAGTGATTCTAAAGTTGCTATGGTAACACAACAACTATAGTAACTGATCTGTTGTGGTGATTCTACAGTTGCTATGGTAACAACAACTATAGTAATTAATCTGTTGTGGTGATTTTACAGTTGCTATGGTAACACAACAACTATAGTAATGTTTTTTTGTTTTGTTTTGTTTTTTTTGTTTAAACTTTATTGTCCATTCTGTTTGGCACAGAAGGAAATTTGTCTTTGACACTGGATTCAAGACAGCAACTACATACATACAACAATCACACAATAACAACACCCATCAAGACAACAACATAGGTTAAAAGATAAGGTTAAAAAAAAGGAATTAGCCCCATACAGATTACTGCAAATCATTCTTGGCAACTACCCCTTTAAACAGTGATCCGATTTAAAACCACAACTGCCATTGGGATAAATGACTTCTTATATGCATTTCTTCGTGCTTTAATTTATCTGTTGTGGTGATTCTACAGTTGCTATGGTAACAACAACTATAGTAATTAATCTGTTGTGGTGATTCTACAGTTGCTATGGTAGTAACAACTATAGTAATTGATCTGTTGCTGATATTCTACAGTTACTATTGTAACACAACATCTATAGTAATTAATTTGTTGTGGTGATTCTACAGTTGCTATGGTAACACAACAACTATAGTAATTGATCTGTTGTGGTAATTCTACAGTTGCTATGGTAACACAACAACTATTGTAAATGATCTGTTGTGGTGATTCTATAGTTGCTATAGTAATACAACTATAGTAATTGATCTTTGATGGCGATTTTACAGTTGCTATGGAAACAAAACAACAATAGTAATTTATCTGTAGTGGTGATTCTACAGTTGCTATGGTAACACAACAACTATAGTAATTGATTTGTTTTGGTGATTCTACAGTTGCTATGGTAACACAACAACTGTAGAAATTGATCTGTTTTGGTGATTCTTCAGTTGCTATGGTAACAACAACTATAGTAATTGATCCATTGTTGCGATTCTTCTGTTTCTATGGTAACAACAACTAACTGATCTGTTGTGATTCTAAAGTTGCTATAGTAACACACAACTGATGTAATCGATCTGTTGTGGTGATTCTACAGTTGCTATGGTAACAACAACTATAGTAACTGATCTGTTGTGATTCTAAAGTTGCTTTAGTAACACACAACTATTGTAATTGATCTGTTGTGATGATTCATCTGTTGCTATGGTAACACAATAACTATAATAATTGATCTGTATAGTAATTGATCAGTATTAACGATCTGTTTCAGATTTGTACACCACATTTAGTCAGTGTTATTCTCCAAGTCATGATTTCAATCGATTTTTAATCTGCTGTTTCCAGGAATCTCTCCCAAACGAATGCTGCATGAGCTGGATTTACCAGGACTCTTCTTATTAAACTGTTTTTGGAACACAGTAAAACATTAAAGAAATATCCAGGCTTAAAAACAAGTTAAGCTCTGCTGAGCTCTGAGCGTACTGCGAACCATAGATAACTAACCAGACATGCAGACTGACCAGCACACCATTGGAAAAAACAAAACAAAAAACCCTGCTTTCAGACAGCAGAGCACACATATATGTGTCTATGCATACTGTATATGTGTTGTTGTGTGTTTGACCGGGCCATGTTCTGGACATGTTTGGTGAAGTTCTTCACAGATCTGCTAAGCGTCAGGATTGTGAGCATGTATTAATGGTTGAGTCTGAATTTCTGGTTCCTCCAACGATGCTTCAGGTCTTCAGGGTTTGTTTGATCAGCTTGATGTGCTGTCAGTGTTCTTGGACTGCAGTTTGTGTTCACCGCAAATCCAATATAAATGCAAATCTGTCTATTAATGCACTTTAAAGTCTGCATGCATCTGATCTAATCAAAACAAAAAAGACAGTTTTTTTGTATGAAATTTAAATATGTATGAGTGTGGTGATCTGCGTGCTGATCAGGTTTCTTGTGAAGAGCTGAAGGTTTGAGAGGAGCTTTGAAAAAAAAAAAGTACTATAGTATTTTAGAGTAAATTTGGTATACAGTAGAACGGAAGTAAAGTTCCATTAGTATAAAAAATTGTTTTGATAATTCCCCACACAAAAAATACTATTGTAAATTATAGTTAATACTATAGTGTTTTGGCAACGCCGTGGCGCAGTAGGTAGTGCTGTCGCCTTACAGCAAGAAGGTCGCTATTTCGAGCCTCGGCTGGGTCAGTTGGCATTTCTGAGTGGAGTTTGCATGTTCTCCTTGCGTTTACGTGGGTTTCCTCCGGGTGCTCCGGTTTCCCCCACAGTCCGAAGACATGCGGTACAGGTGAATTGGGTAAGCTAAATTATCCGTAGTGTATGAGTGTGAAATGGGTGTGTTAGGATGTTTCCCAGAGATGGGTTGCAGCTGTAAGGGCATCCGCTGCGTAAAAACATGTGCTGGATAAGTTGGCGGTTCATTCCGCTGTGGCAACCCCGGATTAATAAAGGGACTAAGCCGAAAAGAAATGAATGAATGAAATATAGTGTTTTTGAACCATACTAAATTGTATATTGTACTCTTAATATTAAACTATGTACAACTCTTTGTTAATGAATACTCCAGCTTACTGTAATATATATATATATTGTATAATTATATATATATATATATATATATATATATATATATATATATATATATATATTATATATATATATATATATATATATATATATATATATATATATATATATATATATATATATATATATATATAATATTAACATTAATATAAAAAATCTAAATAATATATAATTGTAATATAATATAATATTAATATTATTATTTTTTTTTCATTTGGGTCCACTAAATTTGTACTATAGTAAAATAAACTAATTCATTTAATCCCTGTAGTATCCCTATAGTAAATGTTCTCTAGCTATATTAAATATTAAGATTTTGTCAAATTGCTTGTCACACAATTTTACTAGTATTAATAATTAAGTAGGCAACGCAGTGGCGCAGTAGGTAGTGCTGTTGCCTTACAGCAAGAACTTTGCTGGGTCGCAGGTTCGAACCTCGGCTGGGCTGGGTCAGTTGGCGTTTCTGTGTGGAGTTTGCATGTTCTCCCTGGGTTCGCGTGGGTTTCCTCCGGGTGCTCTGGTTTCCCCCACAGTCCAAAGACATGCAGTACAGGTGAATTGGGTAAGCTAAATTGTCCGTAGTGTATGAGTGTGAATGTGTGTGTGTGGAAATTCCCAGAGATGGGTTGCGGCTGGAAGGGCATCCGCTTCGTAAAAATCGTGCTGGATAAGTTGGTGGTTCATTCCGCTGTGGCGACCCCGCAAGGGACAAAGCCGACAAGAAAATGAATGAATGAATTATTATTATGAATAATTAAGTATTAAAATACAAACATGCATATAAACGGTGTGTTTTATATAATACAATTAAAAATATAATAAAAATGAGTTATAATTAGTTAAAAAGTTTTTGGGGAAAAACATCCTATAGTATTAAAATAAACTTAATATGGGCTTTACACATTTTGATTGGTTATATTATGTTTCAAGAATAAGGTCTGTGGTTAGGAATACACTAAAGGATATTTTATGCTAATAATTGTACTTAGTGTAAAGTCATTTTCTCTGTTTAACAACATTGCAATAATCAATAGTGAAAGACCAGTTCCCTTATTGATCATGTCTACCACATCAGATTACACATTGCCTTTACTGTAGTAAATCTTAAAGTGTATTGTGATATATTATTTTCACGTTGGTTAACTCAAGATTCACAGGAGTTTATTATATGATAAATCTCTTTCATCAGTGGTGCTCTTCTGATCTCTATTATGAAAATACATCACTTTTTTTTTTTTTTTGCAGAAATGTCCAGCACAAACTGCAGTTTTGCTTATGCGGCAGCTTGACTGCTAAACTTAGGTCAAAAACTGCAGCTTTCTCTTTTTTTTTTTCCTTTTTAACCTCGACACATAACAGATGTCAAGTAGTTTCTCCGCAAGTGCCAATTTTGCAGAAGTCCTTGTACCTACCTCGACAACTTTTGCTCTTGAAGATCAGCACTTTTCCACAGAAGCGTCCTATTTTAGCTTATTTTCCATGAGTCTGGAGATGCAGGCGAATCTAACATTTCTCACAAATCAAACGCACGCAGATGTATTTACTTCTGAAGAATAAAGGAGCTCTTCTTGGAGTGAAATATCCGTCTATCAGCCACAGCTGAGGCCTGTGTATAGTATTGCTGAAGTGTGCATGCATTCGATTCGATGCGATTCTACAGTTGCTATGGTAACAATAATTAATCTTTTGTGATGATTCTACAGTTGCTATGGTAACAGCAACTATGGTAATTGATCTGTTGTGGTGATTCCATGGTTGCTATGGTAACACAACAACTATAGTAATTAATTTTTTTGTAGTGATTCTACAGTTGCTATGGTAACAACAACAATAGTAATTTATTTTTTGTGGGGATTCTACTGTTGCTATGTTAACAATGACAATAGTAATTGATCTGTTGTTGGGATTCTACAGTTGCTATGGTAACAGAATAATTGATATGTTGTGATGATTCTACAGTCGCTATAGTAACAACAACTATAGTAATTGATTTTTTGCAGTGATTCTACAGTTGCTATGTTAACATAACAACAATAGTAAATTTTTTTTGTGGTGATTCTACTGTTGCTATGGTAACAACAACAATAGTAACTGATCTGTTGTTGCGATTCTACAGGTGCTATGGTAACACAATAATTGATCTGTTGGGATGATCCTATGGTTGCTATGGTAACACAACAACTATAGTAGTTGATTTTTTTGTATTGATTCTACGGTTGCTATGGTAACACAACAACAATAGTAATTTATTTTTTTGTGGTGATTCTACTGTTGCTATGGTAACAACCACTATAATGATTGATCTGTTGTTGTGATTCTACAGTTGCTATGGTAACAAAATAACTGATCTGTTGTGATGATTCTACAGTTGCTATGGTAACACAATAATTGATCTGTTGTGATAATTCTACATTTGCTATGGTAACACAACACCTATAGTGATTAATCTGTTGTCATGATTCTACAGTTGCTATGGTAATACAACAACTATAGTAATTGATCTGTTCTGGCGATTCTACAGTTGCTATGGTAACACAATGGCTATAGTAATTGATCTGTTGTTGCGATGCTACAGTTGCTATGGTAACACAATAATTGATCTGTTGTGTTGATTCTACAGTTGCTATGGTGACACAAAAATTGATCTGTTGTGGCAATTCTACAGTTGCTATGGTAACACAATAATTGATCTGTTGTGATGATTCTACAGTTGTTATGGTAACACAAGAAATATATGAATATAAACAAACAAGCTGCAAATGACTACACTACACCACAGTGTGCTGCATGTAAATCTATAGTAAACTTTAGTTTTTCAGTTATAGTTACAGAATGATGGATTTATTTATATATATATATATATATATACTGTATATACAAGTTGTAGATACTGTAATATATAGACTTTACTATAGTATGTATGTATTAGGCCTAAAGTATTTTTTGATGTGGGGTGTAAAAATACCTAATGATTTTGCTAACAGGATCAGCCAGCAGACACAGGAGAAGCCATGAATTATCTTGCCAACTTATGGTTTTACTTGATAACATTTAATTATTACCCTGGCTAAACACACCGAGGACTGGAAAGCTTGAAATTAATTGCAGGTTATCCACAGTACTGAGGAAGAGGAGTTTATTATTGCTAACTAAAAAAAAAAAACAGCTTTTGATGAAATATCTCATGTTTCCTCGTGTTTCGCTCTCAGTCTGTTCTGATCAGGGTTTTGTGTTTCTTCACTGAGGTTTCATGAAAGGAAACTGCTTCTAGAAATAGACGTGAAGCACATTGACTCTGGTTGGAGGTGCGAGACTGCTAATTTCCACCTGTCAGAGCCACACGTGAGCCACTTCAGCAGATAATAACACATTAGTTAATTACCGTGGTCAAGGCATGTTCTCAACTCGCTGACGTGATTTAATTACTTTCACCAAGCTCAGTTTTACATCTGCAAGTGAAATTGAAATGATTTATTACACTCAATGCTTAATTCTGATACATCAATCATGACATTGCAGAGTATGTCGTTCACAAATAACAACTGTTTAGGGTAAGGCTTACTAATAACACAGGTTTATCCTTCAATAATTTTGGCCATTAAAGGAATGATGATTAAATTGATTATTTTATGAGCTGTTCTTTTTGGCACTTTATACATTTGGAAATACAACAAAGACCAACACCATTTTTTCTTAACAATAATTGTATATAATAATACAATATAGTCAGGTATATTTAGCTTTTTTAAAGAAGATGAGACGAGAAACGACACAAAACGAAACGAAATGAAACAATGTAAGTAGCTCAAAATATATTTTGATTATGAAATAAACTGGAAAGGAAAGGATAGAAAGAAAAGAAAAATAAAATAAATTAAATTAAACAAAATGAATCTGAATGGGAAGGGAAGGAAAAGAAAGGGAAGGAAAGTGATGAGAAGAGAAGAGAAGAGAAGAGAAGAGAAGAGAAGAGAAGGAGAGAAATTAAACTAAACGAAATTAAACAAAACAAAATGAAATTAAACAAAACTAAATTAAATTAAACAAAACGAAACAAAATAAACGAAACAAAAACAAAATGAAACAAAATGAAATGAAACAAAATGAAATGAAACAAAATGAAATGAAACAAAATGAAATGAATTGAAACTAAACTAAATTAACCAAAACAAAATTAAATAAAATGAAACAAAACTAAATTAAATGAAACAAAGCAAAACGAAATTAAACAAAATTAAGTGAAATTTAATGAAATTAAACGAAATTAAACAAAATTAAATGAAACTAAATAAAATTAAACAAAATTAAATTAAATGAAATTAAATGAAATTAAACGAAATTAAACAAAATGGAGTGAAATTAAATTAAATTAAACGAAATTAAACAAAATTAAATGAAACTAAATAAAATTAAATAAAATTAAACAAAATTAAACAAAATGAAGTGAAATTAAATGAAATTAAATGAAATTAAACAAAATTAAACAAAATGAAGTGAAATTAAATGAAATTAAACGAAATTAAACAAAATTAAACAAAATGAAGTGAAATTAAATGAAATTAAACGAAATTAAACAAAATTAAATAAAAGTAAATAAAATTAAATAAAATTAAACAAAATTAAACAAAATGAAGTGAAATTAAATTAAATTAAACGAAATTAAACAAAATTAACTGAAATTAAACAAAACGAGAAAAAAAATAAAAGAAACTGAAACAAAAACAATCTAAAAAGAAAGGAACTAAATAAAACAAATAATTTAAATTCTGCTCTTACAAGTCCTTTTATGAAATTAAACGAAATTAAACTAAATTAAATAAAATTAAACGAAACGAAACGAAAAAAAATTAAACAAAACTGAAACGAAAACAATCTAAAAGGAAAAGAACTAAATAAAACAAAGAATTAAAATTCTGCTCTTACAAGTCCTTTTATGAAATTAAACGATATTAAACTAAATTAAATTAAATTAAACGAAATTAAACAAAATTAACTGAAATTAAACAAAACGAGAAAAAAAATAAAAGAAAACTGTAACAAAAACAATCTAAAAAGAAAGGAACTAAATAAAACAAAGAATTTAAATTCTGCTCTTACAAGTCCTTTTATGAAATTAACGAAATTAAACTAAATTAAATAAAATTAAACGAAACGAAACGAAAAAAAAATTAAACAAAACTGAAACGAAAACAATCTAAAAGGAAAAGAACTAAATAAAACAAAGAATTAAAATTCTGCTCTTACAAGTCCTTTTAAAGAAGTAAAGGTAAAAGGTAAAATGAAATAAAATAACCCCCCACTATCTTTGTATATATCTATTTATTTATTAATTTGTAACTGGGGGATTATGAATACCCCACGCCTAATTAAATCAGCAGAAATGTTGCTCTAAACACGAATCTGTGATCCAGTGGAGCTCTTGACAGCCTTCTAAAGAGAAGCAAAAGGCTGCGGTGTGGATTACTAATAGGCAGCACACTGATTAGGGCACTTGTCATGCTCTCTGCTCTCCTGAATGGACAGCGAGAGTGTCTGATTATTTCTCACCTTGACTGTGACCTTTAACTCTTCCTCTGTTCAGCGTCTGCATTTCTCTGTGCGGTGCATCTCAATCTAATTACCGCAGGATCAAACACACTCATTCAGGACACAGGATTGCTCTGTGGCTTAAAACAAAAGGTCTTTCACACACTTCTCTGAATGCTGGAGACGGTTTTTGTGCCGCGCTCAGATCACTATCTGGAGCTTTTCATTTCAGTGAATATTGAGTTTCAGAGAGAACAGATGTGGAGCGCTGAGAGTTAAGGAGACAGGTTTGCTTTTTTAAAGATACAGCTCAATATATAAATAAAAAATCTTCATTTGATATAATGATGTGTTTTAGGTGGTGTTTTAGCTCTCAAGCACAAATGCAGTGTTTTGAGCTTGGTAAGTGCAATCTTTAGTTTTTGTTTCAGTTCTTTTAGTTTCATTTAGTTTCATTTCATTTTGTTTAGTTTAGTTTTTTGTTTAGTTTTGTGTTTTCTTAAGTTTTTTTTTTCTTTTTTTTTCGTTTTTTGTTTCGTTTAGTTTTTCATTTAGTTTTTTGTTTCGTTTTGTTTCGTTAAGGTTTTTTGTTTTGTTTTGTTTTTTGTTTCATTTAGTTTTTTGTTTCATTTTTTGTTTTGTTTCGTTTTTTTGTTTTGTTTAGTTTTTCATGTAGTTTTGTTTCTTTTTTTTCTTTTTTTCTCGTTTAGTTTTTCATTTATTTTTTTGTTTCATTTTGTTTCGTTAAGGTTTTTTGTTTTGTTTTTTGTTTCATTTAGTTTTTCATTTAGTTTTTTGTTTCATTTTTTGTTTTGTTTCATTTGCTTCATTTAGATTTGTATTCAGTTTTTTTTGTTTCATTTTTTGTTTTGTTTCGTTTTTTGTTTTGTTTTTCATGTAGTTTTTGTTTCGTTTTGTGTTTCGTTAAGTTTTCCATTTTGTTTTTTGTTTAATTTTTTGCTTTGTTTCTTTTTTGTCATTTGATTTTTTAGTTTTTGTTTCGTTTTGTGTTTCGTTAAGTTTTCCATTTTGTTTTTTAGTTTCGTTTTTTGTTTTGTTTCGTTTTTGTTTTGTTTAGTTTTTTGTTTAGTTTTTTGTTTCGTTTTGTTTCGTTAAGGTTTTTTGTTTTGTTTTGTTTTTTGTTTCATTTAGTTTTTTGTTTCATTTTTTGTTGTGTTTCGTTTTTTTGTTTTGTTTAGTTTTTCATGTAGTTTTTGTTTAGTTTTGTGTTTTGTTAAGTTTTGTTTGTTTCTTTTTTTTCGTTTTTTGTTTCGTTTAGTTTTTCATTTAGTTTTTTGTTTCGTTTTGTTTCGTTAAGATTTTTAGTTTTGTTTTGTTTTTGTTTCATTTAGTTTTTCATTTAGTTTTTTGTTTCATTTTTTGTTTTGTTTCATTTGCTTTGTTTAGATTTTTATTCAGTTTTTTTGTTAAATTTTTTGTTTTGTTTCATTTTTTTGTTTTGTTTTTCATGTAGTTTTTGTTTCGTTTTGTGTTTCGTTAAGTTTTTTGTTTCTTTTTTTTCTTCCGTTTTTTGTTTCGTTAAGTGTTACAACCCTATGATACTCTTGTCTCATCTGTTTCTCTGCTTTACCTAGAATACATCTGATTGGCCACTTCCAGCTGATTGCTAGTTCCTGATTGGCCCACAGTGTTTTAAAAACCATGACACAACTTCCTTGTCGGCCATCTTGTTTTGGTCACTTGCTTTGGTTTGTTGAAACGGTTGTTTGTGGTATAGTGGCAGAGTTTTTGAATGTTAGGTTGTTTGTCGTATAGTGCAGAGTTTTGAAGGTTAAAGTTGTGACTCCAGATTTGTGAGTACTGAATGTTTTGGTGTGACTAGAGATTTGTGAATACTGTTTGTTTTGTGTTTGCTTTGTTTATACTTTGTTCCACTGGCTTGTTAGACCTTTTTGCCTCCTGACTATGATTTTTGGATTGTCCTTTAAATATGGTTGTCTGTTTTGTAAATAGTTTGTAAATAGTGTATATATATTGGGATAGTAAGGAGTTTGACGCCGTTTGATTTGTAAAACCTTTTGATCTCTGTTTTTGTGTTAGGTAGTTAGGGTAGTGAATTGTATTTTCTTTTCTTTCATTTTTTGAACAGGTAATTTAGAGATTTAAAATAAAGGAATTTTTGTTTGTTATTTTGGCCTTGTCAGCTCCCGAATTCAAACCCCAATAAATCTTTGATTTCATTTTCTTTGTCTTGTCTTTCATGTTGCGCACCATCCCTAGACAGTGCGTAACATGAAATTGGGGGCTCGTCCATTGGCTGTATACTCTACTAGTTGAATTTACTTTGCTCATTTATTTTTGCATTTGTTTGCCTGGGGTTTTTCTTTTGATAGGGGAGAAAATATAGTGATTGGCACAAATACTTTGATTGGCATGGCATCAAAATTTGAACTTGATAAATTTACAATTGCACCAACAGAGGAGCAATTAGAAAAATGTCGCAAAGATGATTTGTTTTTGATTGCGGATTTTTTTGATATAGTCGTACCTCGAAATGCACTGAAAAGGGAGATCAGAGAGGCACTGCACATGGAGCTTGTTAAACAAAAGATCTTACCTGATGCGAGTGTGCAGGGTTCGGGTGTTGCAAATACAGCACTATCTGAAGAGTTAGAAGCTGCTGAGGCAGAGTTCAAACCTACGGATGTTGCGTGCATGGATCCCGTTAATCCTCCTTCACTAACAGATCCATTGCTGGCAATCCGGTTGAAAGAACTGGAGTTGGAGTTAAGTCGACAACAGTATCAGAGCCAGCTTTTGCATGTTCGAGCACTTGAGCTTGAGACAAAACGAGACATCCGGCTGAAAGAGCTGGAACTTGAATTAAAGACTGGAGGAAATCCACGTCTACCTTCTTCCCTGACAAAGGGAAGCACTCCTGTGCAGAGTCCAGTAAATGCCTCCTCTCCTCTTCCTGCAGTGTCGCCTGCGACGCCGGTAAGTCCTAACACTGATTTTGATATTAGCAGACAAATTTCGCTGGTTCCTACATTTAGAGAAAGTGAAGTTGACACATATTTCACTGTTTTTGAGCGTATTGCTGCCACGTTAAAGTGGCCAAGAAATATTTGGCCTTTATTGTTACAGTGCAAACTTGTTGGCAAAGCACAAGAAGTATGTTCTGCACTGACACTTGAGCAAAGTTTGGAGTATGATTCGGTTAAGTTGGCCGTGTTAAGAGCTTATGAACTTGTTCCAGAAGCCTATCGACAAAAGTTTAGGAAGCATGTGAAAATCCCCAGTCAAACATTTGTTGAGTTTGCACGTGAGAAAACCACACTCTTTGAAAAGTGGTGCGCTGCTAGCAAAATTACCACATTTGAGCAGCTGAAAGAACTCATTTTAGTTGAAGAATTTAAGAATTGCATTTCAGAGAAGATTGTAGTTTATTTGAATGAACAAAAAGTTTCATCACTATCTGAGGCTGCGATTTTTGCTGATGAGTTTGTGCTCACACACAAGGTTGCATTCACGTCCCCACGTTCATCTCGTGCTGTTATAGATCGCAGGAGTAACTCTAGAACAACATTAGCTGTGCCAAAAGATGATCGCATTACTGAATCTTCAACAGGGTCCCGAGAATGTTTTTACTGTCATGATAAGGGACACTTGATTGCTGTTTGTCCGGTGTTACAGCGCAAAAATCAGAGAAAAGCTCAGGATGCATCTAAAACTGTGGCCTTTGCACGTACTCACACTTCTGAATCAGTACACTCTATTGATCCCTCTTTTCATCCATTTGTGTTTGAAGGTGTAGTGTCATTTTCTGAATTGGATCAGGATCCAAAACCAGTTCACATCCTTCGGGATACAGGTGCTGCTCAGTCTTTTATTTTAGCAGATGTGCTTCCGTTTTCCTCACAGTCTAGCTGTAATTCAGATGTTTTAGTTCAGGGAATTGAACTTGGTGTGGTTAGGGTTCCTTTGCACTCTGTGTATTTACGTTCTGACATTGTGACTGGGTTAGTTAAAGTGGCTGTACGTACTCAGTTACCATTGAAGGGAATTTCCCTTATCCTTGGGAATGATTTAG
This sequence comes from Danio kyathit, assembly GCA_903798195.1. NCBI lineage: Eukaryota > Metazoa > Chordata > Actinopteri > Cypriniformes > Danionidae > Danio > Danio kyathit. Next base: position 84,437,799 of record LR812523.1, on the reverse strand, counting down.
CGGGGAACAAAGTTTCTTGTTTTCCTGAGGTTACTGAGGTACCTTGTGTGCCGGAAGAAGATGTGTTGACTCAAGAATTTCCAAGTGTATTTCATTCTTGTGTTGTGACTCGTGCACAAGCTCGGAAACTTGATGATGCAATTGATCTCTCTAATTCGTTCATGAATTCAGATTTCCCAGATGTTGAGAACAAAGTTGTAGATGCTTTACAGAATGTGAGTCTAGAACCTAAATTTGACGTTCCTTTTGACAAACAGCACTTAATAGATGCACAACTTGCAGATGATACGTTAAGGTCATGTTTTTCTGCTGTGGTTGAGATATCTGACTTACCCAATCATACAGCTGCTTATTTTTTAGATGGTGGGGTACTTATGCGTAAGTGGAGCCCAGAAAACATGAAGGGTGACTGGAGCTCTGTATTTCAAGTAGTCATTCCAAAAGAATACAGGGAGTGTGTGCTAAGTGTGGCTCATGACCATGAATTGTCTGGTCATTTAGGTATTAAGAAGACCTATAACAACCTTTTGAAACAGTTTTTTTGGCCTGGAATGAAGTCTACGGTGTCTCACTATTGTCGATCTTGTCATGCTTGTCAGGTTGCTGGCAAACCAAATCAGGTTATTTCCCCAGCTCCCTTAAAGCCAATTCCAGTAATGACTGAGCCATTTGAGAAACTTGTAGTTGATTGTGTTGGACCTTTACCAAGGACTAAATCTGGTCACTCCTACTTGTTAACTTTGATGTGTTCTGCTACTAGGTTTCCTGAAGCCATTCCACTGCGTTCCTTAAAGGCTCCAACCATTGTGAAGGCAATTGTGAAGTTCTGTACCACATTTGGCCTGCCAAAGTTTATTCAGTCGGATCAAGGGTCAAATTTCATGTCAAGAGTCTTCCGTAAGGTAATGAAAGAGCTAAACATTCAACACTGTGTATCTAGTGCTTACCATCCACAGTCGCAGGGTGTTCTTGAAAGGTTTCATCAGACCCTCAAGACCCTAATCAGAACCTACTGTCTCCAACGTGAGAAAGATTGGGATGAAGATGTCCCACTTCTGTTGTTTGCTATTCGTAATACGGTACAGGAGTCACTTGGATTCAGCCCAGCTGAATTAGTTTTTGGGCATACTCTTCGTGGACCATTGAAACTGTTACAGGAACAGTTACTTTCTACAAGTCAGTCAGTCACTCCTCCTAAGAGTGTATTGGATCATGTAAGTTCATTTCGTGAACGTTTACATTCAGTGTGGAAACTCGCACAACAGTCGTTAGCAACCTCTCAGTCCAGAATGAAAAGCAGATATGATAAAAAGTCTGTCCAACGCTCATTCAAGGTTGGTGATCAAGTTCTAGTATTGCAGCCTTTGCCCGGCTCTGCTCTACAAGCAAAATTCACAGGCCCTTATGTGATTGAAGAAAAATTAAGTGAAACTAATTATGTCGTACAAACTCCTGAAAGGAGAAGAAAGACTCGAATATGTCATATAAATATGCTTAAACTGTATGTCTCTCGCCCTGATTCTAAAGACTCTGTTAGTTCTCCGGTGTTAACTCCTGCTGTTGTAACATCTGTAGACGTGGTTACTCCTGAGTATTCTCCTTGCATAGATGATCTTCATTTAGGAAGTGCTTATCTTTCTGGTGCTCATTTGCAAAATTCTGAAACTTTGGAAAACCTTGCCTCAAAACTCTCACATTTGCCTATTTCATCTCAAAGTGAGCTTGTACAGTTAATTGACAAGTATTCTATACTTTTCTCAGATGTCCCAACTGTGACTAGTGTGTTGAAGCATGACATTGATGTTGGTGACCATCGTCCTGTAAAGCAGAATGCTTACCGTGTGAATCCAGTAAAGCGTGAAATAATGAAAAAAGAAACCCAGTATCTAGTTGAGAATGGTTTGGCAGAGCCAAGCTGTAGTCCATGGTGTTCTCCATGTTTGTTGGTTCCAAAACCTGATGGAACTTCCCGTTTTTGCACAGATTACCGAAAGGTAAATCAGTTAACCAAATCAGATTCCTACCCTCTTCCCAGAATGGAGGATTGCATTGATCGCATTGGAAGTGCTAAATTTGTGACCAAATTAGATTTGCTCAAAGGATACTGGCAGGTGCCGCTCACAGAGCGTGCTTCTGAAATCTCAGCCTTTGCCACCCCAGATTCCTTTTTACAATACAAAGTTCTAGCTTTTGGCCTTAAAAACGCTCCAGCTACTTTTCAACGCTTGATGAATCAAGTCTTGGCTAATGTAAGAAATTGTGAAGCATATCTAGATGATGTGGTATGTTACTCAGATACATGGGGTAGTCATTTACAAACATTGGAGGAAGTGTTTTCAAGACTTCAAGCAGCTAATCTTACTCTTAATTTAGCAAAATGTGAGTTCTGTCATGCCACTGTAACATACTTGGGTAAAGAGGTTGGTCATGGTACTGTTCGCCCTCTAGGAGCTAAAGTCCAGGCGATTGTTGAGTTTCCAATGCCCAAAACTAAGAGAGACCTCAGGCGGTTCCTTGGAATGGCTGGTTATTACAGAAATTTCTGTAAAAATTTTTCTGATGTTGTAAAACCTCTTACTGATAACCTTCGTAAAGATGTATCCTTCAACTGGAACTCTAAGTGCGAATTTGCCTTTGAATGTCTTAAAAATTTGTTGTGTAATGCTCCTGTTTTAGCTGCCCCAGACTTCACCCGACCTTTTAAGCTTGAAGTGGATGCCAGTGGTACGGGGGCCGGTGCTGTCCTGCTACAAGAAGATGAACAAGGAATCGACCATCCTGTATGTTTCTATTCAAAGAAATTCAATCGTCATCAGGTTAATTACAGTACCATCGAAAAAGAAGCACTAGCTCTTTTGTTAGCCTTGCAACATTTTGAAGTATATGTTGGATCCAGTTCACAACCCATTGATGTATTTACTGACCACAACCCACTTGTTTTTCTTCAGCAAATGTGTAACAAAAATCAAAGACTGATGCGGTGGGGCTCTCATTTGTCAAAGTTTTAATTTACAAATTAAATATAAGAAAGGTATTGACAATGTCATTGCAGACTCTTTATCCAGATCGCATTTGTAAACTTGTATCCATGTTTACACTTATGTGTGGGGGTGTTACAACCCTATGATACTCTTGTCTCATCTGTTTCTCTGCTTTACCTAGAATACATCTGATTGGCCACTTCCAGCTGATTGCTAGTTCCTGATTGGCCCACAGTGTTTTAAAAACCATGACACAACTTCCTTGTCGGCCATCTTGTTTTGGTCACTTGCTTTGTGTTTGTTGAAACGGTTGTTTGTGGTATAGTGCAGAGTTTTTGAATGTTAGGTTGTTTGTCGTATAGTGCAGAGTTTTGAAGGTTAAAGTTGTGACTCCAGATTTGTGAGTACTGAATGTTTTGGTGTGACTAGAGATTTGTGAATACTGTTTGTTTTGTGTTTGCTTTGTTTATACTTTGTTCCACTGGCTTGTTAGACCTTTTTGCCTCCTGACTATGATTTTTGGATTGTCCTTTAAATATGGTTGTCTGTTTTGTAAATAGTTTGTAAATAGTGTATATATATTGGGATAGTAAGGAGTTTGACGCCGTTTGATTTGTAAAACCTTTTGATCTCTGTTTTTGTGTTAGGTAGTTAGGGTAGTGAATTGTATTTTCTTTTCTTTCATTTTTTGAACAGGTAATTTAGAGATTTAAAATAAAGGAATTTTTGTTTGTTATTTTGGCCTTGTCAGCTCCCGAATTCAAACCCCAATAAATCTTTGATTTCATTTTCTTTGTCTTGTCTTTCATGTTGCGCACCATCCCTAGACAGTGCGTAACATAAGTTTTTCATTTTGTTTTTTGTTTAATTTTTTGCTTTGTTTCATTAGATTTTTATTTAGTTTTTTGTTTCGATTTTTGTTTTGTTTCCTTTTTTGCTTTGTTTAGTTTTTCATTTAGTTTTTGTTTCGCTTTGTGTTTCATTAAGTTTTTTGTTTCGTTTTTTTTTTTGTTTAGTTTTTCATTTAGTTTTTGTTTCGCTTTGTGTTTCATTAAGTTTTTTGTTTCGTTTTTTTTTTTGTTTAGTTTTTCATTTAGTTTTTGTTTCGCTTTGTGTTTCATTAAGTTTTTTGTTTTGTTTAGTTTTTTTTTTTTGTATTTTTTGTTTTGTTTAGTTTTTCATTTAGTTTTTGTTTCGCTTTGTGTTTCATTAAGTTTTTTGTTTCGATTTTTATTTTTTGTTTTGTTTAGTTTTTCATTTAGTTTTTTGTTTCATTTTTTATTTTGTTTCATTTGTTTCATTAGATTTTTATTTAGTTTTTTGTTTCGATTTTTATTTTGTTTCCTTTTTTGCTTTGTTTAGTTTTTCATTTAGTTTTTGTTTCATTTTGTGTTTCGTTAAGTTTTTTGTTTCATTTTTTTATTAATTTTTTGTTTTGTTTAGTTTTTCATTTAGTTTTTTGTTTCATTTTTTATTTTGTTTCATTTGTTTTGTTTAGAATTTCATTCAGTTTTTTTGTTTCATTTTTTGTTTTGTTTCGTTTTTGTTTTGTTTCGTTTTTTGTTTCATTTTTTGTTTTGTTTAATTTGTTTTCATTTAGTTTTTTTTGTTTCGTTTTTTGTTTTGTTTTATTTTTTGTTTCATTTAGTTTTTCCTTTCCTTTCCTTTCCTTTCCTTTCCTTTTCTTTCCTTTCCTTTCCTTTCCTTACTTTTATGGAGCCAATATTTTAAGATTGTTTTTAGAAAAGTTAATGAACACTCCTAAAAATAAAGCATTATAAGAGCTCCTAAAAAAGAGATTGTGTTTTGGATGCAGTTTTGCTCCCGTAGTGGAAGGGAAGAAGCTAATCACTGACGTTAGATTACTTTATTATTTATTTTGGATCCTGAAAGGAAAATTCTCCTACCAGACTGATTATTTACATTTATTCATTTATTTGGCAACCGTCAAACATCATTTCCATTTTACATACAGTTTCATTTGGGATGACATCACATAACTCATTAAATATATTATGCTGTTGAGTGTGTTAGTGCGAAAGCACATCATGTGGCATTTGGGACGCAGTGATTGTTTTTCAGCTATTATTATTATTTTTTAGTAAATAGTAAACGCTTGCCTTATAATAATTAAGTAAACAAGCTATGCGCATAATTTAAAAAAAAGTCAGTAAACCTTTTGACTAAACTTTTAGAAGTAAAATCATCTTGTTGCTTTTAAGGCCACGGGTTTACTCACTTTTAAAGTAAAGTAACTAGTCGCTTTTTACAATGCATTTGAGACGACACTAAATTCATATACTATGCTGTTGAGTGTGTAAGTGAATAAGTGTGCCGTTTGGGACGCAGTGATTGTGTTTCAGCTCTTTCTTTATTTTTCCAACACCAGTAAGTCAGAGCCGAAAGCAGACTCTCAGAGAAAATCAACAGCATCTGAATGCGGCGGGATAATGTGCCATCGCTCTCGAACCCCAGATAATCATCCGGCACGATGGGATTAGTTAATTACCGGCAGGAAGAGCTGGCAATTAGCAGAGAAATGGAGCTGGAAGACATGTCAGGGTTAAGCAGCGCCTGAACCAGCGAGTGGGTGAACGCGGCGTCTCCGGGGACTTTATTCACACACTCCAAACACACTCAACACGCTCGGAGAAACGCTTTGTTTTCAGCTTTTTTTAATAAGCGAATGCACAAAAACCAGATGTGCTGCTGTGGAACGATGGGCTGCAGAATTAATGCTGAGGTTGTTGAAGATTAGCTGCTAACGCTAGCGCTGTTCTATATGGCAGACATGAGCTGAGTCTGAACTGATGATGGATGGATGGATGGTAAATGGATAGTTGATGGATAGATGCATGATAGTTGAATAAATGGATGGATGGATGGATGGATAGATATATGGGTGGATGGATGGTTGATATATTGATTAATGGATAGATGGACAGATAGATAGATGATATATGCATAGATGATAGAAAAATGATAGATGGATGGATGATGGACGGATAGATGGGTGGATGAGAGATGAATGGATGAATAGATGATATATGGATGGATTGATGGATGGATGGATGGATGGATGGAAATAAAGATGATATATGATACGTGGATGGATGGATGATGGATGGATGGACAGATTCTAGATAGATGGATGGTTAGGTGATAAATTGATAGATGATAGATGGATAAGTGTTGGATGGATTGATGATGGATAGATGGATAAATGGATGGGTGGTTGGATAAATGGATGTATGGGCAGATAGATAGATAGATGGATGGATGGATGGATGGATAGATAGATAGATAGATAGATAGATAGATAGATAGATAGATAGATAGATAGATAGATAGATAGATAGATAGATAGATAGATAGATAGATAGATAGATGGATGGATGGATGGATGGATGGATGGATGGATGGATGGATGGATGGATGGATGGATGAATGGATGATGGATGGATGGATGGATGGATGGATGGATAGATATATAGATAGATAGATGGATAGATAGATAGATAGATAGATAGATAGATAGATAGATAGATGGATGGATGGATGGATGGATGGATGGATGGATGGATGGATGGATGGATGATGGATGGATGGATGGATGGATGGATCTGTGGATAGATGGGTGGATGGATGAATGGAAGGACAGATGGATAGATGGATGGACGCATATATGAACGGATAGATAGATAGATAGATAGATAGATAGATAGATAGATAGATAGATAGATAGATAGATAGATAGATAGATAGATAGATAGATAGATAGATAGATACATAGATAGATAGATAGATAGATACATAGATAGATAGATAGATACATAGATACATACATACATACATAATAAAAAATCCAGTGGACCCATAAATCATTGTGGCATTAGGTCTAGTATATTCCATGACTCATGTTTTTTAATTATATAATCATAAACATATGTCAGTTGTGCACATTATACAGCATTATACTGTATTTAGATGAGGAGCCGGACTCATAAATGATCTCTGCTTAAAATTATGATGATCTGAAAAGCAACTTCAATGAAGTCGTTCATTAACTCTCAGGCGTTTTATGCTAATCAGCAGGATGCGCATATTTAGTTAAACATTGTGTTTGGATGGAAACTCTGTTTTCCCAAGAGCTTCATATACATCTCGGGGCTTTAAGGCCAGCATTATTTTGCTTCTAAGGAATTGTAGGAGAACCATAACAAGTAGATGGCAAAATTAAACACAATGTGGAAGTGCAATAACCAACACAGGCTCATTCTGAAAACGTAGCCCTGTATACATTTCTGGAGATCGTGAATTATGTAGCCAGAGGTACGTATGGCTGCGTTTTGTCTTTAAAGTGAACAATACGGGGCGGTATGATGCCGTTCCTTTTCACACGTAACAGCTGACCGCTTGCCTCCATATGGACGGCTTTTCTGTTGTTACCATAAACACTTGCGAGAGAAATTTGAGATCTGAAAAAGTGTACACAGCGGCCTCTGGTGGATTTATGCGAGAACAGCAGGTACGAATCGCACTCGTGAGAGAAATTTGAGATCTGAAAAAGCGTACACAGCGGCCTCTAGTGGATTTATGCGAGAACAGCAGGTACGAATCGCACTCGTGAGAGAAATTTGAGATCTGAAAAAGTGTACACAGCGGCCTCTGGTGGATTTATGCGAGAACAGCAGGTACGAATCGCACTCGTGAGAGAAATTTGAGATCTGAAAAAGTGTACACAGCGGCCTCTGGTGGATTTACATGAGAACAGCAGGTACGAATCGCACTCGTGAGAGAAATTTGAGATCTGAAAAAGTGTACACAGCGGCCTCTGGTGGATTCACGAAAACAAAAACTGCAAAACAACATATCTCCTGGGACATATTTGGCGATCTATACCGGGGTACGTTTTCAGAATGAGCCTGGGTTGGTAGTAACACTCGTCTGCAAAGAAAAAGACAAAAACAAACTATGCATATGAACTTTTTTTAAAGATCTCTTTCTCCAAATTGGTTTATGGGTTCTTTAAAGCAGCATTATGCAGTACATATATGAATAAATATAATAAATGATATTACACTATCTAACTAACTAAACAACTGACTAATTCATGCAATCAATCAACTAACTAACTCATTCATTCATTTTCTTTTTGGCTTAGTCCCTTTATTTATCAGGGGTCGCCACAGTGGAATGAACCGCCAACTTATCCAGCATAAGTTTTACGCGGCGGATGCCCTTCCAGTTGTAACCCATCACTGGGCAGCACCCATTCACTCTCATTCACACACATACACCACAGACAATTTAGTTAATCAGTTCCCCTATAGTGCATGTGTTTGGACTGTGGGGGAAACCGGAGCACCCAGAGGAAACCCACGCCAACACAGGGTAACCAACTATTGAACTAACTGACTGACTGACTGACTAATTAACTAATTAACCAGCCAACTAACTAAATCCTTCATGATTTGAAAAAAAAAATATATATTTATAAATGTTTGTTTATACTACTTTGTTTGTTATTTAGATAAGTGCTGGTTTGTTTGTTTGTTTGTTTGTTTGTTTGTTTGTTTGTTTACACACAATACTAAATACAGTTTCAGTCCTTTAACTTTAAAATGTAATGTTTAATTCAGTTTTGTAGCTGTTTATTTGTTACTGTTCATGAAATTCACCAAACATTCTTTAGTTTGAAAATGAATGAGAAATATTAAAATATATTTATTTAAATAATAGTTTAATATTAGTATATTAAAGCAATTAAAATAAGTAAAAACAGCGGGCATCTTTATTTTTATTGAAAGCATATGTTCAGTTTTTTTGTTTTTTTAGATGTGAGTTGTATTATATATATATATATACATACATACACACTTACCGGCCACTTTATTAGGTACACCTGTCCAACTGCTTGTTAACGCAAATTTCTAATCAGTCAATGACAGCAACTCAATGCATTTAGGCATGCAGACATGGTCAAGACGATCTTCTGCAGTTCAAAGTGAGCATCAGAATGAGGAAGAAAGGGGATTTAAATGACTTTGAACGTGGCATGGTTGTTGCTGCCAAACGGGCTGGTTTGATTATTTCAGAAACAGTGTCTCCATCTTCTGATGGCTACTTCCAGCAGGATAACGCACCATGTCATAAAGCGCCAATCATCTCAGACTGGTTTCTTGAACATGACAATGAGTTCACTGTACTCAAATGGCCTCCACAATCACCAGATTTCAATCCAATAGAGCACCTTTGGGATGTGGTGTAGCAGGAGATTGGCATCATGGATGTGCAGCCGACAAATCTGCAGCAACTGTGTGATGCTATCATGTCAATATGGAGCAAAATCTCTGAGGAATATTTCCAGTAGCTTGTTGAATCTCTGCCATGAAGGATTAAGACAGTTCTGAAGGCAAAATGGGGTCCAAGCCGGTACTAGTAAGGTGTACCTAATAAAGTGGCCGGTGAATGTGTATATATATATATATATATATATATATATATATATATATATATATATATATATATATATATATATATAAAATTCTGCACAGTGTTGTTGTATCCAGAAAAGTTCTTCTCTGTCATTGTGCAACATCCGTTTGTGTGCGTGTGCGTGTGTGTGTGTGTGTGTGTGTGTGTGTGTGTGTGTGTGTGCGTGCGTGCGTGTGTGTGTTATACATAATCTCACAAACATCTCTCTGAGAGAAGGATCAGCTCAGCATCATGAGATAAGCAGCTCTATTAGAGCCTTCAGTCGATGGCTTATAACAGCTCATAAGCAGTTCATTAAGAGAGCATTAGCGCTGCGACTTATTTTCATATATCTATCACAACATCCACTGCCAGTCCAGGAACCACAATTGAACTTATAAGACCATCAAATCTATTTTGATTCAGAATTGAAGATGCATAAAGAAATTAGACTCAATATGCCATGGTTTACAGTAAATTTAGAATTTTATTTTTTTTTAATAATTTTTTTTATTTGTGTGAAAGCTTGTTAAATATGTGCAATAAACATTATATGCCATAAGCAAAGCCATGGTTTATGATTAATTTTAGGCACTGCTCTCCATGTCCCTAATTGGTTATAAACCACAGCTTTTTGAGGATAATTGTTGTATTATACATCTCACTTGAAGATACATGCTACTAAACAGAAATGGATTTAAATGTTTGCTATTTCTGTTTAGTAAAATACCATGTATCGTCAAGTGTGCTGTAAAGACAAGTGTGTAATACAGCAATTATCCACGAAAAGCTGTGGTTTACACTGAGTTTATAACCAATTAGGGACATGGAGGAAAGATCAAGGTCCTATAATGCAAATAATGCAACATAAAATAATAAATGATTGAATGAATACATGAATGAATGAATAAATAAATAAATAAATAAATAAATACATAAACAAATACATGAATAAAAAGTGAATAAATACATAAATAAATACATAAAAAATGAATAAATAAACAAATAAATAAAACAATAATAAATACATGAATAATCGAATTGACACATGCAAGACTGGATAAATAAATGCATAAATGAATGAATTAATACATTAATGAATGAATGAAAGAAAGAAAGAAAGAAAGAAAAAAAGAATGAATGAATGAATGAATGAATGAATGAATGAATGAATGAGAGAACAAGAATCACAAATATGGAAAAATACTGATTTATGCATATTCTTTACAGTGCACATCATGAATGAATGAACTAAAAAATGAATAAAAAATACATTATGAATGAATGAATGAATAAACAAATTTATGAATAAATGAAAAAATAAAATAAATTAATAAACAAATACATGAATGAATATAGGAACGAATAAATAAATAAATAAATATAAATAAACACATTAATTAATGAATGAATGAATAAATGGATGAATGAATGAATGAATTAATTAATTAATTAACCAGAATCACAAAATATGGAAACTCACTAATTTATGCATATTCATTACAATGCACATCATGAATGAATAAACTAATAAATTAATAAATAAATACAGAAATGAATGAATGAATAAATAAATAAACGCATGAATGAATAAATGAAAAATAAATGAATAATTAAATACACAACATGATAAATCAAAAAATAAATAAATACATGAATGAATAAATGAAAAAATAAATGAATAAATAAATACATGAATAAATGAATGAATGAATGAATGAATGAATGAATGAATGAATGAAGGGATAAATAAACAAATAAACAAGAATCACAAAATATGGAAAACTACCGATTTATGCATATTCCTTACAGTGCACATCATGAGTGAACAAACTCATAAATTAATAAAAAATACAATAATGAATGAATTAATTAATAAACAAATTTATGAATAAATGAAAAAAATAAATACATGAATGAATGAATAAATGAATGAATGAATGAATGAATGAATGAATATAGGAACAAATAAATAAATAAATTATTGAAAGAAAGAAAGAAAGAAAGAATGAATGAATAAATGAATGAATGAATGAACAATAATCACAAAATATGGAAACTCATTGATTTATGCTTATTCTTTACAGTGCACACAATGGATGAATGAACTAATAAATTGATAAATAAATACATAAATACATGAATGAATGAATAAATGAAAAATTTAATGAATAAATACATGAATGAATGAATGAATGAATGAATACATGAATGATTGAATAAATGAAAAATATAATGAATAAATACATGAATGAATGAATGAATGAATGAATGAATGAATGAATGAATGAATGAATGAATGTTTCCCAGAGATGGGTTGCAGCTGGAAGGGCATCCGCTGCGTAAAAACGTGCTCTATAAGTTGGCGGTTCATTCTGCTGTGGCGACCCCGGATTAATAAAGGGACTAAGCTGAAAAGAAAATGAATGAATAAATGAATGAATGAATGAATGAATAGTTAATTTAATGAATGAATGAATGAATGAATAGTTAATTTAATGAATGAATGAATGAATGAATGAATGAATGAATGAATGAATGAATGAATGAATGAATGAATGAATGAAAGAACGAACGAACGAACGAACGAACGAACGAACGAACGAACGAACGAACGAATGAACAAGAATCACACAATATGGAAAACTGCTGATTTATGCATATACTTTACAGTGCACAATGTAATAAGCATATATTACCATATATTAGATTTCTATGTGAGAATGTTATGCTATTAGAAAGCAAAAGAAAAGATATCAGATCCAATCACATGAAACACCAGTTAAAGTCAACCTGAGAGCGTCAGCAGTAAAGTAAAATTGTGCATCTCTGCATCTCCAGCTCATAATAACAAAGGAAAGGTGTAGAGTTTGTTGCTCCTCAACTCTCCTATTTTCTGTCAGCAGAAAACTTTTTTTATTTCCGTCACATCTGTATTTATGTCAAACTCCAGCGCTGACTTGAGTAATGATTAGAGGCTGGTAGACGTGTCATTCGCGCAGGGAAAGCGGAGCGTTTTGTGAATGTTCAAATCAGAGCCTGACAAGTAGCTGTTTCCAGTGAAAGGCTGTCAGGTTTGCTTTTATTCCTCTTGCTGTCGTGGAGGATGAAGGCCACGTCACTGAATTTACACTGAGTTTATTTATTTATTTATTTATTTTGTGCATCATTGAGTCTATTTAATTACTTATGACAATGTGTGTAAACCGTCAATGATTAACCCTCCTTGTATATTTTTGTTTAACACATTACTAATCATAATAGTTTTAATAACTCATTTCTAATAACTGGTTTCTTTTCTCTTTGTCATGATGACAGCACATAATATTAGACTAGATATTCTTCAAGACACTAGTATTCAGCTTAAAGTGACATTTAAAGGCTTCACTAGGGTAATTAGGGTAAAGTTAGGGTAATTAGGCAAGTCATTGTATAACAGTGGTTTCTTCTGGAGACAATCCAAAACTAATATTGCTTAAGGGGGCTAATAATATTGAGCTTAAAATGGCTTTAAAACAATATAAAAAACTGCTTTTATTCTAGCTGAAATAAAACAAATAAGACTTTCTCCAGGAGAAAAAATATTATCAGACATACTGTGAACAATTCCTGAATCTGTTCAACACCTCTGGGGTAAATATTTTGACATCAACTTTACATATCATAAACATCTGCATATTATTTAGTAATATTTCTGAAATCAATATACAAACTGAATACATATACCAGCAGGCAGCAGATGTAACACAGACATAAAAATTGATGTTTAACATCAGACTGACTTTGAATTTTGCTTGTATAGACCATTTTGAGGGATGTAATCAAAAGCAATGGTCCCAAAGTATTTCCTGTTTACATTTTTTATTTCTATAGCTTCCGAGAATCCAAAAAGAGCCACATATTGATAAATAACATTATGATAGCTGTTTTAACATTAAGTTATGATTGAATTGCCTCTTGCTATAGTTAGGAAATAGTTTGATAACAAGCAGGAAATGTTCATGAGCCAAAGACATCACCACATTGAAATGGTCTATATGAAAATCAGGTTGACGTCAGAACCCAACGTCAGTTTGAGGTCAGACTTAGTCAAGATGGATTATTATGACATTTTGGGCTCTATTTTAACGATCTAGGTGCAAAGTGAAGAGCTCATTGTGCAAAAGCATTAAGGGCGTGTCCAAATCCACTTTTTTCTATTGTAAGGACGAATAAATAAGATCTGTGTCCCGGCGCATGGTCTAGCAGGGCTGTGCTTATTCTCTTAGGGTGCTTTCACACTAGCACTTTTGGTCCGCACCCGGGTTCGTTTGACGTCATAGTACGGTAAGTTTAGCTAGTGTGAACGTGTCTTCTGAAATCGGGTGCGCACCCGTGAACCGTACCCGAGTCCGCCTGAAAGAGGTGGTCTGGGGTACGGTTCATGCGAACTCTGGTACGGTTCACTTCTGGTATGAATGCAATCGTACCAAATAGCGGAAGTGAACCGGCAACTGTACAACAAACTATCGTTTTCATAACGTTCATTCATGTGTGTGTGTGTGTGTGTGTGTGTGTGTGTGTGTGTGCGCCATGTATTGTACCTTGGTGACAAGCGGGACTGAGCAAAGCACAGTGACACACAGTGATGTCTGCTTGTCTCCTCCAGAAACAGCTTCTGCAGTCACTGTGTGATGTTCTGAATGTTTATAATATTTTTGCAGCAGACAGACGCGAGTCGCTTTCTGTATGTCCAAAACTTATGATTCAGTAAAAGCAAATCGACCGCGATGTGTGGAAGTCTCCATTTTGGCGCTTTGCTTTCGTGACCGTCACCTAGCAACAGCCGTAAACAAAACAGCAGCTCTATGACGCAAGCGTACCGGGGTTCAGAAGGAAAAAAGACAGTGTGAACACAAACCAACCGAGAAGATGGCAAGGGGGGACAATCGAACTTGGGTACGGTCCAGGCAATTGAACCAAGTGTGAAAGCACCCTAAATGAGTTCTGGGTGTGTTTTGAGCATAACCTTCATTAAACGAATCAGAGTCTCGTCTCTCATTCCCTTTAAGAGTCAGTTGTGTCGCTCCATGGTGCATTTGCTATTTACATGGCGGACTTTGTAAGTGTAAACACTGAACACTTCACTAGCGAGAAAACAGTTAAACAGAGCATCTGCAGCGCGAGGATAAAGAACGAGCCTCCTCCATTCAGCCTCTTTATTTTTACTCTTTACTCCTTTACTTTGGTGGAGTAAGGAAACGGTGGAAACTCACTCCACTGAGCACATCCATCAGCCCACATATTTAATTTAGTTTGTTAAGCACAAAGATTTGTGTCTAAACTATTTCTAAATTCAGTTTTAATCCCCAGCAAAGGAATGAATGAACAATAATAATGAAGTGTGGTCAAAACACTGAGTTATACCCAATCACACGTCCTGTTCTTATGCCCCATATGGTGATGCAGACGTCTCCAAAACCCGACAGGTGGACACATCTAAGCTTGTGTTTATTAAAACAAATATAAATCTGCATACACTCTAAAACATAAATCCATAAAGTTTACGGTAAAAAAACGGCAGCTGTGGTTGTAAAAAGTACGGTACAAACCGTAAAAGTAATTTCTCATTTTTACAGTAAACTACCGTAAATGTGAAGTTTCACAAACTAATTTCGAGAGGAGCACGTGATATGATTGACTGCAGCTGGTCTCTCATCTACAATCATTAGTTAGCCAATCAGATGAATCCAAACTCACTATAAGTAGCAAAATTTACTCCCTTATCTTCGTATTCCGAAGAAACCCCCCATCCACCCCTTCACCACCTTTCTTCCTTTATCACGGGGGAGATCTCGAGAACTATCTGATCTCGTACTCCCCTTACATGCTCAATCGACCAGGCGGGAGCCCTGGGCTCAATTATCTCCGAGCTCAGGGTTCTCTCCCGGGACAGCATGCCAAACCTGCTAATAGCATCAAGCAATATCTAAGTGTGAACTCTTGAACTACAATTTATAGAGGTAATATGTTTGTGTATTGATTAGCAACATTCATTCATTCATTTTCTTGTCGGCTTAGTCCCTTTATTAATCCGGGGTCGCCACAGCGGAATTATCCAGCACGATTTTACGCAGCGGATGCCCTTCCAGCCGCAACCCATCTCTGGGAACATCCACACTCTCATTCATACACTACGGACAATTTAGCCTACCCAATTCACCTGTACCGCATGTCTTTGGACTGTGGCGGAAACCGGAGCACCCGGAGGAAACCCACGCGAATGCAGGGAGAACATGCAAACTCCACACAGAAACGCCAACTGATCCAGCCCAGCCGAGGTTTGAACCTGCGACCCAGCGACGTTCTTGCTGTGAGGCGACAGCACTACCTACTGCACCACTGCATCGCCTGATTAGCAACATATACACATCTTTTGTTACACAGATAGACACGTTAACACAGCCATATGCAGGCAGTGATGAGAAAGTTCATACATAATGAACCAATGCTCATCACAAACAACTTTTCCCACAAGCAGAAAAGTGTATCAGTGTAAAGAAGGTGCTCAGTGTCATTCACACAGCTGCTAAACACCAGTATGGTAACACGGATAAAACATTGTTTATCAACATTAGATGTAACATAAATCACTAATGTACATAACTGATGGGGAAACAACTAAAAAGATCAATAGTAATGTCAACAAAAAGCATAAAAAGTGATGTACCATGCAGGGAATTCTGGGAAACACAATTTACGGTTATTCGCCGTATAAATTAAGGTAACATACTGTTAACCAGGTTACAGATTTTTACTGTAGTAATTTTACAGTTTTTTACTGTTGAAATTACGGCCATTTTTTACAGCGTATAATAAATAACACTGCTAATAATAATAACATTATACTGATGCAGATCGTCATGAATAAACTGAAAAAGCCCCCCGAGGTGAAGAAGGCATGGAGGCAGTGGTGTTTATATTGATGTAGAAAATAATCATGTTTGTAACATTTTAATCCTTTAATTGTTTTCATCTGTAAAGATATGTGTGTATTGCTGAACATCCTGTGTGTATTCAGCAACGTGTAAGCGTTTGGACAATAGAGCAGCTTTCAGTTATTTCAGTTCTCCAAAATATCAACACAGCTCGCCTTAACACACCTCCTTTATAGACTAGCACACCCATGAGTCCACAAAGTGGTGCAAATAGATTTGCTATTTAAACAACGTGGCGCAAAATGTGAAAATTACTGTCGCGCTGGTCTGAAAATAGCAACAAATCACACCATGCATGTCTTGCACCTTATTGCGCCGGGTGTTTGATAGGGCTCTATATATTAAGGTGATGTTTGATATTAGTTGTCATATCTTATGAGTACATGTCTGAATGTTTTAGATGTCAAAATAATTGAGACATTAACTAGATGTTGAAATTTATATAGTTACTGACACAGCCTAAATTTCACATAAGATTAACATCAAGTGATGCTAGACTTTGACCTGTATGGATGTCATATCATGATGTCCAAATGTCAATGCCAGCTGACGTTGGTATTAGATCACAAATTGACGTTAAATTTTGGTCACCTGACCTGACAACCAAAAGACCAACGTCATATGATGTTGTGTGCCTGCTGGGATATATTCCCACACATTTACATGCATAAGTAAGCAAAAAAACCCCAGTGTATTTCTGCATGCAGATTTTATGAGGGCCGACTCATCCGCCAAACCTCCATCAGGAAAGTCATGTCCGAGCTTTTATGATGTAAATGTGTGAGTGTGTGTGAATATCAGGGTCTTTCTGGACAGACTGACGCTGCGGGACGTTCACTGCCGTCTGCTCGCACATATTGGCAAGTGTCGGAGCTGCGAAAGAAAGAAAAAAAAAAAAAAAACTACTGATTCTGCTGGACAAACACTGAGAGGATCTTATGTGCATCTAACTGCATGTGCATACTTGTGCAAAAAGATGTGCACTTACAGGCCCGTAGCCAGCCTCGTGAAAGGGGGGGTTCTTTTTTCTCAAAAAGTGGACCTTTTTGCAGTTATACACCTCAGCTTCTATTTAACTATGAGATATAAATACTGCATTTAGTGACATTTTAAGCAGTACTTTCTTTTGCTGGATTAGCTAGTTAGATGTCATCATATCACACTTTTTGATGTACTAAATATATTTCCTAAAAATTTAAATAAAAAATTTCAATAAAAAAAAAATTAAAAGAAGACAAATTTTTAAAATACAAATTTGTTATATCATATATCATTAGGAACAAATAGGAATCTGTTAAAGTGTTTAAATAAGAAACTGTAGCCTACTGTCATTTATTAGACAAAAAACAAACTGGCCAGCATTCAACTGTCCTCAATTTGGCCATTTCAATAAAAAATTATCATTAAAACATAATAATAATAATAATAATAATAATAATAATAATAAATTCTTCAGATTTTTTCTAGCCTCTTTGGTAAAAAAAAAAAGTACATTTGAGAATTTATGGATATCAACAATAGCCAAAATATATTCAAAATAATTTAATATGCTCCGCTTCTGGTGCTTAATTCACACCTTTTTATTGCTCATTTTTATTTCGGGAATAAGGTCCAAGATTTAGAATAAAAGTTACCTGCAAATGTTTTCTCTGTTTAAAAACAATAGTGAAAGAAGACTTCTCTTACATCATAGTCCCACCAAAGCAACAGCGGACAGAGGATTCTGTTTGGTCTTAAAGCCTTTTTCGATGGATTATTTTCATTATTTATGATGGCATAGCAGTCAAAATAGTACAAATGAGCTCATGTATGAGACAAATTCTGGACCTTTGTCAGTAAGGGGTGGGTCTTAACACGGCCAGTTAGCCTAGAACCTCATTGATAGGGACAGATTTTCATCAGTAACTTAAGTAACTTTAGCCTTACCTTGTTTGGCAGTCTTTATGAACATATGTTCAATATTCTGCAATAATGACGCCGCTGCCTGCCTTTTCTGCCTCTCTTGCTCTTTTCGACCCATAGCATTACTCAGTATGGATGTCGCATCAAAGATTCAAATGTTACCACTCAGTGGGTTATGTCACGTGACTCGCGTCACATTATTGTGGCTTTGAGGCTCCATGGGATTCCAATTACTGGCCAGAGTTATTAAAAATGACACTTTATTACAATATATATTGAACATAATATATTAATTTGATAATAAATATGGTATACAATTTTAAATTACATAAAATAACTAAAAGGACAAATTCTGGACCTTTTGGTCGTGGGGGGTGGTTCGTTCGAACCACCCGAACCCCCCCTGGCTACGGGCATGACTTAGGAAGTCATACACTACAAAAGGGTGTATGCACCGTACACAAAAGGGACACATTTGTACCTAAACGGTCCATAGACCTCAAGGGTACATATTAGTACCTAAAAAATACAAATGTTTACCTTTTAAATTTTTTTAGGTACTAATATATTCCTTTAAGGTACCAATATGGACCTTTTAAGTATAAATGTGTCCCTTTTAAAAAAGTACCGCACTCCAGTGACAGCTCTACCTTACCTTACCTACCTGCTGTACCTTTATTTCTGAGAGTGTATAAAGCTGTTAGTAAAAATAGTTAGTAAACTTGTTTCCTTAAGTGACTGGTTGACTTTACTTAAAGTGAGTAAACTCATTGCTTTTAAAGTGACTAGTTGATTTTTTTACTTACAAGTTACAGTAAAATCACATTAAAGCTCACATTGTTAAGATGAATCATGCAATTATAAGTATGCATATAATTAATTTAATCATTTTAAGGCAACAGGTTTACTTATTAAAACAAAGTCAACTATTCAATTTAAAAGCAACATATTTACTTTTACAGGTAAGTCAACTAATTGCTTAAAAAGCAACAGGTTTACTTACTTTTTAAAGCAAAGTCAACTAATTGCCTTAAAAAACAACAGGTTTTCTAACTTAATATAATACAGTTGTTTATTAATGGATTATGCATATGAAGCATTATATATACAGGCTTCACAGAAAGTGTCACCAAAACAACGTATGTATAAAATGTAGGACACTTAATTGCATGTTCATTCATTCATTCATTCATTCATATATTCATTCATTCATTCATTCATTTTCCTTTGGCTTAGTCCCTCATTTTTCAGAGGTTGCCACAGCAGAATGAACCGCCAACTATTCCAGCATATGTTTTACACAGCGCATGTCCTTCCAGCTGAACCTCAGTACTGGGAAACACCCATACACACTCATTTACACTCATACACTATGGCCAATTTAGTTAATCAATTCTTCTATAGCGCATGTGTTTAGACTGTGGGGGAAACTGGAGCACCCAGAGGAAACCCACGCCAACATGGGGAGAACATGCAAACTCCACACAGAAACACCAACTGACCCAGCTAGGATTCAAACCAGTGACCTTTTTGCTGTGCGGCGACAGTGCTAACCACTGAGCCACTGTGCCAGTTCTTTAACTGTATACAGACCAAAAAATACACTATAGCAGAGATGTGTGAGCATGAGAATGTCAAACTATATGAACTTGTTTTTGGAGTGAGCAGTATATGCAGAAACAGCCCCTAAAGGGGGGTCGCACACCGGATTCGCCGCTCAGCGCCACGTGAGGTGCACATTCGAAGGTTATTTAATATGAAACTATTCAGATGGCGCTCTGTGGTGTGGCAGAAATATGAACAGTGTCCTGAGTTGTAGTGGGGCACCGGTGTGGGTACCCTGATAGAAATCTATGTTTTAGAATTCTAAAATGCATAGCGCTGTGTGGCGTGGCGCAGCGCCAAGCAACACATCCGGTGTGCGACCCCGTTAAGAAGAGCTTGCTGTGAGCCAACTGTGCTGCTAACTGAGCCACTATGCCACCCTTCAATTGCATGTTAGTTACAATAAAAAAAATAATAAAAAATATATATAATATTTAAATTAAAAAAATAAATTATATATATATATATATATATATATATATATATATATATATATATATATATATATATATATATATATATATATAATGTTCAAGTCAGAATTAATAGCCCTCCTTTGATTTTTTTTTTCTTTTTTAAATATTTCCCAAATGATGTTGAACATAGCAAGGAAATTTTCACAGTATGTCTGATAATATTTTTTCTTCTGGAGAAAGTCTTATTTGTTTTATTTCGGCTAGAATAAAAGCCGTTTTTAATTTTTTAAAAAACATTTTAAGTCAATATTATTAGCCCCTTTAAGCTATTTTTTTTTCAATAGTCTACAGAACAAACCATCATTATACAATAACTTGCCTAATTCCCCTAACCTGCCTAGTTACCCTAATTAACCTAGTGAAGCCTTTAAATGTCACTTTAAGCTGTATAGAAGTGTCTTTAAAAACATCTAGTCAAATAACAGGGGGGAAATAAACAGGGGGGCTAATAATTCAGGGGGGCTAATAATTCTGACTTCAACTGTATATATATATATATATATAAACTGCTTTTATTCTAGCCAAAATAAAAGAAATAAGACTTTCTCCAGAAGAAAAAAATATTATAGGAAATACTGTGAAAGATTTCTTGCTCTGTTAAACATCATTTGGGAAATATTTGAAAATGAATACATATTTATAAATATTAGGACACTAAATATTATGAGGACTAATAAATGTGACTTTGTATACGTAACCCTATACGGTTAGGCAAGGCAAGGCAAGTTTATTTATATAGCACATTTCATACACAGTGGCAATTCAAAGTGCTTTACATAAACAGGAATAAAAAACAGGTAAAAATATGTTAAAACAGGTTGTAAAAGAATGAAAAAGAAGAGAAAAACATAATAGTGCGATTTGTCGGACGTAGCACAGTGCTCAGTCAGTAAAGGCACAGCTAAACAGATGTGTTTTCAGTCTGGATTTGAATGTGCCTAATGTTGGAGCACATCTGATCATTTCTGGAAGCTGGTTCCAGCAGCAGGGGGCGCTGTTAGTAGCTGAAAGCCGATTCACCCTGCTTTGACTGAACTCTTGGAGTTTCTAGTTTATATGATCCTAGAGATCTGAGTGTTCTTCTAGGTTTGTATTCAGTGAGCATATCTGTAATGTATTGAGGTCCTAGGCCATTTAGTGATTTATAGACCAGTAATAATACTTTAAAATCTATTCTGAATGTCAATGGGAGCCAGTGTAGAGACCTGAGGACAGGTGTGATGTGCTCTGATGTTAGTAACAACTAGGCCCACACGGAATCTGCACGTGCAGAATTCTGCAGATTTACGCAGATTTTTAGCCCATGATTGGTTGTTTATTTACTCGTGTAGATGTGTGTAAATTTATATTTATTCATTTTTTAAATGAATTTCAGTATAATTATTGACTAATATGAAAATGTTCATATAATTTATTTACAATACAGTTTGTAAAGTAATATTTTCTGTCTTTTAGTAGATATATTATTCAGAAGACTTGCTTTGTTTACCCAATAAAGAGGATCTAATAAGATTTGCATTGTAAACATTAAATACAAGTTAAAAACGCATTACTTTTTAGTTCATACATTAAAGGGCCATGAAACTCCCCTGTCTCAGCAGGGTGTTTTCACACCTCTAGTTTGAAAAAAAGTCAGGAAAGTGGGCGTGTCCAGCTCTGGGAGTGTGGGAGTGTCGGGGGAGGGAAAGAGGGTAAGATTTGCAAAGAAGGGAGTTTCCATTTTGGCACGCGCTGATTTCACAGCCAAAACAAACACACAGACGCAGTATGTTTGATACCGCACGGTGAATGGGAGAAAAAAAATCCTCCGCATTTCTCTGTTACTTATGTACTCGGTAGGTAGCGTCAGAAAGCCGTGTGTGTATAGACTATCCTGTCACAAAATGCGGCGAAAATCCTGCACGACGGGAATAGTTTGTGTTTACATGTTTACACTCGGAGAGCAGCATTTACAGCAGATCTTTCAGTCTATAATATTGTACTGTAATATTGCAGTGATATTAACATACTGTAAACTTAGTAACTCAATCATTTTGACTATGGTCTGTCTTTAAAAACTGTTAGAGCACTGCTGACGATACAAACTAACTTTGCAATCTGGGTTAAACAAAGGGCACTGATCACACACACTTACCAAATCTGTAGACAGACAAACAAACTGGAGCAGTGTCTTTTTATTGAAAGGAGACGAGCGGCAAATCCGGATTTCACCATTTCCAGATGCGAAAAGCTCTCGGGTAAAAAATGTTCCTTACAAACGCATTTCTGTCGCGTGCACTATAATCCACACGTGAGTCCAGCAGCTCTCTCATAAAGGGAAAATGAAAACAAAACCTTCACTGCAGCACACAAATAAACACAACATCGACGACTTGTGTCTCCAAATTCTAGTTCTTTCACTTGTTTTGGCAACACAACGTGGCGTCTCTCTGCCGTCTGAACACTGTAAACAGGTAAACAGTCTCCGGAGCTATCATGCATATTAATGAAGTTTCGCGTCATACACAATAGAGCGCGCTGATTGGTTTGAAGCACGTCTTTCTCATAAATTAATGCCGCACACTCAGATACGTCACTATGTTCTGGAAAAGACAGACAGCCACTCTCCAGGCTGGATTTACACCTAAGTATCTCATCTCCGTGACGCAGCTTCAAAAATTTGTTTCAAACCGGAAGAACGAATTTGCTCAAAATAACGCAAAAACAACCAATTTTCACTTTATAGTGCAATATATGTGTCCTGATAGTGTTTATAGCAGCGTGGGACACAGATATGACTGTCAACAGCTCAAACAATGTGTTTTGGTGTTCCGTGACCCTTTAAGGTTTTAGTTATGATACTCCCAAAATACGCAGATTTTCATCAAAATTCTGCGCAGAAATAGCAAAAAATGTCCGTAGATTCCATCTGGCCCTAGTAACAACACATTACAAGCACACAGACACAAAATAAAGCACATTTCTTTCCTTGCCTTTGAATAATTTCTAGAAATGATCCAACATTAATGTATTCATGACTCTGACATGCTCTGTGGTCGTGTTAGTGGGCTTTTCCAGCTGTTTTATCATCAGTCAGGAGTGTTTAGTGAAGAAGCAGAAAACTCTCTTCAGCAGCAAACACGGTGTGAGAAACAGTTCACGTCTGCATGGAGTAACACTGCTGAAGTTTCAGGGTTTGTTCAAGTCCTTCTGCCCGAAATAGTGACTCTAAGTACGGTTATTAGGCAGTGGCAGTCCAGATGTCCTACAGCACAATTAGCAGAGACGCAGACGGGAACATTGGGTTTTCAGCAGTATTGGAGGAAATGTAAATGCTGTGTTGTTCTGCGGCAGTTCTCCTGGTCTCCATGGCGACCGTCATTAGATGAGCTTGATTGTCACTAGATGGAGAAATTAAACACATCGCAGCAAAATACCAGCTTTACCTAGTTTGTAGTATGAATTAGCATGTTGTTAGCATATTTCTAGTATTGTCATGCTGCTGACATGGTTCTAGTATGACTTAGCATGTTGTTAGCTTGTTTGTAGTATGAGTTAGCATGTTTCTACCATGAATTAGCATTTTGTTAGCATATTTATAGCTTGAATTAACATGTGTCTAATATGAATAATTAACATGTTAGCTTGTTTGTAGTATTAATTTACATGTTTCTAGTATGAATTAGCATGTTTCTAGTATGAATGAGCATTTTGTTAGCATAATTCTAGCTTAAATAAACATGCTTCTAGTATGAATAAATCAACACTTTGTTAGCTTGTTTCTAGTATTAATTTACATATTTATAGTATGAATTAGCATGTTTCTAATATGAATTATCATGTTTATACTATGAATTAGCATTTTGTTAGCATATTTCTAGCTTAAATTAACATGTTACTATGAATAATTAACATGTTGTTAGCATGTTTGTAGTTTTAATTTACATGTTTCTACTATGAATTAGCATGTTGTTTAACAGCTTAATTTTCATATAAACTCCAGACTCATGTTTTTAGTATGAGTTAGCATGTTTCTAGTATGGATTAGCATATGCTCTTAGCATGCTTCTAGTATTATCATGCTGCTGACATGTTTCTAGTATGAATTAGCATGTTGTTAACATGATTTAAATGTTGCTAGCATGTTTCTAGTATGCATGATCATGTTTCTAGTTTGGGTAAGCATGTTGTTAACATGTTTGTAGTACAAATTAGCATGCCGTTAGCATATTTCTAGTATTATCATGCTGCTGACATGTTTTTCGTATGAATTAGCATGTTGTTAACATGATTTAAACTTAACATGTTGCTAGCATGTTTCTAGTATGCATTATCATGTTTCTAGTTTGAGTTAACATGTTGTTAACATGTTTGTAGTACAAATTAGCATGTCTGTAGCATATTTCTAGTATTATCATGCTGCTGACATGGTTCTAATATGACTTAGCATGTTGTTAGCTTGTTTCTAGTTTGAGTTAGCATGTTTCTACTATGAATTAGCATTTTGTTAGCATATTTATAGCTTGAATTAACATGCGTCTAATATGAATAATTAACATGTTGTTAGCTTGTTTCTAGTATTAATTTACACGTTTCTAGTATGAATTAGCATGTTGTTAGCATATTTCTAGTATAAATTAGCATGTTTCTAGTATGAATTAGCATTTTGTTAGCATATTTCTAGCTTGAATTAACATGCGTCTAAAATGAATAATTAACATGTTGTTAGCTTGTTTCTAGTATTAATTTACACGTTTCTAGTATAAATTAGCATGTTGTTAGCATATTTCTAGTATAAATTAGCATGTTTCTAGTATGAATTAGCATTTTGTTAGCATATTTCTAGCTTGAATTAACATGCGTCTAAAATGAATAATTAACATGTTGTTAGCTTTTTTCTAGTATTAATTTACACGTTTCTAGTATGAATTAGCATGTTGTTAGCATATTTCTAGTATAAATTAGCATGTTTCTAGTATGAATTAGCATTTTTTTAGCATATTTCTAGCTTAAATTAACATGCTACAAGTATGAATAATTAACATGTTGTTAGCTTGTTTCTAGTATTAATTTACATGTTTCTAGTATGAATTAGCATGTTGTTAGCATATATCTAGTATGAATTAACACGTTTCTAGTATTAATTTACATGTTGCTAGTACGAATTAACATGTTTCTACAATGAATTAGCATGTTTCTAGTATGAATGAGCATTTTGTTAGCATAATTCTAGCTTAAATAAACATGCTTCTAGTATGAATAAATCAACACTTTGTTAGCTTGTTTCTAGTATTAACTTACATATTTCTAGTATGAATTAGCATGTTGTTAATATGATTTAAATTTAACATGTTGCTAGCATGTTTCTAGTATGCATTATCATGTTTCTAGTTTGGGTAAGCATGTTGTTAACATGTTTGTAGTATACATTAGCACGTCATTAACATATTTCTAGTATTATCATGCTGCTGACATGTTTCTAGCATGTTTCTAGTTTGAGTTAACATTTTATCAGTATGTTTCTACTATGGATTTACATGTTGTTAACATATTTCTAGTATTATCATGCGGTTGACATGTTTCTAGCATGAATTAGCTTGTTGTTAACATGATTTTATTGTGAATTAACATGTTGCTGACATGTTGATAGAATGCATTATCATGTTTGTAGTTTGAATTAGCATGTTGTAACATGTTTCTAGCATGAATTAGCATGTTGTAAGCATATTTCAGGCGTTATCATGCTGCTTACATGGTTCTAGTATGACTTAGCATGTTGTTAACATGATTTTAATATGGATTAACATGTTGCTAGCATGTTTCTAGTATGCATTATCATGTTTCTAGTATGAGTTAACTTGTTGTTAGCACATTTTTACTAGGAATTAGCATGTTGTTAGCATATTTCTAGTATTATCATGCTGTTGACATGGTTCAAGTATGCATTTAATATGGATTAACATGTTGCTAGTATGCATTATCATGTTACTAGTTTGAGTTAGCATGTTGTTAGCATGTTGTTACTATGAATTAATATGTTGTTAGCATCTTTCTAGTATTATCCTGATGCATGTTGTTAGCATATTTGTACAATTATCAAGCTGCTGATGTTACTAGTATGAATTAACATGTCGTTAACAGGATTTTAACATGACTAAGTATGTTTCTAGCATGAAATAACGTGTTGCTAGCATAATCGTAGCATGAATTAACATGTTTCTTGCTTGAATTAGCATTTTGTCAGCATTAATCTAATATGATTCCAGTTTTAATAGTTTGATAATGTATTAAACTTCAGCGCACATTATATGCTACAGAAGAAAAGATCTGCCATTATTTCTGCCTTGCTGAACGTATAATATAGGCTACGTAACTATGAAGCTAGTTAGCGAAACACTGAATGATATTTAATCAGCTTTACGCACTCTCCTTTTCTTCTGCCAGGTCTGAAAGAGCTTTAAAAGAGGCCGTTGTGGTTTCATTTCCATTACGCCCCCCCCCCCCCCCCCCCCCCCCCCACACACACACACACACACACACACACACACACACACACACACTCTCGCACTTTTCCAGCTTTCCGTCTGCATTTAACTGTAGTGAGTGGAATAGAAATGAGGGCAGACGGCGTTCTGAACATGCCACGGAAATGAAATGCATTGATTTTCAAGCCTATTTTGGTGCGGCTGTATATATTTAAGGCCGGTGTATTGTGCGCTGGTGTTGTGTTTGCGCTCAGGTGATTTATGGGTTGGTTTTTGAGCAGCCTGATCATTATGAAAAGACACTCTGTGCTGCTTTTCCAAACTTACTCTTTAACTGAGACTTCTATAGTTATATAGAGGATTTAGTTCAGGTTTATTTCTATACAGCACTTTTCACAATAAAAGGCACACATTGCAAAATTAAGGTTATTAATTACTAGTTACTATAAGGGAGTATGCATGTCATGATTTTACCAAGTACGATGCAATCTTGGATTAACATCTATGCTGATCCTGGGACATCATTTTTGTTGGATAATGTAATCCATACCGTAATCCAACCCAACCATAACTGTAGATTATTCCCAAAATCAGAGGGGAATAACAGTTGTGTAGAAGTGCGTAACCCTAACCGTATGCCTTAACATAAACGGTAAATGTATCCCTTAATTCTGATTGGCTGATTGGAATGTTGATCCAGGACCAACATAGATGTTCATCCAGGAACATGTCCTACTTGGTGAAATCAAGTTAGGGAAAGGAGTACTGTAGGAGTGTGAGACATGACGACTCAAATGTTGCATAAACTGGCTCATTTTTTACAAGTGAAATGTGTACTAGTTACCAGTGAAGTTCCGATATAAGGGATATTATGATTAGATGGTAATGGGTTTGTTTGTTTGTTTGTTTGTTTGTTTGCTTGTTTGTTATGAAGAACTAAACTGATAAAGGAGTGAATTTGTCAAGTTTTGTCATTGTCACTATATATAATTATTAGTTAGTAATAATTATTGTGTACACACGCCTTTCACTAGTGCCGATATACAGCCACATATATATATATATATATATATATATATATATATATATATATATATATATATATATATATATATATACTGTATATGGCTGTATATCGGCATTAGTGAAAGGCGTGTGTTCTTAGAGTCCCAGCAGTGATGATATACAGCCATATGGCACTGCTACTCCTGTGATATTGCATTCATACAACAGTTCGACGGCATAATCATGTGTATAGAAAGAAAATAAGAGAGTCTAAAAATCCTTTTGTATGAAGAACTACTTTCTTCCATCACTCATTCACATCTGCCGCTGACGTCAGAACAGCAGAAACCGCTGCTCATTCACCAACGTCACTTTAGTGCTAGTGTTTGAGTGATTCTCTAGCGTAATGTCTAAAGTGATGACAAAACTGCTGATTTTGCTCACATTTTAAGATTATAAGGCTGAACAGCATGAAATATCATCAGTCTACAGAGATTTCCCAGTATTTCTGTTGGAATCGGGAGATCACAATAATTAACCCTGAAAAAGCCAAAGCAAAGCAAACACTAGCAGATTACTGTGGTATAAATACAGCACTACAACATACACAAGAGAGAGATCGACTTAGAATGAAACGTACAGTACCAGTTTTATAATGATTTGATCAGCTGTAGTTTGAAATTACGCTGAGTTTTTCTCTTCTAAGGGCTTATGGGTCTCTGTCGACATCTTGTGGCGGGACTTCAACTGTCTTTGCTCTGCTCAGTATGACAG
>LR812523.1:84396638-84406638 GCA_903798195.1 Danio kyathit | reverse complement strand
GTCATATACAGCAGAGAAACTAAATGAATAACCCACTATAAAATAAAAGAATTAACGTATGCTATGTTTTTTATTTTCACAAGCTTTGGAGACGTACTGTAACATAATTTCTGCTTTTAAATATACCTATAGCTTTCGCCATGAGGCTGTGTTCAAAATGATATCAATGTTTTCAAAGTGCACTGTGAAGGGAGCACAATTGTAAACATGAAGATCGCTAAAACTGAACTGTAAAAACACTTTGAAAGCAAATTACAGCTAAGAGAGATGACCTTAATGCTTTTTTATTATTAATAATTCCAACTTTGAATGTTAGAATGTTCTAAATGAATAGGGCATAGGGGGGATAAGTGGGAATAGAACACAGCCAGGAACTATGCTTCTAACTACAGCTCCAGAGGTGTCGTTTCAAGGGCTCAAGTTAGCGACGCAGTTTGCGAATGTTCGTTGGAGCGATGGATTTGGGAAACAGCAAATCAAAGAACTATGTTTGTAACGACGGAACTTGCGACCTTAGTTGGTTTTGGGAAACGCACCCCTGGTCTTTAAAATATGTTAAGATAATTTTTGTGCAAAATTTATCCTTTCTTTAGAGTTTTGTTATGAATGTTTATTGAAAAGTTTCACAGAATGTTTTTATTTATTTGTATTTTTATTTTTTAATACAAATTAACTGTATTGGTCTGGCCCACTAAAACCGCCTCAGAGTCTAATGTGGCCCCTTCTTCAATTATTTCCCAAATGCTGTGGAACAGATTCAGGAATTTTTCACAGTATTTCCTCTAATATTTTTTCTTCTGGAGAAAGTCTTATTTGTTTTATTTCAGCTAGAATAAAAGCAGTTTTTAATTGTTTTATATTAATTTTAAAGTCAAAATTATTAATAAGCAATATTAGTTTTGGATTGTCTCCAGAACAAACCACTGTTATACAATGACTTGCCTAATTACCCTAACTTTACCCTAATTACCCCAGTGAAGCCTTTAAATGTCACTTTAAGCTGAATTCTAGTGTCTTGAAGAATATCTAGTCTAATATTATTTACTGTCATCATGACAAAGAGAAAAGAAATCAGTTATTAGAAATGAGTTATTAAATCTATTATGATTAGAAATGTCTTGAAAACAAATCTCACTGTTAAACAGAAATTGAGACAAAAATATACAGGCGGGCTAATAATTCTGACTTTAGGTCTTCATTAGAAAAGCATCCCTATGTTATTATGTTGAGTCTTTGGGTCCTAAAATGCAGCAGGATTGCTAGCGAAGCATCATGACAATCATTAGCCGCAGCGTTGCATGCTGAGATTTGTCCTCTGCTCAGATGAGCGATTGTCTTTTGATTTTTACTGCGCTGTCAGTCTGTGATGGGGAAAACAGACGGGGTCCTGCTAGAAATGATCAGAGCCGATTCTACAGTTCTCTCAGAAGTGCGCAGGGAATTAACTGATGACAGTTCAGGATATATTTACACACTCGTAAACAAACACGTGTCTGTACTGAAGCTTCGCAAAAAAAGAAAGATCAGGTTTTTCTGTGATGCGCTGTTTTGTCAGGCGTCAAACGGATGCTTGCCGAGGGCATCGAGATTATTCAGTTGTCAAATTACTTTCACACAAATGTACTTTTTGTCCTAGTTTTTCTAAGACAGGCATCGCAGGTTTAGACGTTGAGATTTTGTGTTAAATGCGTTAAAGTTACGGCTCAGCTCAGCATACAGCTGCTATCACTGCTTAAACTGAACAAGGAGATTGTGTTGGTTATTACTGAAATTATTAGATCACAGGCATATAGAGGACATTGCTAGATTTATTATTTATTTATTTATTTAGTGACTATTTTAGGGTACAAATCTATCTATCTATCTATCTATCTATCTATCTATCTATCTATCTATCTATCTATCTATCTATCTATCTATCTATCTATCTATCTATCTATCTATCTATCTATCTATCTATTCTATTTCATTTAGCTATTCTATTCTGTTCTATTCTGTTCTGTTCTCTTCTCTTCTCTTCTCTTCTCTTCTCTTCTCTTCTCTTCTCTTCTCTTCTATTGACCTATTTTATTTTATTTTTTCTATTCTATTCTATTCTATTCTATTCTATTCTATTCTATTCTTTTTTATTCTATTTTTATTATATTCTATTCTTTTCCATAACATTTACCTGTTCTGTTATATTATTTCTATTCTATTCTATTCTATTCTATTCTATTCTATTCTATTCTATTCTATTCTATTCTAGTCTAGTCAATTCTATTTCATTCTTTTCCAACGACCTATTCTAATCTGTTCTATTCTATTCTATTCTATTCTATTCTATTCTATTCTATTCTATTCTATTCTATTTTTATTCTATTCTATTCTATTTTTATTCTATTCTATTCTATTTTTTTCTATTCTATTCTATTCTATTCTGTTCTATTCTATTCTATTTTTATTCTATTCTATTCTATTTTTATTCTATTCTATTCTATTCTATTCTATTCTATTCTATTCTATTCTATTCTATTATATTTTTACTCTATTCTATTCTATTTTTATTCTATTCTATTTTTATTCTATTCTATTTTTATTCTATTCTATTCTATTTTTATTCTATTATATTTTTATTCTATTCTATTCTATTCTATTTTTATTCTATTCTATTCTATTCTATTCTATTCTATTCTATTCTATTTTTATTCTATTCTATTGTATTTTATTTTTATTCTATTCTATTCTATTTTATTTTTATTCTATTCTATTCTATTCAATTTTATTATATTCTATTTTTATTCTATTCTATTCTATTCTATTCTATTCTATTCTGTTCTATTCTATTTTTATTCTATTTTATTCTATTTTATTCTATTCTATTCTATTTTTATTCTATTATATTCTATTCTATTCTATTTTTATTCTATTCTATTCTATTTTTATTCTATTATATTTTTATTCTATTCTATTCTATTCTATTTTTATTCTATTCTATTCTATTCTATTCTATTCTATTCTATTCTATTTTTATTCTATTCTATTTTATTTTATTTTTATTCTATTCTATTCTATTTTATTTTATTCTATTCTATTCTATTCAATTTTATTATATTCTATTTTTATTCTATTCTATTCTATTCTATTCTATTCTATTCTATTCTATTCTATTTTTATTCTATTTTATTCTATTTTTATTCTATTCTATTCTATTTTTATTCTATTATATTCTATTTTATTCTATTTTTATTCTATTCTATTCTATTTTTATTCTATTCTATTCTATTTTATTTTTATTCTATTCTATTCTATTCTATTCTATTCTATTCTATTCTTTTCTATTTTATTCTATTCTATTTTATTTTTATTCTATTCTATTCTATTTTATTCTATTCTATTCTATTCTATGTTTATTCTATTCTATTCTATTTTTATTCTATTCTATTTTTATTCTATTCTATTCTATTCTATTTTTATTCTATTCTATTTTATTTTTATTCTATTCTATTCTATTCTATTCTATTTTATTCTATTCTATTTTTATTATATTCTATTCTATTTTTATTCTATTCTATTTTTATTCTATTTTATTCTATTGTATTCTATTCTATTTTTATTCTATTCTATTCTATTTTTATTCTATTCTATTCTATTCTATTCTATTCTATTCTATTCTATTCTATTCTATTTTTATTCTATTCTATTCTATTTTTATTCTATTATATTTTTATTCTATTCTATTCTATTCTATTCTATTCTATTTTTATTCTATTCTATTCTATTTTTATTCTATTCTATTCTATTCTATTCTATTCTATTCTATTATTTTCTATTCTATTCTATTATTTTCTATTCTATTCTATTCTATAACATTTACTTGTTCTATTCTATTCTATTTTATTCTATTCTATTCTATTCTATTTATCTCTTTCATTCATTTTCTTTTTGGCTTAGTCCCTTTATTATTCTGGGGTTGCCACAGCGGAATGGACCGCCAACTTATCCAGCACATGTTTTACGCAGCAAATGCCCTTCCAGCTGCAACCCATCACTGGGAAACATCCATACACTCTCATTCACGTACACTATGGACAATTTAGACTACCCAATTCACCTGAACCACATGTCTTTGGACTTGTGGGGGAAACCGGAGCCCCCGGAGGAAACCCAAGTGAACACGGGGGGAACTCCACACAGAAACACCAACTGACCCAGCCGAGGCTCGAACCAGTGACCTTCTTGCTGTGAGGTGAATGTGCTACCCACTGCGCCACCGTGCTGCCCATTCTATGTATCTTCTGTATTAAATTATTTTATTTTCTATTTGATTTTATTATATGTGCATATCTATATGTCTACCTTTTCTATTCTATTAGAAAAAGAACTGGGAATTGAAATGTCAAGCTCTAAAATGTACAGAACACAAGAACACATATATTTAGCATATAACGGAGGGCTCTCAGTAATCTTGAATAAATAATAATAAAAAACTGTTTGTTTTGAGCTATTTTTCATCTGTTTTTATTTATTTATTTGTTGCTGAAGTACTTTCTGTCAGCTGATTAACACTATTAACCAGCTCTCAACAGTAGCGCAGGTTTGCAGAGCGACTAAACCCGCCGCGGCTCCGTCTAATGGCTTGATATGATGATAATCACTCCTGTCCTGCGCTCAGACTCAGGCTCAGACTGGGCTATTTGTTATCGCAGGAGTTCCTCCGAGAGGTCATTAAATCTGCCGTCGAGCTGAGAAATAATGCAGTGAATCATATCGCCACTTCCATCCAACAGTTTTGGCTGATCTGAGCGTATGGGGCTAAATACATACGGCTCTCACATATGGCCAGATAATAGAGGAGATGTTTGTCAGAGTTGAACTGATGTGTGTTTGGGATTTTTTTTACATTCAATGCTGAGCTGATCATCTGTGGCTGCATGTATTGGCTGTGTTTTGCGTCCCAAACACTGCTGTTTTAAAATGTTGCATCATCGCATTAGCAAGGCCAGACAGAATCTGTGGATTTTTTTTTTTTTGCTATTTCTGTGCATAATTTTGTTTTAAAAATATACAGATCTATGCAGAGTGATTTTTAGAGTTTAGTAACTAAACATAAATAATAGACTACCTGACAAAGGTCTCGTGGTGGATCCCATTTGTGAGAGCAACAAATAATAACTTGACTTCTAGTTGGTCATTTGGAAAAGTGTCAGAAGGTGGATTTTTTCAAAGAATCATCTGTTGAACTGCATCCCAATCACAAATACTGCAGAAGTCCTACTGAAACCCTCATGGAGCCAAGCTTCTGAGAGAAATCAGTCAAGTTTGGTGAAGGAGAAATCATGGTTTGGGGTTACGTTCAGTGTGGGGGCAAATTCTTCAGCAGGATAGCGCTCTTTCTCATACTTCAGCCTCCACATCAAAGCTCCTGAAAGCAAAGAAGGTCAAGGTGCTCCAGGATTGGCCAGCCCAGTCACCAGAAATGGACATTATTGAGCATGTCTGGGGTAAGATGAAGGAGGAGGCGTTGAAGATGAACACAAAGACTCTTGATGAACTCTGGGAGTCCTGCAAGAACACTTTCTTTGCCATTCCAGATGACTTTATTAATGCGTGATTTGAGTCATTCAGAGATGTATGATGCAGTCCTCCAAGCTCATGATGCAGTCAGACACAATATTCATTCTGTTTCCACTGCAGCAGGACTTTATATTCTATACTGGACATTATTGAAGGTTCAGTGATGAGACTTTTGTCTAAGCAGAGTCAGACCTTACTGTCCTAATGAAATCATTCAACATCAAGACATAATCATATTTTATTGTGCTCAAATAAGCAAAATCTAGAGGCCTTTGCCTTTCATAGAAGACACTTCTGACACCAAATCATCAACTAGAAGACCAGTTATTATTTGCTGTTCCTAAAACTTTGGTAAACGGCAAGACTTTTGTCAGGTAGTGTAAAAGGTTTACAATGCAAATCCTATTTGATCCACTTCTTTAGTAAACAAAGCAAGTGTCTCTTAAAATATATCTACTAAAATACAGAAAATATTGCATTGCATTAAACAATAATCATAAACAATTTGAGTACAAGTCATTCACATTACTGAAAAAAGCTGAATAAATATATATATTTACGCACATTCACATAGGTAAAAATAGAAAGACTCAATAATGGGCTAAAAATTCTGCAGATTTCTGTGTGTTCAGATTCTGTGTGGGTATATACATTTAAAAAAAAAAACTACCATGAATTGTTAGGCAACACACTCAAACATTTGATTGTAAATTTACAGTAAATTATTGGCTACTAGTTGCATTACTTTCACAGTAAGCTACCACATGTAAATTTACAGTAAATTACAGTCTACTACAGTAGTTGCATTGTGTTCACAGTAAGCTACCGCAATTGAATTTACGGTAAACTACCAGCTACTAGTTGCATTGCGTTCACAGTAAGCTACTGCATGTACATTTACAGTAAATTACCGGCTTCTAGTTGCATTACGTTCACAGTAAGCTACCGCATGTGAATTTACAGTAAACTACCAGCTACTAGTTGCATTGCGTTCACAGTAAGCTACCGCATGTAAATTTACAGTAAATTACCGGCTACTAGTTGCATTACAATCACAGTAAGCTACCGCATGTAAATTTACAGTAAATTACTGGCTACTAGTTTTATTATGTTCACAGTAAGCTAACGCATGTAAATTTACAGTAAATTACCGGCTACTAGTTGCATTGTGTTCACAGTAAGCTACCGCATGTAAATTTACAGTAAATTACCGGCTACTAGTTGCATTACAATCACAGTAAGCTACCGCATGTAAATTTACAGTAAATTACCGGCTTCTAGTTGCATTACGTTCACAGTAAGCTACCGCATGTGAATTTACGGTAAACTACCAGCTACTAGTTGCATTACGTTCACAGTAAGCTACCGCATGTAAATTTACAGTAAATTACCGGCTACTAGTTGCATTACAATCACAGTAAGCTACCGCATGTAAATTTACAGTAAATTACTGGCTACTAGTTTTATTATGTTCACAGTAAGCTACCGCATGTAAATTTACAGTAAATTACCGGCTACTAGTTGCATTGTGTTCACAGTAAGCTACCGCATGTAAATTTACAGTAAATTACCGGCTACTAGTTGCATTACAATCACAGTAAGCTACCGCATGTAAATTTACAGTAAATTACTGGCTACTAGTTTTATTATGTTCACAGTAAGCTACCACATGTATCTTTACTGTAAATTATTGGCTACTAGTTGCATTACGTTCAAAGTAAGCTACCACATGTAAATTTACAGTAAATTACAGTCTACTACAGTAGTTGCATTGCGTTCACAGTAAGCTACCGCATGTAAATTTACAGTAAATTACTGGATACTAGTTGCATTACATTCACAGTAAGCTACCGCATGTGAATTTACGGTAAACTACCAGCTACTAGTTGCATTGCGTTCACAGTAAGCTACCGCATGTAACTTTACAGTAAATTACTGGCTACTAGTTACTTTACGTTCACAGTAAGCTACCGCATGTAAATTTACAGTAAATTACCGGCTTCTAGTTGCATTACGTTCACAGTAAGCTACCGCATGTAAATTTACAGTAAATTACTGGCTACTAGTTGCATTGTGTTCACAGTAAGCTACCGCATGTAAATTTCCAGTAAATTACCGGCTACTAGTTGCATTACGTTCACAGTAAGCTACCGCATGTAAATGTACAGTAAATTACCGGCTACTAGTTGCAATATGTTCACAGTAAGCTACCGTATGTAAATTTACAGTAAATTACCGGCTACTAGTTGCATTACATTCACAGTAAGCTACCGCATGTAAATTTACAGTAAATTACTGGCTACTAGTTGCATTGTGTTCACAGTAAGCTACCGCATGTAAATTTCCAGTAAATTACCGGCTACTAGTTGCATTACGTTCACAGTAAGCTACTGCATGTAAATTTCCAGTAAATTACCGGCTGCTAGTTGCATTACGTTCACAGTAAGCTACTGCATGTAAATGTACAGTAAATTACCGGCTACTAGTTGCAATATGTTCACAGTAAGCTACCGTATGTAAATTTACAGTAAATTACCGACTACTAGTTGCATTACATTCACAGTAAGCTACCGCATGTAAATTTCCAGTAAATTACCGGCTGCTAGTTGCATTACGTTCACAGTAAGCTACTGCATGTAAATG
Organism: Danio kyathit; assembly: GCA_903798195.1. NCBI lineage: Eukaryota > Metazoa > Chordata > Actinopteri > Cypriniformes > Danionidae > Danio > Danio kyathit. The sequence continues at coordinate 84,398,439 of LR812523.1, read as the reverse complement.
TACAGTAAATTACCGGCTACTAGTTGCAATATGTTCACAGTAAGCTACCGTATGTAAATTTACAGTAAATTACCGGCTACTAGTTGCATTACATTCACAGTAAGCTACCGCATGTAAATTTACAGTAAATTACTGGCTACTAGTTGCATTATGTTCACAGTAAAAGGCTGTGTAAATTTACACAAAATTACTGTCACGTAATTATTTTTACAGTAAGATACTGTATCATTTTAGATTAAATGACTGTGAAATGGCAGTCATATAATGTAGTTATTACATTTAATGTCATTGAATTGATGGTAAAAATTTAATTTAAGGAGGTGTTCATTATTCATTCATTTTCCTTCCGCTAACTATTCCAGCATAAGTTTTACGCACCGGATGCCCTTTCAGCTGCAACCCAGTACTGGGAAACACCCATACACTCTTATTCACACGCACGCTTATACACTACGGCCAATTTAGTTGATCAATTCCCCTATAGCGCATGTGCTTGGACTGTGGGGGAAACCGGAGCACCCGGAGGAAACCCACACCAACATGAGGAGAACATGCAAAGTCCACACAGAAGCGCCAACTGACCCAGCCCAGACTCGAAACAGCGACCTTCTTGCTGTGAGGCCACAGTGCTAACCATTGAGCCACCATGCCGCATGGTGTTCATTATACTGTCATGTAATGTGAATTAGATTTTATGCATGCTTATGACAACTGTCATTCAGTGTCATAAGCTCAGTTATGCCATTTAAAATGCAAAGATAACATTGTTTGAGATGAGCTTACGACACTTACTGACAGCTGTCATAACCATGCATAAAAGTGTCACATCATGACTATTAAGGAGTCACAATTTCAAGACTTGTGTTTGGTACTGTGTATGAACTGAGGTATCTCCATAGACATCCTGAATACAATTTAGGATTTACTGATGGCTCTCTAAAGTAAGCAGATCTAGTTTCACGTTCACTCACAAGGACAAGAACATGAATGTGCGCAGAACGAAGATATATTACCTGAAACTTTCCCCCGTGCTGAATGCACCAGTGATTGTTGGATGACTTTACGCTTGAATCTGTGAATTTGGCTGCCGTCCAGAGAAAAGACAGAGAAAGAAAAGCCTGCGTTTTGACCCTGATAGCCTGGAGAACAGGAGCTGCAGATTGAAATGCACTGAGGAGAATTGGAGCTAAGTAATAGGTCAATTTAAGAGGCCCGCGGAGCCTTTCACTGCCAAATCACTGCAACACACACTTGCATTGGAGGAGCGGAAGGAAAAAAACAACGGAATATCTAAAGCCATTTCTCAACATTTGCACAGCTTCTCCATCGTCACTGCTGTTGATGTCGCTTCTGAAGTGAAAGTGAGATTTTTATGTATTATTATTATTTACTGTATAGCAAGGTCAACTGAACACATATTAGAACAACCATGCAAATTATATAGTACTGATTGACTATAATGCAGCAAAATGCTAATTATTTGTTTATTTATTTATTGATTTTCTCATTTAATTAATAATAATAACAACAATAATAATAATAATAATAATAATAATAATAATAATAATAATAATAATAATAACAACAACAACAACAACAATAATAACAACAACAACAATAATAATATTTATTATTATTATTATTATTATTATTATTATTATTATTATTATTATTATTATTATTATTATTATTATTATTATTGGTAAAACAAAACAATCAATATAGTTTCATTCGAATAATATACATAACAGTAATATGATAGAATAGATCATTTTATGTCCACCCATAACTCATCCATCAA
>LR812523.1:84381638-84394138 GCA_903798195.1 Danio kyathit | reverse complement strand
GTGAGAGAGTGTTTGTATGTGTGTGTTAATCTAATAACCCGAACAAAGATACCAAAACTTCCTTAATGTGTCTTTAGCACATCTGACCAGTGAATCCAGCTCGTGTAATCAATATAACCAAGTGAATTTAGTGATTGTGTGTGTGTGTGTGTGTGTGTGTGTGTGTGTGTGTGTGTGTGTGTGTGTGTGTGCATGTGTGAGAGAGTGTTTGTATGTGTGTGTTAACCTAATAACCCGAACAAAGATACCAAAACTTCCTTAATGTGTCTTTAGCACATCTGACCAGTGAATCCAGCTCGTGTAATCAATATAACCAAGTGAATTTAGTGATTGTGTGTGCGTGAGTGTGCGTGAGTGTTTGTGCGTGTGTGTGTTAAACTAATAACCTGAACAAAGATATCACAACTTCCTCAGTGTGTTTCTAGTGAATTTAACCAGTGAATCCAGCTCGTGTATTCAATATAACCAAGTAAATTTAGTGATCGCAGCCAGTTTAGTGCAATAAAAACACACATTATTTTGTAACATTTTCAAAAGTGGCAACACAAAGATACCAAAACTAGCATTGGATATCTGAGGCACTTTTATTGGTAACACTTTACACCATTGATTACTGACTTATTACCTGTGTATTATTAAGATATGAACTGTTTATTAGCACTTAAAAAGTATGATCTCATTCTACATCCCTAATCCTACCCAATATTTAAATCCAACTACTACTTTACTAAGATTAAGTAGTTCGTTGAGCTAAAAGTCTTAAAGTTAATGGGTTGTTGATAGTGTGAATTGTACATTATAATAATGTGTGACACTTTTATTTTTATACGTCAGTTTGCTAACTTGACTTGCGTAACTTTTATGTCTTTTTTTTGTTTATCATTGTTTCCCATAATATAACCAATTGTTTCCCCTACATTCATTATCTTAAAATAATCTTTTAAAAGAGCACTGGATATCTGAGGTAATTTTATTGGTAACACTTTAGTTCAAGTAACATTTTACACTATTTACAGCATTTACCAATACTTAAACCCAATTACTACCTTAATAACTATTAATAAGCTGCTAATTAGTAGATTATTGAGCTAAAAGTTTTAGTTAATGGTTTGTTGATAGAGTGAATTGTATATTAAAATAAAGAGCAACCCTTTTATTATTTATACTTCAGTTGTTTGCTAGCCTGAATTGTATAACTTCTATGTATTTTTTTATCATTGTTTCCAATGATATATCCAACTGTTTCTGCTATAGTCATTATCTTTATTCTTTTAAAAGCACACCGGATAGCTGAGGTAATTTTATTGGTAACACTTTAGTTCAAGTAACATTTTACACCATTTACCAATACTTAAACCCAAAAACTACCTTACTAACTATTATTAGCTAGCAATTAGTAGATTATTGAGCTAAAAGTCTTAATTAATGGTTTGTTGATAGTGTGAATTGTATATTAAAATAATGTGTGACCGTTTTATTTGTATACTTCAGTTTGCTAGCTTGACTTGCATAACTTCTATGTATTTTTATCATTGTGTACCATGATATAAGCAATTGTTTCCGCTATAGTTGTTATCTTTAAATACTCTTTTAAAAAACACAGCATATCTGAGGTCATTTTATTGGTAACACTTTAGTTCAAGTAATAATTTATATCATTTACCAATACTTAATCCCATCTACTACCTTACTAACTATTAATAAGCTACTAATTAGTAGATTATTGAGCTAAAAGTCTTAATTAATGGTTTGTTGATAGAGTGAATTGTATATTAAAATAATGTGTGACTGTTTTATTTGTATACTTCAGTTCGCTAGCTTGACTTGCATAACTTCTATGTATTTTTATCATTGTGTACCATGATATAAGCAATTGTTTCCACTATATTCATTATATTTAAATACTCTTTTAAAAGCACACCGGATATCTGAGGTCATTTTATTGGTAACACTTTAATTCAAGTAACATTTTACATCATTTACCAATACTTAAACCTAAAAACTACCTTACTAACTATTAATAAGCTACTAATTAGTAGATTATTGAGCTAAAAGTCTCAGTTAATATTTTGTTGATGGCGTGAACTGTATATTAAAATAATGTGTGACCCTTTAATTTATGTACTTCTGTTTGCCAGCCTGATTTGTATAACTTCTATGTATTTTTTATCATTGTTTCCCATAATATAACCAATTGTTTTCGCTATAGTCAATATCTTTAAATAATCTTTTAAAAAACACAGCATATCTGAGGTAATTTTATTGGTAACACGTTAATTCAAGTAATAATTTATATCATTTACCAATACTTAATCCCGTCTACTACCTTAATAACGATTAATAAGATACTAATTAGTAGATTATTGAGCTAAAAGTCTTAATTAATGGTTTGTTGATAGAGTGAATTGTATATTAAAATAATGTGTGACTGTTTTATTTGTATACTTCAGTTCGCTAGCTTGACTTGCATAACTTCTATGTATTTTTATCATTGTGTACAATGATATAAGCAATTGTTTCCACTATAGTCGTTATATTTAAATACTCTTTTAAAAGCACACAGCATATCTGAGGTCATTTTATTGGTAACACTTTAATTCAAGTAACATTTTACATCATTTACCAATACTTAAACCCATCTACTACCTTACTAACTATTAATAAGCTACTAATTAGTAGATTGTTCAGCTAAAAGTCTTAATTAATGGTTTGTTGATAGAGTGAATTGTATATTAAAATAATGTGTCACTGTTTTATTTGTATACTTAGGTATGCTAGCTTGACTTGCATAACTTCTATGTATTTTTATCATTGTGTACCATGATATAAGCAATTGTTTCCGCTATAGTCGTTATCTTTAAATACTCTTTTAAAAGCACACAGCATATCTGAGGTCATTTTATTGGTAACACTTTAGTTCAAGTAATAATTTATATCATTTACCAATACTTAATCCCATCAATACCTTACTAACGATTAATAAGCTAGTAATTAGTAGATTATTGAGCTAAAAGTCTTAATTAATGGTTTGTTGATAGTGTGAATTGTATTTTAAAATAATGTGTGACTGTTTTATTTGTATACTTAGGTATGCTAACTTGACTTGCATAACTTCTATGTATTTTTATCATTGTGTACCATGATATAAGCAATGGTTTCCGCTATAGTCGTTATCTTTAATCTTTTAAAAGCACCCCGGATATCTGAGGTCATTTTATTGGTAACACTTTAGTTCAAGTAACATTTTACACTATTTACAGCATTTACCAATACTTAAACCCAATTACTACCTTAATAACTATTAATAAGCTGCTAATTAGTAGATTATTGAGCTAAAAGTCTTAATTAATGGTTTGTTGATAGAGTGAATTGTATTTTAAAATAATGTGTGACCCTTTTATTTGTATACTTAGGTTTGCTAACTTGACTTGCATAACTTCTATGTATTTTTATCATTGTGTACCATGATATAAGCAATTGTTTCCGCTATAGTCATTATCTTTAAATAATCTTTTAAAAGCACACCGGATATCTGAGGTCATTTTATTGGTAACACTTTAATTCAAGTAATAATTTATATCATTTACCAATACTTAAACCCAAAAACTACCTTACTAACTATTAATAAGCTACTAATTAGTAGATTATTGAGCTAAAAGTCTCAGTTAATATTTTGTTGATGGCGTGAACTGTATATTAAAATAATGTGTGACCCTTTAATTTATGTACTTCTGTTTGCCAGCCTGATTTGTATAACTTCTATGTATTTTTTAATATTGTTTCCCATAATATAACCAATTGTTTTCGCTATAGTCAATATCTTTAAATAATCTTTTAAAAAACACAGCATATCTGAGGTCATTTTATTGGTAACACGTTAATTCAAGTAATAATTTATATCATTTACCAATACTTAATCCCATTAATACCTTTATAACGATTAATAGTAGATAATTGAGCTAAAATTCTCAGTTAATGGTTTGTTGATAGAGTGAATTGTATATTAAAATAATGTGTGACCTTATTTATTCTTATACTTAAGTTTGCCACCCTGATTTGTATAACTTTTATGTATTTTTTATCATTGTTTCCAATGTTATAAGCAACTGTTTCTGCTATAGTCATTAATCTTATAGTCCTATTATCTTTAATCTTTTAAAAGCACACCGGATATCTGAGGTCATTTTATTGGTAACACTTTAGTTCAAGTAACATTTTACATCATTTACCAATACTTAAACCCAAAAACTACCTTACTAACTATTAACAAGCTACTAGTTAGTAGATTATTGAGCTAAAAGTCTCAGTTAATATTTTGTTGATGGTGTGAACTGTATATTAAAATAATGTGTGACATTATTTGTATACTTAGGTTTGCTAGCCCTAATTGTATAACTTCTATGTATTTGTTATCATTGCTTTCCATGATATAACCAATTGTTTCCACCATAGTAATTATCTTTTAAATAAACCATATACAAGTTTAACAAATTACACCATTTACCAATACCTAAACCTAAAAACTATCTTACTAACTATTAATAAGCAGCTTATTAGTAGATTATGGCGCTAAAGGTTTGAGTAAATGGTTTGTTATTGCATATTAAAATAAAGTATGCCTCCTTTACTTCATATCCAGTTTGCTAGACTGGAGTGCGTTTCCCAAAACCATTGTTAGCCAACTAAGGTCGCAAGTTCCGTCGTTACAAACATAGTTCGTTGATTTGCTGTTTCCCAAATCCATCGCTCCAACGAACATTCGCAAACTGCGTCGCAAACTTGAGCCCTTGAAACGACACCTCTGGAGCTGTAGTTAAAAGCATAGTTCCTGGCTGTGTTCTATTCCCACTTATCCCCCCTATGCCCTATTCATTTAGAACATTCTAACATTCAAAGTTGGAATTATTAAAACTAAAAAAAAGCATTAAGGTCATCTCTCTTAGGTGTAATTTGCTTTCAAAGTATTTTTACAGTTCAGTTTTAGCGATCTTCATGTTTACAATTGTGCTCCCTTCGCAGTGCACTTTGAAAACATTGACATCATTTTGAACACAGCCTTATGGCGAAAGCTATAGGTATATTTAAAAACAGAAATTATGTTACAGTACGTCTCCAAAGCTTGTGAAAATAAAAAACATAGCATACGCTAATTCTTTTATTTTATAGTGGGTTATTAATTTAGTTTTTCAGCTGTATATGACATGGGCCTGTTGGTTAGAACTTTCTGCTGTGGTTTGCATGTGTCAAAATGTATTTTTTTTTTTAAATAAATAAACAATATCCTAAATAATAATAATAATAATCATCATCATCATCATCATTATTAATATGATTATTAAAGTAAATATATTTATAATAAATCGCCTCATTTTTTATTTATTTATATGATTTATATATGATATTAGAATAGTGTTAGCTTTTGTAAGTGATTTTATGTTTTAGAATAGAATATGTAATGTTAAACTTCTCAATAATATTAGTAAAGCAAACATTGGCCCTATATGTGCCATTTACATTTATTTTATTTAATATGGAAAGCGAGAGGATGTTTTTACCAAAACTAATATTGGATTTTATTTTAAATGCGTGTGCGTGTAAAACAATATAATTTGCACAAAGAAATGATGGGGTTGTTCTCTAAAGCTGTTCCTCCACCCTGTTTAGAGCATCATTATGGGCGTTTTACTTTATAACTAACGTTGTTCAAGCGATGGATCTGCGACAGAGAAACTAGGGGTTTTGGGAAACACTCGTCACTACATCGTTTTTTTGCCAAACGATGCATCATACTATGATAGTTCAGCCGCGAGTTCCGTCGTTGTTTGGGAAACGCACCCCTGAATTGCATAACATCTATGTATTTTTTTTTATCATTGTTTGTCATGATATAGCCAATTGTTTTTACTCTTGACTTTTATTCTTGACGTTCGAGTGTACGCAGACATTGGAATCTTTTTGGCCCTCAATCACTTCCTATGATTTCTAGATATTAAAAACACCTCATTATGCTGCTTCATGTCACAAACTGATCTTTTCTTATTATATTATTCTGCTTGTTATGTTTAGTCATGAACACACTTGTTTGTAGAGAGAGTAGTTTGACCGTTTTCTGCAGTTTATTATTCTTCATAGTCATTTCTCCCATAGAAAACTGAATGAAAAGTTTTAAAACAACTGCAAAAATGAGCACACTTCCGTATTTCAGAATAAAGTCAATGATCATTATCTTTAAAAGAGGGACAAACATCAAGCAGAGCTTCTCCCCAATGTTGTCTGCATACTGTAAAACATATCTGTTCAATAACCATTTCTGCATTTTGTAATTGTGTGTGTGAAAGTAAATCTAATCCCTGTGTTAATATAGTTATCATCACATTTCACTGAGGTCTTCTTATATTTTTAATCTCAAGTAACAAAGGTTGCAGTTTTAGTGGAATGTGGATGCAGAATTGTTCTGGCCCCTGCGGCGCAGCGAGGGTCGACTTCACGCAGGTAGATTTAATTGTATGTGTTTGCCTGGAGCTCTCAGACGCCTGGTGATGTTTTTATTACGGCGCCGACCCCAAAAGCCCTCTGAACCGCCAAACATTTGTCGAACACAATCAGTTTTGCTCAATTCACAATTTGTCTTGGTGTAAATCTCCAAACGAGGAGCGCGGAGAAGCTCAAACTTACAGCACATCAGCAAATAACAGCAATCCATGAGCTCTTTCATTATTAATACAAAGTTTGGCTGTACTTTATTTTTTAGATACAATTCACTCTATTAACTCTTGTGTACTGTTCAAATTTACTACGGTAAATATAAAAAAAAATGCCCCTCTTCCCAATAAGAAAAAGCAGCAGCAATCAAGAAAATAATAATAATAATAATTCCTTGCATTTATATAGTGCTTTTCTGGGCACTCAAAGCGCTTTACACATAGGGGGGAATCTCCTCATCCACCACCAGAGTGCAGCATCCACCTGGATGACGCGACGGCAACCATTTTGCGCCAGACCGCACACCACACACCAGCTGATTGGTGGAGAGGAGACAGAGTGATGAAGCCAATTATGATATGAGGATGGTTAGGAGGCCATGATGGACAGGGGCCAGTGGGCAGATTTGGCCAGGATGTCGGGGTTAAACCCCTACTCTTTCTCGAAGGACATCCTGGGATTTTTAATGACCACAGAGAGTCAGGACCTCGATCTTAACATCTCATCCGAAAGATGGCGCTCACTGAGCAGTATAGAGTCCCTGTCACTATACTGGGGCATTAGGACCCACACAGGCCAGAGGTTGGGCGCCCCCTGCTGGCCTCACTAACACCACTTCCGGCAGCAACCTAGCTTTCCCATGTGGTTTCCCATCCAGGTACTGACCGGGCGCAGCCCTGCTTAGCTTCAGTGGGCGACCATGTGAGAGTTGCAGAGAGCTAGCTGCCGGCACAAGAAAGCATGAGTATATGATGTCATGGCTTTGCAATCAAAAATGTGATTATAATGGAAGTCAATGAGGCAAAAACACAGAATAATGAAAGGATAGTAAAGCAAAGGATGAAAATGTACATTTTCAAAGAATTTACCCAAAATATGTGTAAAAAATAAGATTTATCACCAAAAATCATTCCATTTACTGAAACACAGAGAACGTTGTGGCCAAATTAGGCCTCAAAATTACCCCAGAGAGAATGAAAACATCCACAGCAGCACACAAGAGTTAACAAACTAACCATTAACTAAGATTTATATTAACTCAATTAGTAATAGGATGTTTATTTATAGTTAATAATTGGGTTTAGATATTGGGTAGGATTAGTGATGTAGAATAGAATTGTACTTTGTAAGTGCTAATAAACAGTTTATACCTTAATAATAAGCCAGTAGTAAATGGTGTAAATTGTTACTTAAACTAAAGTGTTACTAAAAGTTCTGTCATGAAACTCGATTGGCCGCAGATGGTGATTCTGTAAAGTTCACGTCAAGTCTGATACCTATTAATATAAATGTAACAATAAAAATATTTACGTTTACACTGTCGATAACAATCTGTTTATTTTTAGTTTATGCTTTCCATTCTGCATTACCCCCTTGTAACCAGCAGGTGTCCTCAGTGTGTTTCTAGTGCATCTGACCAGTGAATCCAGCTCGTGTAATTTATCTAAATAAGTGAATTTAGCGATCACAGTTGGTGTATTGGAAAAAAAAAAAAGAATTCTTTTGTAACACTTTCAAAAGTGGCAACACAAAGATACCAAAACTGGCATTGGATATCTGAGGCACTTTTATGTGTAACACTTTAGTTCAAGTAACAATTTACATCATTGACTACTGGTTTATTACTAGGCCCACATGGAATCTGCGCGCGCAGAATTCCGCAGATTTTTAGCCCATCATTAATTCTGTTTATTTACTTAGTAAATGTGTGTAAATCTGAATTTACTCAGTTTTTAAATTACACATATTTCACATATTAAGGTTTTAGTGATGAGACTCCCAAAATAATTCCGCAAAAATCCGCAGATTTTTACCAAAATTCTCCGCAGAAATTGCAAAAAACATCCGCAGATTCCGTCTGGCCCTGCTTATTACCTGCCTATTACTAAGATATGAACTGTTTATTAGCACTTATAAAGTATGATCTTATTTTACATCCCTAATCCTGTATAATACCTTAACCCAACTACAACTATTAATACGCAGCTGATTAGTAGTTTGAGCTAAAAGTCTTAGTTAATGGTTTGTTGAAAGCGTGAATTGTAGATTGAACTAAAGTTTGACCCTTTTATATTTACACTTCAGGTTTGCTATCCTGACTTGCATAACTTATGAATTTTTAATAATTCTTTTTCATGCTTTAACCAATTGTTTGTGCAATAAGCATTGTTTTTAAGTATAATTTTAAAAGATCTATCAATCATTCTATCTATGGTTCTATCTTTCTGTCTTTCCATCCATCCTCCTATCCAAAGTTTTATCTATTGTTCTATCATACTCTATTGTTCTATCATTCTATCAATCTTTCTGTTAATCCTTCCATCCATCCATCCGTCCGTCCATCCATCCATCCATCCATCCATCCATCCATCCATCCATCCATCCATCCATCCATCCATTCATCATTCTATTTTTCAGTCTATCTATCGTTCTATCAATCTTTGTCTATCTATCCATTCATCCATCCATCCATAATTCTATCATTCTATCTATCATGTATCTATCATTTTATTGCTCTATCTATCGTTCTGTTTCCATCCATCCATCCATCCATCCATTCAGCCATCCTTCCATCCATCCATCCATCCATCCATCCATCCATCCATCCATCCATCCATCCATCCATCCATCCATCCATCCATCCATCCATCCATCCATCCATCCATCCATTCATCCATCTATACATCATTTTGTCTATCAGTCTATGTATCGTTCTATTAGTCTTTGTCCATCCATCCATCCATCATGTATCTATCATTCTATTGCTCTATCTATCGTTCTTTTCCATACATCCAACGATCTGTCTATCCATCATTCTATCTATCAGTCTATCTATCGTTCTATCAATCTTTATTTATCCATCCATCCGTTCATCCATCCATTATTCTATCATTCTATCTATCATGTATCTATCATTATATTGCTCTATCTATTGTTCTGTTTCCATCCATCCGTTCATCCATCCATCATTCTATCATTCTATCTATCATTCTACCTATCATTCTTTCAATCTTTGTCTATCCATCTATCCATTCATCCATCACTCCATCATTCTATCATTCTATCTATCATGTATATATCATTCTATTGCTCTATCTACCTTTCTCTTTCCATTCATCCATCAATCCATCTATCCATCATCCATACAACCAACCAAACAAACATCATTCTATCAATCTGTCTGTGGATCTTTCTGTATTTCCATCCATCCATCCATGACTTGCATAACTTATGTGTTTTGGTATGGTATAACCAATTGTTTGCATAATAAGCAATGTCTTTAAATAACAGTTTAAAAGATGGCTTAACAAGCAGATCTTCACCACAGTGTTGTCTGTGGCTTTAAACTGCATGAGCCCTTTTCATTTCAATGGATTCTGACTGTCTAGCAGTCATTAATTGTTTATTATGTAGGTGTATATGATTAAAATCATACATTTTTATATCACACAGAAGTGTTTTGAAAATGTTAAAACTGTGCGTTTAAGGTTGGGGTATGGGATAGAATATACAGTCTGTACAGTATAAACATAACTATGTCTAAGGAATGTCCCTGTGAAGATAGCTGGAAAAGTGTGTGTGTGTGTGTGTGTGTGTGTGTGTGTGTGTGTGTGTGTGTGTGTGTGTGTGTGTGTGTGTGTGTGTGTGTGTGTGTGTGTGTGTGTGTGTGTTTCAAAGTATATTCTAGACCCAATTTTCTATTTATTTATTCATACATTTTCCTTTGGCTTAGTCCCTTATTTATCAGGGGTTGCCACAGTGGAATGAACCGCCAAGTATTCCAGCATATGTTTTACGCAGTGGATACACTTCCAGCTGCAACCCACTACTGGGAAACACCCTTATGCACTCATTCTCACACACACACTCATACACTACGGCCAATTAAGTTAATCAATTCCCCTATAGCGCATGTGTTTGGACTGTGGGGGAAACCGGAGCACCCGGAGCCGACCCAGCCGAGGCTTGAACCAGCAACCTTCTTGCTGTGAGGCCACTGTGCCACCCTAATTTTCCCTTAAAGTATTAGCAATTAAATGTAATGTCTAGCAAAATAACGCTTTTGGTTTTACTCTACTAAATCCAAGTCTCAGTCTTGGGTTAAAAACCTTGCAGTGACAGTGAACAGCAGGTAATATGTCTCTGTGTCTGGGTGTTTGTGGATTTGAGGAGAACACTAGCAGATAAGCCCATGTAACCTTGTTAATTGACTTTTTTTTTTCTATTTACAAATGTTGGAAAGGCGGATCAATATCTTTACAGGGCTAGTCTATTAAGCATGTTCCTGGTCTCCTTATCACACATGCTGTAAAGTCAGTGGAGTCACATGGGTTTCAGGCTGTTGTTGTTGTTGTTGAGGTTTTTATTGGATTGAGATGCAATAGAATGAAGATATCAGCTAACGAAATAATCAGCACCACTAGAAGAAATGTGGAAGAAAAACAACTATTGGTGATGTAGAATTTGTTTTGGCATGTGGAATGTTCATGTGACGATACGTTATCACTGTCATCATTATAAATATAACTACACTGTAAAAAATATCTATAAATTAGCAGTATATTGTTATTCGTGTTTTTATTCTTGTCTATTTCTGCTTTTGAGTTGCATTATGGAATCTTGATCTTTCTTCCAGCAATGTTTAACCTTGAAAAGTGTGTAAAACGTGACTTTTATTGTCATGTGTAATAGTGTGCAGTGCTATATTGTGTGTGTTGGTGTTGTATATTACACTATACAAACCTTGTAATAAACTGCAGCACATTTTCTGTTGTTTTACACACTTATTTCTCTAGATATTATTTATTATACGTTATATTATTATTTTAAACGACTAAAATGTCATTAAAAGTCACTTTGTTAAACTGTAGAGTTGTATTTTCAACATCAAAAGTGGACAGAGCAGAGATCAACATCCCATAATGCAATTCACAACCGCAAATACACACAAAACACAACAAACGGAAACTGTTTATATATATATATATATATATATATATATATTACAGTGTAGTTCATGAACCCTTATATATTTTTTCAAACATCAACCTTAGTACTACATAAAACTTTAAACTACATATGTGGCGTGGGGTGAATGTGCAGACTGTAGTTCCAAAAGCTGCCTTATTTGAGGTCGAAAACCAGCATATACAGTGTAGTAGAGAATCCGAAAGCGTAATCAAAAAGACAGGCAATAAGTTCAGGGCAGGTGGCAGAGAATCGAAAATAGAGAGATCAAAAACACGAGAAAATAAGTAACAGGGAAAAATGCTTACATGATCAACAGCTAAACAAGACTCAGCAAAGTATGAAACCCAGGCTCATTCTGAAAACGTAGTCCAGTGGACGTTTCTGGAGACCGCGAAATACGTCCTGGGAGGTATGTATTTTTGCAGTTTTTGTTTCTTTGCTAATCCGCGAGAGGCCGTTGTGTGCGCTTTTTCGTAATTCAAATGTCTCTCGTGAGTGTCGTTCGCGTCCACGATGTTATTAAGTAAACCCACCAGAGGCCGCTGTCGACCGACCGTCTGTCTGTCTAACTGAATGAGTGAATGATTGACTGGGCAACCGGCCAATCGACTGACCCACCCTCCTCCTTCCCTAAACCCAACCAATGGTTTACAAACGCCGTCCAGAAAAAGAAAAGCCCTCGTCTGATTTTTACCACGTTTTCGGATTTTACCACATTCTCACCCTGTTATTCACTCATTCATTTAATTTTTTTGGATTCTGTTTTTGTCTTACCTGATTTCCAGAGCTAACTGGACAAACTGGTTGCGGCGAGAAAGCCCTCCACA
>LR812523.1:84361638-84376638 GCA_903798195.1 Danio kyathit | reverse complement strand
TTTTTCCTATGTTTTTTCTATGTTTTTGCTGATGTGGTGCTCTGTTCTTCAGGGAGTTTGCCCGCTGGAAGGTGAGGAACACGGCCATTGAGAGGCGGGATCTGATGCGCAATCCTCTGCCGCTGATGCCGGAGTTCCAGCGCAGCATGCGTATGCTCGGCAGACGGCCGTCCACACAGCAGTTCATCGACACCATCATCAAGAAATATGGGACGCACATCCTGATCTCCGCCACTCTGGGAGGTGAGTTGAAAAATTATGCTCAAGTAAAAGTAACATGACATGCTCAAAAATGTAGTGTAAAAGTAACTGTTGTAAAATTACTCAAAGTATTAGTCAAAAGTAGTCAAATAACTTTAAACAATTACTAAATTCCCTAACTAACCTATATAAATACTAAAAGATTAAGTAAAAGTACCATTGCATGCCCAAAAATGTTGTGCAAGTAGAGTAAAAGTATATGTTGACCCTTTTCACATTTGCGAGTCTCTCATCAGCAGAAGTCATCATAGTTGGGTAAATGTTTTCACAATGCTTTAAGGGAAAGACATCTAAAATATACAATTCAATATACCAGGATGATAACATTTATTTATTTTCCTGTCTAGGCTATGCTTCGTTTTATGGTTGGTATCATAATTTTCATGCATGAATGTCAAATTGGAGAACAAATCATTCTGATAATGTAGTTTGTCTTCAGTGCCAAATGGAAATCATATTTCTCCTGTTTGTGCAAAGCTAAACTGAGTATAATACCCATTTTTTCCCCTTTAATTTTTATCTCTATAAAAAAGTTTGCATATACTGTATACAGTTAAATAAATAAATAAATGAACACAGTGCATTTGAAATACTTTTTTATCCCTTCATAAACATGAATAAATGAATAAATAATTAAATGAATGAATAAACGAATGAACAATCGAAAATGAACGAATGAACTTAATTTCAAAGACGTTTTAATCCCTCCATAAACATAAACAAATAAATAAACGTAATGCATTTGAAAAGCTTTTTATCCCCCCATAAACATAAATAAATAAATAAATAAATAAATAAATAAATAAATAAATAAATGAAAAAATGAATGAGTGATTTAATAAATGAAAGGATGAATGAATAGATACAATTGTAATGCATTCGAAATACTTTTTATCCCTCCAAAAAAATAAACAAATGAACAAATGAAAAAACTGATGAATGAATGAACAAACGAACAAACAAACAAACAAACTTGATGCATTTGAAAAACTTCTCCCATAAACATAAATAAATAAATAAATAAATAAATAAATAAATAAATACATAAATAAATAAATAAATAAATAAACGAATAAACGAACGTTTTTCTCCCTCTGTAAACATAAATGAATAAATTAATGAATAAATAAAAGAATGAAAGAAAGAAAGAATGAATAAATAAAAACATAATGCATTTGAAATACATATTATCCCTCTATAAAAATAAGTAACTAAATAAATAAATAAATGAATGAATGAATGAATGAACGAACGAACGAACAAACTAACGAATGAATGAATGAATGAATTAATTAATTAATAAAATTGTAATGCATTTGAAATATGTTTTATCCCTACATAAAAATAAATAAATAAATGAATGAAAAAATTAATGAGTGAATTAATAAATGAATGGACGAATGAATAGATACAAATGTAATGCATTCGAAAAACTTTTTATCCCTCCAAAAAAATAAACAAATGAACAAACGAACAAACAGATGAATGAATGAATGAATGAATGAACGAACAAACAAACAAACTTAATGCATTTGAAATACTTCTCCCATAAACATAAATAAATAAATAAATAAATAAATAAATAAATAAATAAATAAACGAACGAATGAACGAACGAACGTTTCTATCCCTCTGTAAACATAAATAAATAAATTAATGAATTAATAAAAGAATGAAAGAAAGAAAGAATGAATGAATGAATAAAAACATAATGCATTTGAAATACCTATTAACCCTCTATAAAAATAAGTAACTAAATAAATGAATGAATGAATGAATGAATGAATGAATGAATGAATGAATGAACAAACTAATGAATTAATGAATGAATGAACGAACGAACGAATGAACAAACTAACGAATGAATGAATGAATGAATTAATTAATTCAATAATGAATTAATTAATTAATTAATTAATTAATTAATTAATAAAGATTTAATGCATTTGAAATGTTTTATCCCTCCATAAAAACAAAATAAATAAATAAATAAATAAATAAAATTAATGCATTTGAAATATTTTTTTTTATTTCCTCCATAAAAAATAAAATAACTAAAATAACTAAAATAAATAAAATAACTAAAATAAATAAAATAACTAAAATAAATAAAATAAATAATATTAAAAACAACATTTCTCCTGTCTGAGCAGAGCTGCATCGCGCCTGATACCCTTTTTGTCCTTTCCTGGCTCGGTTTCAGATGTACTCGTGGCTGTCAGCTCTAATTGTTGTGATACGCTGTCGTTTTTCTCTCATGAAGAGCTCATTTTTAGGGGCTGGAATATTATATCACTTCTGGCTTAGTGGTTGAACTTGATGCTCTAATTATGGCATGGAGAAACCTGATATGAAGCAGGAATATGATGCTATAATATGATGGCCAAACGCAGCGCAGATCAGCCAGGGTCATTTTCTACGTCTCTCATAGCCGATGCTGTTTTATTTCTGTTCACGTTTGGGATTGGTTTCTATTTTCAGTGTATAAAATAACATGTTTATAGCGTTTATGGCTTTTTGTGTGAGTGAACAATGAAGAGTGGAGAGTCTCTGTCTTTATTATAGTCATTTAAATAAAACATTTGCATTTTTTTATTAAAAAGTCACTTAAAAAAAAGATTCCTTTGTGGTGTTTAATTCAGTTTAATATTGTTAATTTGTTATTTTAATATTATTCAAAAACAACAAATAAATAAATAAATAAATAAGGGCGACACAATGGCTCAGTGGTTAGCAAGAAGGTTGCTGGTTTGAGTCACGGCTGATCCAGTTGGCGTTTCTGTGTGGAGTTTGCATGTTCTCCCAGTGTTGGTGTGGGTTTCCTCCACAGTCCAAACACATGTGCTTTAGGGGAATTGATGAACTAAATTGGCTGTAGTGTATGAGTGTGTGTGTATGGGTGTTTCCCAGTACTGGGTTGCAGCTGAAAGGGCATAACACTGCGTAAAACATATGCTGGAATAGTTGGCGGTTTATTGCGCTGTGGCGACCTCTGAAATAGAGACCCAATCCCAATTCTACCCCTTAGCCCTTCCCCTCACCCCGTTTACGTGAAGGGGTAGGGGTGTCCCAATTCTCTTTAGCTTGAAGGTGTAGGGCTAAGGGAAGTGCTAGATACCCCTTGAAACTGAGATTTTTCAGGACCACACTGGAAACCATGGGGTACGAATATTTCCCAGAATACACCAGCCACAACAGCAGCTTGCATCGTACTATGATAGTTCAACCGCGAGTTACGTCATTGTTTGGGAAACGCACCCCAGAGCGAGAGGTGGCAGTAACGCACCAAAAAGTTTGTCGACCACCGTAAAACAGGAGGAAGAAGAAATCATCATCTGCCATCATATGGATTTACTTTCATCAGCTAGACACCGGTTTCTCAGCTCCATGAATGTCGGTGCCGTCACTTATTGATCCGGATCTGTAAATGTAGCTTGTGTGGACGCTACTGCGCTACTTGCTTAAAAAAACAGCTTTGCTACAGAAAAGCTATTCAATTTATAAAGTAGTGACGCTACCGCCACGCTACTCAGAAATGTAGTTAAGCTAGCAGCATCACTACTTGTAGTGACGCTACTGCCCAACACTGAGAGATCGCGATGACATATGATGACCTGTGCAGGTGTTGCAGTGGTGTCCCATGTTTTAGGGGTAAATTTTGAAGCCCTTCCCCTTCACACTCTGTTTCAAGAACCAAGGGGAAGAGGTAGACAAATAGATTTGGGATTGGGCCTAAGGTGAAGGAAGATGAATGAATGAATGAATGAATGAATGAATGACGTACTTTCGTTAGTTAGTTGGTTACTATACAGTGTAAAAAAATATATCTGTTAATGAACAGTTTCCCTAATGTATGTGTTTTGTGCAGTGGTGTAAAGTACTTGAGTAAATGGACTTCGTTACTTTACTTAAGTATTTTTTTGGCTGCTTTGTACTTGTACTGAGTATCAAAAATATAAGCAACTTTTACTCTCTACTTGACTACATTTTAGATTGAATAGATGTACTTTTTACTCCACTACATTTGAACGGATGCTTACCGTTACTCATTACATTGTGATTGTGCGCGACAAGTCGGCATCTTTATCTACCACGGCTAATTTGTTGGGCGAACGAGGCGATATCGCCATCTGCAGGGTGCTGAAGGTACTGTATGCTATTTATGAGCTAATTCATGTGAACGTCGCGCACGAAAATGGGGAGCGGAGGGTGGGAGGTGTTGGTGCAGTGGATGGTGGAGGGGTATCGCGGAAAAAAATGAAAGCGAACAGTGGACGGGGGATCGGTAGAATGAGGTGCCGTATCCGGATCCGGCGTGTTCCGGCACAAATTAAGCCCTGGGTAAGAGTCTATTTAATGTTCATTTAATGTGAATTTAGTAAAATTATGTCTGACTTTACAATGGTATTGTAAGCATAATGTTACCAAAAGTTAATACAGTTAAGGCAAAAACCACTGCGACATGACATGATTATATTTTAGCTTAATTTTTTTTTTTTTTTTGTGTAACATGAATAAATGTATCACTGAAATTATACATTTTGGATCAGCTGCATTTAGCTGTGAGTTTGTGATGTATTTTGCATTGAATTTATATGTAGTTTACTACGTTGAAATATAACACTGCTCCTCTTTGTTTAATTTTAATACAGAGAAAATATCCTAATCAATTGAAAAACTACTCAAAATAAAAATATTGCCCCCCTCTGAGACTGAGAGGTGAATCTGAATTTTTTTTACTACGTTTTACTACTTTTTATTTATTTATTTATTTTTTGTGCCGGCAACGCAGTGGTGCAGTAGGTAGTGCTGTTGCCTCACAGCAAGAACGTCGCTGGGTCGCAGGTTCGAACCTCGGCTGGGCTGGGTCAGTTGGCGTTTCTGTGTGGAGTTTGCATGTTCTCCCTGCGTTCGCGTGGGTTTCCTCCGGGTGCTCCGGTTTCCCCCACAGTCCAAAGACATGCAGTACAGGTGAATTGGGTAAGCTAAATTGTCCGTAGTGTATGAGTGTGAATGTGTGTGTGTGGAAATTCCCAGAGATGGGTTGCGGCTGGAAGGGCATCCGCTGCGTAAAATCGTGCTGGATAAGTTGGTGGTTCATTCCACTGTGGCGACCCCGCAAGGGACAAAGCCGACAAGAAAATGAATGAATGAATGAATGAATTTTTTGTGCCTTTTTTGAACATTTGAGTTTGACTGAGACTTTTTGATGTTTTTTTTTTTTAATCTATTTTGTTCTGCCATTTTGAAACATTGAGGTGTGAAATTTAATTTGTATATTAGGAAAATTAAACCTTTCTTGGTGTTCTTTGAGCCTACATTCAGTATGAGTAAAATACTTAAGTTCTTTTAAAATCGGATACTTTAATACTTTTACTCAAGTCTTATTGGAATTAGTGACTTGTAACTTGTAATGGAGTAGTTTTTACAGTAAGGTATCTGTACCTTTAGGCTGTACTCACACTATGTACAGTTGCCTTGAACCGGGCCGAAGCACGATTGCGCCCCCTCCCCTCTCCCCCCGACGGCCCGCACTCACATTACATTCGGGCCTGGGCACGGTTACGTCATTGATGACGCGCAGTTCAGTAAGGGCTTTCGCTCAGCACAGTGGAGATTTCTTTAGTAAGTTATAGTTATATCGTTTAAGTCGTTTGATATCCGGTGACACGCATTCTAATATTTCGCCGAACATATCAGCCACTTTTGACGCTCATAAACAATCATAAAGTCCTCGTGCTGCAGGAATTAGGAGGTTTGCTGAAGGTACAGCTGTAGTGCAGTGAGGGGTTTGCGTCTTTAATAATCTACGACAGTTTGCGTTCATTGAACAGTACGAATGATTAATTAATCCATATCAAACAGATTTGTGTAGGCGAGGACTTTTTTTTTTTTTTATTTACGAGGACTTTAGATGGGTAATTTAAGCGCAGATGGGTCATTTAGGGCATATCACAGCCTCATTTCTCGCTTTCAGTTTCGGGCTTAGGCACGCTTGCACTCACACTGTAAGCGTACCGCGCCTGAGCCCAAGTGAACCGCGCTCTGGCACACCTCTTCCAACCGGGCCAGGGCCGGCCAAGTGTACCGTGCCCGAGCCC
Source organism: Danio kyathit (assembly GCA_903798195.1). NCBI lineage: Eukaryota > Metazoa > Chordata > Actinopteri > Cypriniformes > Danionidae > Danio > Danio kyathit. The sequence continues at coordinate 84,370,276 of LR812523.1, read as the reverse complement.
GATTCAGAGCACTCACGCTTCTCAAACGATCCGGGAAACGGGCCTGGGCACGGTTCGGATAGCATAGTGTGAGTACACCCTCAAGTATGGTTTTCAGGTACTCTTTACACCTCTGGTTTTGTGTTTGCGAATTGGATTATGGGATGTTGATCTCTGCTCTGTTCACTGTTGATGTTGTGAATTCAACATTACAGTTTAACAAAGTGACTATTATTGACATTTTAGTAGCTTAAAATAATAATATAATGTATAATAAATAATATCTAGAGAAATAAGAGTGTACAATAACAGAAAATGTGCTGCAGTTTATTACAATGTTTTTGTACACACTCACACTCCCATAAATACACACACACACACACACACACACACACACACACACACACACACACACACACACACACACACACACACACACACACACACACACACACACACACACACACACACACACACACACACACACACAGACACACACACACACACACAGTGCTGTGAGGCTGAAGGTCAGTGCAAACACAGATTTATCTATCTAATATCATTGCATCACTCCACATTATTTATGATTTCATATTTCCCTGCTTTGCTCCGAGCACATTATTATCTTTCCTGTCAAAATAATAACTTAATTGTGATTTTTTTTCTTTATTACAGAGCAAAACTCAGCTTAGTGAAAGACAGTCGACTTATTACAATAATAAAGTACCTAAACGGAGTGTAAATAAAAGCTTAACGGTGTGGTTTAAAGCTGAATTAAACAGCATAAAGCTTTCGCTAAAACAGTGAAAAGAGTGACATTAATATGAGAATAAAAGCAATGACAGCAAAATGTTTTATTTAAATGACTATAATAAAGACAGAGACTCTCCAGAGTTAGTAATGTTCACTCAAACAAAACGCCATAAAAACACAATAAATAAGTTATTTTATACACTAAAAATATAAATAAACTCGAACAAAAATGAAAACAGTATATGCTAATGATTAATTATTCATTTTCCTTCGGCTTAGTCCCTTTATTAATCTGGGGTCTCCACAACGGAATGAACCGCCAACTTATCCAGCATATGTTTTACGCAGTGGATGCCCTTCCAGCTGCAACCCATCACTGGGAAACACCCATACACTCTCATTCACACATATACACTACGGACAATTTAGCTTACACAATTCACCTGTACCGCATGTCTTTGGACTTGTGGGGGAAACCGGAGCACCCGGAGGAAACCCACACCAACACGGGGAGAAAATAATAAGGTCAAGAATCTTGGTGTGACTCTGGAGTCAGATCTGAGTTTCAGTAGTCATGTCAAAGCAGTGACTAAATCAGCATACTATCATCTCAAACACATTGCAAGAATCAGATGCTTTGTTTCCAGTGAAGACTTAGAGAAACTTGTTGATGCTTTTATCAGCAGCAGGGTGGATTACTGTAACGGCCTCCTCACGGGCCTTCAGACAGTCAGACAGTTGCAGCTCATCCAAAACGCTGCGGCAAGGATTCTGACCAGAACCAGGAAATCAGAGCACATCACACCTGTCCTCAGGTCTCTACACTGGCTCCCAGTTACATTCAGAATAGATTTTAAAGTATTATTACTTGTCTATAAATCACTAAATGGCCTAGGACCTCTATACATTACAGATATTCTCACTGAATACAAACCTAGAAGAACACTCAGATCTCTAGGATCATATAAACTAGAAATTCCAAGAGTTCAGTCAAAGCAGGGTGAATCGGCTTTCAGCTACTAACAGCGCCCCTCGCTGCTGGAATCAACTCCCAGAAATGATCAGATGTGCTCCAACATTAGGCACATTCACATCAAGACTGAAAACACATCTGTTTAGCTGTGCCTTTACTGAATGAGCACTGTGCTACGTCTGACAGATCGCACTATTATGTTTTTCTCTTCTTTTTCATTCTTTTACACCCTGTTTTAACATATTTTTACCTGTTTTTATCTGTTTTTTTATTATCTGTTTTTATTTTTTCTTAGACTTGTCTTTTTAATTCTTGTTTATGTAAAGCACTTTGAATTGCCACTGTGTATGAAATGTGCTATATAAATAAACTTGCCTTGCCTTGCCTAATTTAATTTAATTTAATTTAATTTAATTTAATTTAATTTAATTTAATTTAATTTAATTTAATTTTATTTTATTTTATTTTATTTATTTTATTTTATTTTATTTTATTTTACAAATAAGCTGAAATTGTGTGATCTAAAGCTGAAATAAGCACCATAAAGCATTCTTTAAAACAATGAAAGTGTGACATTTTAATTTAAAATAAAAACAAAATGTATTATTTAAATGACTATAATAAAGACAGAAGTTAGTATTGTTCACTAATACAAAAAGTCATAAAAATAAAACACAAGAAATGTTATTTATTTATTTATGCACTAAAATAAAACATGAACAGAATTAAAACAGTATCTAACAATTAATTAAATTAAATTACATTCATACCTGTATTTTATTTAAATTATTATTTTTTAAATCTATTAATTATTAATTATTATTCTTTTATATTTTAATCTATTAATATTAATAATTATTAATCTATTAATTTTTATTTATTTAATTAAACATACATTCATGCAGTCATTTATCTATTTAATTATTCATTCCTTTATTAATTGATTGATTGATTGATTGATTTATTCATTCATTTTCCTTCGGCTTAATCCCTTTATACATCGAGGGTCGCCACAGAGGAATTAACCGCCAACTTATCCTGCATATGTTTTACGCAGCGGATGCCCCCCCCCCCCCCCCCCCCCCCCCACACACACACGCACACACACTCATACACTACGGCCAATTTAGTTAATTTCCCTATAGCACATGTGTTTGGACTGTGGAGGAAACCCACGCCAACACCGGGAGAACATGCAAACTCCACACAGAAACGCCAACTGACCCAGCCGAGGCTCGAACCAGCAACATACCTGCTGTGAGGCCACAGTGCTAACCACTGAGACACTGTGTTGCCCCTAAAGTATCAATAAAACTAATAAAGCATACTTCATACATCAAGGGCTATGATGGAAATAAGCTCTGTTTTAAAAACTTTATTGTATATTCTTGACGATTTATTTTCTGTCAAATTAAAGATTGACACTACAATAACACTGTTAAGTAAGTTCTAAATGGATTTGCATTCCCACATTTTGTTTTTCAGTCGATTTGATCCACCATGATGACATTCAGGCCATTAATTTCATCAATATGTGCACTGCTCTGCTGGAGATACAGAAACACTGTGATTTATTCACCATTTCTCTCTCACATCAACTGAATCATTACAACTAATGCATGTGATTAACAGTTTATGAAACACTTGATGAAAACATTAGAATATTTCACATCATAGTATTAAACAGGCTGCATAATTTTCATTTTTCTGCTGCTATGGGAATCAATATTGGCCGAGATCTAAAGAAAAAACAGTGGTAATTGAATTTAATGTATGCATGTATGTATATATGCTTTTATTTATGTATTTATGTAATTATAGATTTATGACACTATTATTTTATTTTATTTTATTTTATTTTATTTTATTTTATTTTATTTTATTTTATTTCATTTTTTAATAAAATAAAATAAAATAAAATAAAATAAAATTCCTTGGGCTTAGTCCCTTTATTTAATTAAATTAAATTTCATTAAATTGTATTTAAATTCAATATTATTGTATGTTAACTTTAAATAATTATTTAAATTTATTCTATTACAAATATTAATTCATTTAATTATCCATTTATTTATTTACTTTGGTTATATTTTAGTTTTTTTATTATTTTATTAACTGTCATTTTTATCAAATTGTTTATTTTATTTAACATAAAGTGCTATTTTTTATTTTATTTAAAATTCAATATTATTGTATTTTATTTTATATTTTATCTAATCATTTTAATTAATTTTATTACAAATATTCTTTAATTCATTCATGCCTTGATTTAATAATTTAAGCATTTAAATAACCATTTATTAATCTATTTATTTTGTTTCTGTTATTTGTTATTTTATTAATCTATTTATTATTGTATTTTGTTTGACTTATTTTATTTTACTATTTTTAATTTAATTTAATTTAATTTATTTTCATATATTTTATTTTATTTTATTTTATTTAAAACAAAAATGCCATTTTATTATTTTATTTAAAATTCAGTATTATTGTATTTTGTTTTATAATTTATTCTAATCATTTTAATTTATTTTATTACAATTTTTTTATTCATTCATCAGTTCATTTTATAATTTAAGCATTTATTTTATTATATTTTTATGTATTTTTTATTTAATTAATTTAAATTTAATTTTTAAATTTAATTTTTAAATTTAATTTAATTTAATTTAATTTAATTTAATTTAATTTAATTTAATTTAATTTTATTTTATTTTATTTTATTTTATTTTATTTTATTTTATTTTATTTAAAACGAAAATGCTACTTTATTATTTTATTTAAAATTCAGTATTATTGTAATTTTTTTATAATTTAATCTAATCATTTTAATTTATTTTATTACAATTTTTCATTCATTCATCAGTTCATTTTATAATTTATGCATTTATTTTAATTTATTTAATTTTTTAAAATTAATTAAACTAAATTTTATTTTTTAATTTAATTTAATTTAAAACAAAATGCTATTTTATTATTTTATTTAAAATTCAGTATTAGTTTATTTTATTTTATTTCATTTTTAACGTTACAGTTCTTCATCCTCGTGTGTTGTGCAGGTCAGTGTTTGCGCTGTTGGCCTTTACAGCATTTACTGCTCATTACAGCCATACAGAGTTTATTGCAACGCAAAGACAAATGAAATTGCATCTCAAACATCATTAGAACTGAACCGCAGTGTTGAAGGTAATGTGTGGACAGGAAAACTCTCAGCTCCGTCACCTGCAGCCATAAAAACCAATGAGAAATCAATAGAAGCAGCACTGCTGTTCAGTGCAGAGAGCAGACATAAATCACAGAGCACTGAATAATGTGGAGGAACACCACCATCATAGAGGAGATTACTAACTGTACGAGGACACACACACACACATGCACGAACACACACACACACAAGCACAAGATTATTCAGCACATACAGTATGCACTCAACAAACACACAATCAAAATACACAAACATGTAACACAAACGCACACACATTTATAACAAACACACATTTACAGTATCAGAAAAAACATGAACACACAAACATACACACACACAACATGCACACACACTCAACATGCACACACACAATTATTCAGCACATACAGTACGGTATGCACTCAACAAACACACAATCAAAATACACAAACATTCAACACACGCACACACACACACACGCACGCACGCACGCACGCACGCACACACACACACACACACACACACACACTGTCGCTCAAGGTCAGATTAAGGTTGATTGTTCTTCATTGGCTCCTGCATTGATTAATTGTTTGATTAACAGCAAATCTGATTTATTAATGCAGTGTTTAAAGGTCACACACACACATTAGTGTCAGACAGAGAGTGTGTGTGTGTCCTCATGTCCAGATTGAGCATTCAGAGTAAAGGTCAGGAGATCGAGCGGACGATGTTAACAGGTTAATACACACTCATGGATGTGCACAATATTAACGAGAGAAAAAACAGAGAAAACACACACACACACAACATCAACATGTGTGTTATGAGGACGTCTGCGCATATTCTGCTCATTATTTTTATTGCTTTTACCTACAGGTTTAATTGCATTTTATATACAGTTTAAAGACAAGAATGTTGACGAGATTATACAAGACTCTCCTGCTGTTCTAGATACGCATTCTAGATGTTGGTGTGTTATTAGTTTCCTCCACGCGGTGAAGACGGGTTTACACGGCACGCTTCACAGCTCTAGTACTGTATGTAGGTCATCCTGTTATTTCATGTAGACACTTTTGCATACTGTGCATACATACTGTAGCTGTGTCTCACATTACATACTGTACACACTGTAAAGCAATATATATAAGCAAACACAACATATAAACTGAGGAAAAAGATATATATATTCATTCATTCATTCATTAATTCATTCATATAATCAATCATTTATATATTCATTAATTAATTAATTAATTAATTAATTCATTCATTCATTCATTTACTTACTCATCCTTTCATTTGTTAAATTGTTTGTTCATTCACTTGTTTGTTTGATTATTCAATAATTAAATAATTTATTTGTTCATTTATTTGTTCATTTATTCATTCATTAAACTGCCCATTCATTTGTGCATTTGTTCATTCGTTCATTCGTTCATTTGTGCATTCTCTTGTGCAACTCACTCGTTAGTTATTTCATTAAACTACCCATTAATTAATTAATTAATTAATTCATTCATTCATTTATTAATTCATTCATCCGTTCATTCATTCATTCATTCATTCATTCATTCATTCATTCATTCATTCATTTATTCATAAACTTACTTGTTCATTTGTTTGTTCATTCATTCACTAACTTTGAAATTAGCCATTCATTCATTCATTCATTCATTCATTCATTCATTCTTTCATTCATTCATTCTTTCATTCAATAACTTACCTGTTTGTTTTTTCATTCATTAAACTAGCCATTCATTCATTCATTCATGAACATACTCGTTCATTTGTTCGTTCATTCATTCATCAACTTAACAATTCATTAAATCAATCATTACCTTACCCATTTGTTAATTAAACTATCCATCATTCATTCATTCATTCATAAACTTATTCTTTTGTTCATTTATTTATTCATTAAAGTAACCATTCATTCATTCATTAATTCATTAACTTACCCGTTTGTTTGTTTGTTCCTTCGTTAAACTACCTATTCATTCATTAATTTATTCAATCATTTATATATTCATTCATTTATAAACTTAATCGTTCATTTGATCATTTGTTCATTTGTTAACTTAACCATTCATTCATTCATTCATTCATTCATTCATTCATTCATTCATTCATTCATTCATTCATTCATTCATTCATTCACTCGTTAGTTATTTCATTAAGCTACCCATTAATTAATTAATTAATTCATTTATTTATTCATTTATTTATTAATTCATTCATCCGTTCGTTCATTCATTCATTCATTCATTCATTCATTCATTCATTCATTCATTCATTCATTCATAAACTTACTTGTTCATTTGTTTGTTCATTCATTCACTAACTTTGAACTAAGCCATTCATTCATTCATTCATTCATTCACTCATTCATTCATTCATTTATTTAGTAATTCATATATTCATTCATTCATAAACTTACTCGTTCATTTGTTTGTTCATTCATTCATTAACTTTGAATTCATTCATTCATTCATTAAGTAATCACATTTCAACCCATCCTGATACAGTGTATATATACACACAAAACACATTATATACATGAACACATTATACTATATATATAACCCAACCGTTATGTTTGTCGATATTTGACCCAAAATTGGATTGCAGCAACAAGCATTTTTAAAATGTATGATAGTGTTAGTGCGTGTGTGCGTGTGTGTGTGTGTGTTTATCTGCTGTTTTGTGGGTTTTCCGCTTACTGTCGGAGCCGATATTCCTCTGTTGTCCCAGTGAATGAGTTCTTTAGGAAAAGGTCAGCGGTGCTTTGCAAAAATCAATCATAGCTGCTTTTCCCACTCGACTCCGGCGGGGGAAGAAATCTTTGGCATCGAGCGGGCGAGACTCACGGGTCATGTCAGTTTGACACTGTAAGCAGAATTTTCTCTGTGACAGTGTGTGAAGTGAGTCAGCCATGCACACTGCGTCTCCATCATGTCAGTGCACTTGGCACCTCTCACACACTAGGAAGTGCACACTGAAGGAGTGCGCTGATGAGATGACATGTTGGCTGCATGAACCACAGCACTCAAACTGATGCCTGGATGAGGGCTGGCAAGCTCAGCGCCACCGCTTTATACAGCATGACAACACGTCTGCAGATCTACTGTAGTGAAGCATATCAGTAGCGTTCTGCTGCAGAGCGCTAGTGAAAGTCATTTAGTCAGCCGCATGTCTTTCCAGAGCCCAGTGATGATGGCATCCTGACTTATTGGAACAGTTTCTGCTTTATTTATATACAAGGAACAGACAGACATTTAAAGGGGGTTATTAGAATGCATTACACAATGTTACATGCCCATGTGACTAAATACTCTAATGACCTATAGTAAATACTGTAATATTATAGCGAAGTACTTCAATTGATCTGATGTGGTGATTCTACAGTTGCTATGGTAACATGACAACTATAGTAATTAATCAGTTGTGGTGATTCTATTGTTGTTATGGTAATGGTATAACTACAGTAATTGATCTGTTGTGGTGATTCTATTGTTGTTATGGTAACGCAACAACTATAGTAATTCATTTGTTGTGATACTTATTTTGTTGCTGTGTTAACACAACAACTATATAAATGAATCTTTTGTGGTAATTTTGTTGTTGCTAGGGTAACCTAACAACTACAGTAATTAATATGTTCTAGCGATTCTATAGTTGCTATGGTAACACAACAACTACAGTAATTAATTTGTTGTGGTGATATTATTGTTGCTATGGTACCAAAACAA
>LR812523.1:84243742-84361538 GCA_903798195.1 Danio kyathit | reverse complement strand
TGGGGTTGGTGTGTGTGTGTGTGTGTGTGTGTGTGTGTGTGTGTGTGTGTGTGTGCGTGTATGTGATGAAATCAGATGATACTGTAAATGTAAAAGCCCTGAAACACAGTCAGAACACATTGACCTTCAGTGCATGTTGCCACCAGGGATGCTGCACTTTTATTTTATTATTATTATTATTATTATTATTATTATTATGATTATTATTATTATTATTATTATTATTATTGATAAAAAATACACAAATTAAGACTCACAAACACTTCACACACACTATCTATGTTAATATATATTACACAATAGAACCTTTTACAGTGATATAATCAGTGCTTAATTTGTAAATTTCGAGGTAACGGATCCGGCTTGTTACCAGAGGAGGGAGAGGTGTCGTGGCTAAAAGTGATGAGCTGGGGGGTGGGGTTGCGGGGTGTTGTCGCGGACGAAAGTGATGAGCAGCAGAGCGGGTCAGGGAGTGTTGCGGACGAACGTGAAGAGGGTTAGGCAGTCGCCGAAGAAAGTGGAGCGTGGGGCGGGGTTGCGTGTGAGGAGGGGATCGATAAAATGAGGTGCCAGATCAGATTTAAGACGCGGCGGATTTGGATCCGGATTATTAAGCCCAGGATATAATGAACACACTCTCCCAATGCTGGATCATTTGTTTATATTACAATAGTTGTTGTTACCATGGCAGCCATAAAATCACCACAACAAAATAATTACTGTAGTTGTTGTGTTACCATAGCAACCATAGAATCACCACAATAGATTCAGTACTATAGTTTTTGTTACCATAGCAACTGTATAATCACCACAACAGATTAAGTATTATAGTTGTTGTGTTACCATAGCAACCATAGAATCACCACAACAGATCAATTATTAGTTTTTGTGTTACCATAGCAACTGTAGAATCATCACAACAGATCAATTACTATAGTTGTTGTTACCATAGCAACTATATAATCACCACAAGAAATTAAGTACTGTAGTGGTTGTGTTACCATAGCAACCATAGAATTACCACAACAGATTCAGTACTATAGTTTTTGTGTCACCATAGCAACTGTATAATCACCACAACAGATCAATTACTATAGTTGTTGTGTTACCATAGCAACTATATAGTCACCACAACAAATTAATTACTGCAGTGGTTGTGTTACCATAGAAACCATAGAATCACTACAACATATTGAGTACTGTAGTTGTTGTGTTACCACAGCAACTGTGGAATCACCTCAACAGATTAAGTACTATAGTACTACTATAGTTGTTGTTACCATAGCAACTATAGATCACCACAACAGATTAAGTACTATAGTTGTTGTTACCATAGCAACCATAGAAACACCACAACAGATTAAGTTCTATAGTTGTTGTTATAGAATCACCACAACAGATTAAGTACTATAGTTGTTGTTACCATAGCAACCATAGAAACACCACAACAGATTAAGTTCTATAGTTGTTGTTATAGAATCACCACAACAGATTAAGTACTATAGTTGTTGTTACCATAGCAACCATAGAAACACCACAACAGATTAAGTACTATAGTTGTTGTGTTACCATAGCTACTGTAGAATCACCACAACGTATTAAGTTCTATAGTTGTTGTTACCATAGCAACCATAGATCACCACAACAGATTAAGTTCTATAATTGTTGTTATAGAATCACCACAACGTATTAAGTTCTATAGTTGTTGTTACCATAGCAACCATAGATCACCACAACATATTAAGTTCTATAATTGTTGTTATAGAATCACCACAACAGATTAAGTACTATAGTTGTTGTTACCATAGCAACCATAGAAACACCACAACAGATTAAGTACTATAGTTGTTGTGTTACCATAGCAACTATAGATCACCACAACAGATTAAGTTCTATAGTTGTTGTTACCATAGCAACCATAGAATCACCACAACAGATTAAGTACTATAGTCGTTGCTACCATAGCAACCATAGAACCAACACACCAGAATAAGTACTGTAGTGGTTGTTGCCATAGCAACCATAGACTTACCACAACAGATTAAGTACTATAGTCGCTCTTACCATAGAAACTATAGGATCACCAACACAGATTAAGTAGCCTAATATAGTCGTTATTACCATAGCAACTAAAGAATCACAGATTAATTTGAATATTCATACAAATAACCACTTTTCTGACAATTCGTAAACTAGCTACATTTCTTGTGAGACTGTTGAAGTGACAAGTTCATTCCTAAATTGCGCAATAATAGTCATTAATATTCATACAGTAACTTAATTAGCATTATGTGTTGGCATGTGTCTTAGTGTGTGATAACATGCTCTAGATGTGTTATGTTAAATGTATATGTTATGTCAAGTGTATGATGTGTTAATAAGTGTATGTTACCATATGTTAGCAAGTCCTAGCGTGTTTTAGGGTGTGCTAGAAGTGTTAGGGTGTGTTAGTGTATGTTAGCCAGATCTAGTGTGTATGTATTGATTACATTAAATATATATTAATGAATTAATTCATGTTTTAATGTGTATTAGTGTGTGCATTTGTGATAGCTTGTGTTATAGAGTGGGTTATTGTGTGTTAGTGTGGGCTGGCATTTGTTAGCGATATCCCAGCATCCCTCAGTCAGTAATAACACTGTGGCTTTGGGAAATAGCCGTGAATAGAGGCCAGAGAGATCATTTCTGCCCCAAAGACAGATTCACACTGCTGGAGAAACACGTCTATGACCCGGTTCAGACCCGCCGGGGATTCACAGCTGATCTGAGGTCAGCTGTTTTGACTGAAAATCATCATGAACTCTTCCTATTTTTTTTTTTGTATTGGACACTGCAACAAATGCATTTCTTACTTAGAGTTGTTGTCTTGTTTCTAAGCACCAAATATTTAAAAATGATTAAATCTAGACAAGCTGAACAAAAGCTCTTGTTTTCAGAAATAATGAGGCAAAATTAAGTGACTTTCTTTCTTAAAACAAGCAAAATAATCATATTTCAAAGCAAAAACGAGATTATTTTATGTGCCCCATTGGCATATTAATTTGTTCTTTTCATTATAAGTTTAACATATAAACCATGGTTACTTGTCTAATTAAATAATAATAATAATAATAATAATAATAATAATAATAATAATAATAATAATAATAATAATAATATTAATATAAATAATAATATAAATAATAATAATAATAATAATATAAATAATAATAATAATAATAATAATATAAATAATAATATAAATAATAATAATAATAATAATAATAATAATAATAATAATAATAATATAAATAATAATATAAATAATAATAATAATAATAATAATAATAATAATAATAATATAATTAATAATAATAATAATAATAATAATAATAATAATAATAATAATAATAATAATAATATAAATAATAATAATAATAATAATAATAATATAATTAATAATAATAATAATAATAATAATAATAATAATAATAATAATATAAATAATAATAATAATAATAATAATAATAATAATAATAATAATAATAATAATAATAAACATGTTGGTTATTGTGTGAGAAATAATTATCATATAAACATTTGACAGACTAAAATTGGGCCTGAAGTGACATTTGTTAGCTAATTTTGTTAAAGATACTGTTTTATAATGTACACTCACCGGCCACTTTATTAGGTACACCTGTCCAACTGCTCGTTAATGCAAATTTCTAATCAGCCACAATTACATGGCAGCAACTCAATGCATTAGCCTAAATGATTTAGGCATGTAGACATGGTCAAGACAATCTGCTGCAGTTCAAAGCGAGCATCAGAATGAGGAAGAAAGGGGATTTAAGTGACTTTGAACGTGGCATGGTTGTTGGTGCCAGACGGGCTGCTCTGAGTATTTCAGAAACTGCTGGTCTACTGGGATTTTCACGCACAACCATCTCTAGGGTTTACAGAGAATGGTCCGACATAGAGGAAATATCCAGTGAGCGGCAGTTCTGTGGGCGCAAATGCCTTGTTGATGCCAGAGGTCAGAGGAGAATGGCCAGACTGGTTCCAGCTGATAGAAAGGCAACAGTAACTCAAATAAGCACTCGTTACAACCGAGGTCTGCAGAAGAGCATCTCTGAACACACAACACATCCAACCTTGAGGCGGATGGGCTACAGCAGCGTTTAGGTGTTTATTAGGTGTACCTAATAAAGTGGCCGGTGAGTGTATATTGCTAATTTTTGCTGCTAAGGCACAAGTTAATGGGACATTACTTTAATCATCATAATGCAATCTATACACTTTTTTTTTTTAGCATTCGAGAATAGTTGGATGAATGGATGAATGCATATTAATGAAAAAATATGAATTAAAACCATACTGCATCTGATCCACACATTAAATTAAATTAAATTAAAATTAAATTAAATTAAATTAAATTAAATTAAATTAAATTAAATTAAATTTAATTTAGTTTAGTTTAGTTTAGTTTAATTTAATTTAATTTAATTTAATTTAATTTAATTTAATTTAATTTAATTTAATTTTATTTTATTTTATTTATTTTATTTTATTTTATTATTATTATTATTATTATTATTCATTTATTCATTTATTTATTTATTTATTTAAATAATTAATTTATTTTAACATTTTTAGTGTTTACCTTTTTAGTGTTTAGTATTTTACCTTTTTTGTCAATTAATAGAAAACCAAAATATTCAAGAAATAACTATGCATATGCAGTGCATTTAAATGTTAAGCAAATGTCTGATGTTTAAGATTTTTCAGGTCACGCTAAAAACTAAATGAAACCTCCCTTTAAAACCTTTCAAAATGCAAATATATTCTTCATTAACACAGTTAATGTATGCTGAAAATGTTCTGAACAATCATTTGCTCAAGAATCTGGCAATAAAAGCAGCCACTATTGCAGTGACACACACACACACACACACACACACACACACACACACACACACACACACACACACACAACACACACACACACACACACACCACACACACACACACACACACACACACACACACACACACACACACACACTTTATTTTTAAAGTATTGATATATTGATTCCTCCAGTCTTTTTCCTGTACAAGTTTCCAGATGAGCGGAAGCTTTATGACTTTGTTCCACAGAAGTTATTTGTAGTGTGCTATTATAGAGGAATATGCTGACATTTTTATTGCGTAACGTTTTGATATTTCAATATATATATATTTTATTTTAGCTTCACAAAGAATCACCGTCCTCAGCAAATTCCTTTGAGTTTATATATAAAGACTCAAGATGCGACACTGAATCACAATAAAGGTGAAACTTCAACAACATGTGATGAGCGCATTAAATGAGATTATTAGAGAAAATGACTAGAAAATAGGAATAGATGCATGTGAAAATACACAGAATTTTATTTAGCCATAAGAAGTCATAAGTCATTATCTGAAGAAAATGTGTTCAAATCAGCAATGTTGAAATGTTCTGTATTATGTAGTGCTGGGTAAATATATTACAATCATAAGCGTTCATCTTAATGATGAATGAATGAATGAATGAACAATTAAATGAATAGTTAAATAAATAAACAAATAAATAAATTAATTAAAAATAACTGTGTTTAAAATAAATAAATAGATAAATAAATAAATAAATAAATAAATAAATACATTTTTAGCAAATAAATAAATAAATTAATCAATTTAATTACAGTTAAATACATATAAATAAATACATGTAAATAAATAAAAAAATAAAAAAATAAATAAATAAATAAAGGAATTAAAAAAATAAGGAATGAATAATTAACAATTAATTCATTTAAAAATATCTTATAAATACATTTTAAACAAACAGGAAAAAAATGATAAATAAATAAATACATTTTAAGCAAATAAATAAATAAATTAATCAATTTAATTACAGTTAAATACATATAAATAAATACATGTAAATAAATAAATAAACAAATAAATAAATAAATAAAGGAATTAAAAAAATAATGAATGAATAATTAACAATTAATTCATTTAAAAGTATCTTATAAATACATTTTAAACAAACAGGAAAAAAAATGATAAATAAATAAATACATTTTAAACAAACAAATAAATAAATAAATTAATTAATTAATTAATTTAAATACAGTTAAATACTTATAAATAAATACATACAAATAAATAAATAAATAAATACATTCAAAATAAATTGATAAATAAAAAATAAAAAAATACATTTTAAACAAAATAAATAAATAAATAAATAAATACATTTAAAATAAATATATAAATAAAGAAATACATAAATAAATAAATAAATAAATAAATAAATAAATAAATAAAGGAATTTAAAAAATTATGTATGAATAAATAATAATTAATTTTTTATATTTATTTATAATATAAATACATTTTAAACACAAAATAAATAAATAAATATATTTAAATAATTAAATACAATAAATAAATAGACAAATAAATAAAGTGCAAAATACATGTGTAATGTAGTAAATCAGTTTGTAAATAAAATAATGTTGAATAGGAGCTGAATATTTGTAAAGTGTGGATGTGATCAGTGTGGTGCTGGTCTCACTTAATTAATAATAAATAGCAGAAGAGAAATCAAAAATTAAAGCAAGTCTGAACTTAATGCATGTGTTTTCTGTATGTGTGGCGTTAGTGGTTAAACACATTTCACAGCACAGCAGGATTGTTCTCAAGTGAAACAAATAAACAAATCATGAGTGTGCGAATGTGAGGTAATTTCACCATCTACATACACAACTCAACAGATCCTGAAACTTGACACACGTCACAATAACAGCACATGTCATTGATTTATTGCATAATCCACAACAGATGGTTGCGTGTGCATGTTCCAGTATTGCTAATTATAAGTCAGAAAAAAGAAAGTTACACTTATTTTGTTTCCAGCCTCTGTGGGCGAAGCTTCCAAAACCTGTGAACAGTGAAAATGAAGACTATTATTGCAGCGTTTTTGTTTATCATGACATCAACCAATTATTAAAACTAGCTTTAATTTATGCAGATTTGTGTGAGCCAAATGGGTTAATTTATTATTTAACACATGAGTCAACAAGCTTTTTATTTTTATGTAAGGTCAGCTATTTTTTTCTTTTCTTTAAAGGGCAGCTATTATGCAAAAATCACTTTTATAAGAGGTTTAAACACAGTTGTGTGGCAGCAGTGGTTGAATATATTCAGCCTCTAATGGTAAACATTAATGAATTGCATTGTTTATAGTCAGACTTGATAAATATAGTCTGCAGAAACACTTTGATTGACATTCTCCCTTTGTATGATGTCATCAGAGGGGAAAGCCCCGCCCACTAGTGCCCATCTCTCCCTCATTATGCCAACTTTTTAACTTTTATCTAAAATTTACAATGCAAATCCATCTAAATCTACTTATTTGGTAAACAAGGCAACAATTCATCTACTAAAAGACAGTCGTTGAATTTAAGTTACATTGCATCTACATGCCAACTAATCCTCATAAGATTATAAGTAGACTGTTATGCTGGGGTTAGTGTAAGTTGACATGTACTTGCACAGTTTCTTATAGTCAGTTAAATATCTGTTTAGCAGCAGTATCAACAGATATTAAGCAGACAGTCTACTGATACTCAAATGGACCATCAAAATAAAGTGCTACCAATATTACTTTACAAACTGTATTGCAAATAAACTAAATGAACATTTTCATATTAGTCAATAATATTACTGAAACTAATATTAAAATGAGTAAATATAAATCTATACATATGTAAGTAAGTAAGTAAGAGAATCAATGATGGGCTACAAATCTGTGGAAAACTGCTAATTTCTCCGCACGCAGATTCCGTGTGGGTCTACTAAGGGCTTCATAAAATATGGAAATAAATAAATAAATAAATGTTTGCTTTTGTTCAATTTTGAGCGATATGCTAATGGTCTAATCTAATTCAAGGATCTATGCTAAGCTAAGCTAAATGGAGGTTGACTGAATGGTCAAAAATGGTAAAACTTAACTGTTTAACTCCCTAATCTTATATATTCCCATAATTATTTAAAAGAAGATATTTTAAATATTATATAAGAACATATTTTAAATATTCCCATAATATTTTTTCTTCTTAAGAAAGTCTTACATTTTTAAGTTTGGCCTTCACCGATATTATCGATTTATATATACAGTTGAAGTCAGAATTATTCGCACCTCTTTTAATTTTTTTTTCTTTTTTAATATTTCCCAATTATGTTTAACAGAGCAAGGAAATGTTCACAGTATGTCTGATAATATTTTTTCTTCTGGAGAAAGTCTTATTTGTTTTATTTCAGCTAGAATAAATGCAGTTTCTAATTTTTTAAAAAACATTTTAAGGACAAAATTATTAGCCCCTTTAAGCTATTTTTTTTCAACAACCATCAAACCATCATTATACAATAACTTGCCTTATTACCCTAACCTGCCTAGTTAAACTAATTAACCTAGTTAAGCCTTTAAATGTCACTTTAAGCTGTATAGAAGTGTCTTGAAGAATATCTAGTCTAATATTATTTACTGTCATCATGACAAAGATAAAATAAATCAGTTATTAGAGATGAGTTATTAAAACTATTATGATTAGAAATGTGCTGAAAAAATCTGCTCTCCGTTAAACAGAAATTGGGGGGAAAAATAAACAGGGGGGCTAATAATTCTGACTTCAACTATATGATATATATATATATATATATATCAGCAAGTAGGTCGCTGATTCGAGTCCCGGCTGGGTCAGTTGGTGTTTCTGTGTGGAGTTTGCATGTTCTCCCCATGTTGGTGTGGGTTTCCTCCGGGTGCTCTGGTTTCCCCCACAGTCCAAACACATGCGCTATAGGGGAATTGATGCTAAACTGGCCGTAGTGTTTGAGTGTGTGAATTCAAGAGTGTGTGGGTGTTTCCCAGTGTTGGCTGGAAGGGTGAATATACAGTATATATACACTATATAAACACAGTTGAAATTAAAATTATTCGCCCCATTGTGAATATTTTATTATTTTTTTTTTTTACATTTCTCATGTGATGTTTAACAGATTTCGGAATTCTTCACAGTCCCCTTCACAGTATTTCCTATAATATTTTTTCTTCTGAAAGTCATATTTGTTTTATTTTGGTTAGAATAAAAGCAGTTCTTAATTTCTTTTAAACCATTTTAAGTCAATATTATTATATTATTAGCCCCCTTAAGCACCCCCCCCCCCCCGACACTGTTATACAATGTCTTTTCTAATTATTCTACCTTGCATATAGAGGAATTACCAACCTACGTCCGGTTGGAAAAAAAAAACATGTCGTGTTGTGCGGTGGGATGCCAAATTGGAACTTGCCGAAATGATGCCAAAACTTAACTATTTCCGTACACCACACTGCTTTTAATGCCAACCGCAGACATATTTGACTAAAAGGCAGCTGAATGGAGTGAGGACCTAATTAAAAATACTGGACTCTGCAGTTCTCATGTTATATCAGATAAGTTCAGGCTATGATGAATCAGACACATTACTCATTTTTGATTGCAACAATGATTTCAGCAAGAACAGTTACATATGGTGAATTAAACTGCAGACACTGAATGCTCAGAATGAAATGTAAAAGTGTGTGTTCACATACCCTGCCGTACAGGTGCAGTTGGCTGTCAGGATGCAGTTGTTTTGCTTGTTGATGATTACCCAGGCCTTGTACAGCTCTGTCTTCTTTCCTTGTCTTTGGTTCGGCAGAACCTTGGTTTTTAGCCCTACATAGTTTTGAATCTGGTAATCATGGAACATTATTTCTTGCACATGACCACACAGAACACAATTGTTGGCATCCAAAGACTTGTAGGCCTTTAACTTCTCTCTTGTAAAATCACTTGGCGTTTAAATGAGATGATTCAATGAGTTGTATATTTGGGGCTGGATGCTAACCATTTCATCTTATCCAATATCCATTGGGAGGGTGCTCTCGCAAATGAACCTGTCAGACGAACGCCACTCACTTTAACGTTAGTTTTGCAGAATAACTGTGTTTATCACTGGGTGACGAGCTGTTATAAAACGCTGAAAGCATTATGTAAATAATATATATATAATATGTAATCAACATAGGTGATGCAGTGGCGCAGTAGGTAGTGCTGTCGCCTCACAGCAAAAAGGTCGCTGGGTCGCAAGTTCGAGCCTTGGCGCTTCTGTGTGGAGTTTGCGTGTTCTCCTTGCATTCGTGTGGGGGTGCCTCCGGGGTGCTCCGGTTTCCCCCACAGTCCAAAGACATGCGGTACAGGCGAATTGGGTAGGCTAAAATTGTCCTTAGTGTAAGAGTGTGAATGAGTGTGTCTGGATGTTTCCCAGAGATGGGTTGCAGCTGGAAGGGCATCCACTGCGTAAAACACATGCTGGATAAGTTGGCGGTTCATTCCGCTGTGGCAACCCCAGATTAATAAAGAGACTAAGCCGAAAAGAAAATGAATGAATGAATGAATGTAATCACTATAACTTATCTCTAAGACAACAACAAACTCTGTACCGCATCGCATGTCATACCCTCGCTGTAAATGCTAGCGCTCAGGGTTTTTTCTGCAGCCTCGCTGCGCGCACATCCTGAATGTTTACAAACCGATAATTCGTCTATTAAATCGCACTTTAAACTGAATACTAGTATCTGAAATCACACACTAAAAGGTGTGGTGTTGCTTTAAGAAGCGGTCTATGAATCAACAAGTGGAGAGAGGAAAGAAAGTTGTGCGTTGTTGTGTCTTGTTTCTCTCTTTCGCTCGGGTCTCTGTTCTGTTCTGTTCTGTTCTTCTGGAGCCGTAAGCCCATCCTGGAAGATTTATGAATACGTTAGAATAGCCTGAGCCAACAGTTTTCAAAGAAGTGGAGTGAAAATAAATTAAATAGCCCCACAGGCAATTCATCTGCTGCTTGATGGATTACATACTCATCTTCATACTCTTTCTCTCTCTCTCTCTCGCTTTCTTCTGAAGATTGGCAAACATTTGGCAAATAAATGAAGGGATGCAAAACAACTCAATTAGGACATATGCGCAATGAAGTCTGTCAGTGATGAATTGTGGACAGGAGAAAAATGTGTGTCTGGATTGAGCAGACAGCATGATGAGGAATGATTTGACCTCGGAGGTGACCAGATCAATGATCGCCTCTTTCTTTTTCCTCAGACAAAAGACTTACAATAATAACATGAACATCAGTTCTGGGAAACGCTTCGGGTGTCTTGTGCTCAGACACTTGAGGTCACATTGTGCATTTTTATAGTTACATCCTCTTTTAATGCTGATTAATGCGTTAGATATTGAACAGAGTAGCTGCGTCCCAAATGGCACACTATGCACTTACACACTCAACAGCATAGTATATGTATGTAGTGTTGTCCTAAATGGAACACTAATGTTTTTTTACTAAGCAGAAATTCAAACCGTTTCCCTGATAACGTTTGATGGTTGCCAAATTAGTGAAATAAATGACCAAAGTACCAAATAATACCTGCCATGAGTATAACCGCATTCACCATCGGGAGGCGCTATAATCACTCTCGTAGGAGAATTTTGCTTCCACAATCCAAAATAAATAAAGGTATCCAACATGTGCGCCCGATAGCTCCGCTCCGTCCGCTACGTGGGCAAAGCTGTGGTCGTTGAGTGCGTGAAGTGTCCATCATTACACACTTCATTTTACCGGTTTAATGAGTGCATCATCCGGGTAATTAAAGTGCACTTATTATTGTTAGAGTTTTTAGTGTGAGCGCACTACTTACACTATTTCTACTACAAAATGGCATAGAATAGTGCATAGTGCGATAGCAACATAATGTTGGAGCAACCGACTCCTATGCAGAAGGTCCCATCTTGGAGCGGGTTGGGTGGTGTAGGACCGGCTGGGTTGCATTGGTGCCGTGACCCGGATTGGAGTGAGGTTTAGGGGAGTGAGTGTAGGGGAGGCCTCACTACTCTGACCTCTAAAGGTGCTCTAGTGACAGACGCTAGAGGCCGTGGTGTTTTGGTAGAGCAACCGACTCCCATGCGGAAGGTCGCCGGTTTGATCCCAGCTTGGAGCGGGTTGGATGGTGTAGGACCGGTGGGGTTAATTCATACTAGAACCATGCTAATGCAAACTAGAACAATGTTAATTTATATTAGCAATCACCTTGCAACCACTCAGAACACATTAGCAGCAGCCTAACAACACCTTAGTAACCCCCTAGAACACTCTAGTAACCGCCTAGCAACGCTTTATAAACCACACAGAACACCCTAGCAACACCTTAGCAACATCTTAGCAACAACCTAGAACACCTTAGCAACCACCTAGCAACACCTTAGTAACCACCTAGAACTTCCTAGAAACCACATATCAACGCCTTAGCAACCACACAGAAAACCCTAGTAAGGACTTACCAATAGTCTAGCAGTCACTCAGAACAGCCTAGCAACTGCCTAACAACGCCTCAGCAACCAACTACCAACCACCTACCAACACCTTAGCAATGACCTAGAACACTTTAGCAACTGCCTAGCAACCACTCAGAAAACCCTAGCAACCGTATAGCAACACCTTAGCAACTACTCAGAAAGCTCTAGCAACCACCTAGCAACACCTTAGCAACAACCTGGAACACCCTAGTAACCACTTAGCAACCACCTAGCAATGCCTCAGCAACCAGTCAAAACACCCTAGTAATGCTTTAGTAACCACCCAGTAATCACTCAGAACACCTTAACAACCATTCAGAAAACTCTAGCAACCTCCTATCAACACTTTAGCAACAATCTGGAACACCCTAGTAACCACCTAGCAACGACTTAGCAACCGCCTAGCAACCTCTCGGAACACCTTAGCAACCACCTAGCAATGCCTTAGCAACCATTCAAAACACCCTAGTAAAACTTTAGCAATCACTCAGAACACCCTAGCAATTGCCTAACCACACCTTAGCAACCACCTAGCAACACCTTAGTAACCACCTAGAACACCCTATCAACCACCTAGCAACCAAACATAACACCCTAGCAACCTCCTAGCAACACCTTAGCAATGACCTAGAACACCTTACCAACCACGTAGCAACGCCTAAGCAACCACCCAGCAACCACTCAGAACACCTTAGCAATCGCCTATCAACACTTTAGTAACCACCTAGATCACCCTAGAAACCGCCTAGCAACACATTAGCAACCACACAGAACACCCTAGCAATGCCTTAGCAACAGCCTGGCAGTCACTCAGAACACCATAACATCCATCTAGCAACTGCCTAGCAACAATCCCGAACACGTTAACAACCACCTAGCAACACCTTAGCAACAACCTAAAACACTTTAGCAACTGCCTAACAACGCCTCAAAAAACCTAGCAACCACCTAGCAACCCCTAGCAACGGCCTGGAACACATTAGTAACCACCTAGCAATGCCATAGCAACCACCTAGCAACCACTCAGAACACCTTAGCAACCACCCAGCAATGCCTTAGCAACCAGCCAAAACACCCTAGTAAAGCTTTAGTAATGGCCCAGCAATCACTCAGAACACCCTAGCAACCACCTAGCAATGCCTTAGCACCCCTCTGAACACCCTAGCAAATGTCAAGCTACACCTTAGCAACCACTCAGAACATCCTAGCAAGAAGATTGCTGGTTCGAGTCCCGGCTGGGTCAGTTGGTGTTTCTGTATGGAGTTTGCATGTTCTCCCTGTGTAGGCGTGGGTTTCCTCCGGGTGCTCCGGTTTCCCCCACAGTCCAAACACATGCGCTATAGGGGAATTGATCAACTAAATTGTCCGTAGTGTATGAGTGTGTGTGTGTGAATGAGTGAGTATGGGAGTTTCCCAGTGATGGGTTGCAGCTGGAAGGGCATCCGCTACGTAAAACATATGCTGGAATAGTTGGCGGTTCATTCCACTGTGGCGACCCCTGATGAATAAAGGACTAAGCCAAATGTATTTTACAGTGTGAATGACTCACGCTCTGCACTAATCAGAGTCTTTGTTGTTCAGTTTAAGCCGTTCAGATCGAAACCCAATCAGCGCAGAATGACGGAGAATCCAATCCGGTTTACCTGCACTGTTGCTGGAGATCGTTCCCCTTATAAACGCTCCTGCGCAGGGCATTTATAGCTCTTCTGTAATGGTACATCATTTAAAAGATTGATGAAAGATTCTCCCATTGGGTCTGAGGCGTGATGAAATCCTTCCTCCGCGACCCACGGGTCACTCCTCAATCTGAGACGCTCAATCAGCAGCCAGTTTCTATCTGTGCGAGCGGCAGATAAATCAGACTTTTCCCTCCGCTCCCCTCTGAGACTGTAAATATATTCTCATCCTCTGAAGCAATTTCAAGACGTTTGTTTTTGGTATTGATTCAGGTTTTGGTTTTTAAATGCTCGTCATGGCTGGATATTAGCATCGTATTGCCATCCTTTTAGTGCGTTTGTGTTTATTTATTTATACATTTATTTGTGTTTAATTTAATTTAATTTTTATTTATTTATTTATTTAATTTAATTTAATTTATTTTTTTATTTATTTATTCAATTTAATTTAATTTAATTTAATTTTACTTAATTTAATTTTATTTATGATTACTACTACTACTACCACTACTTCTAAGAATACTAATAATAACTTGGGTTTGGTTTTCTAATGCTCGCGATGACTGGACATCATCGCCGCTCTTTCAGTGCGCATGCGTTTATTTATATATTGATTTGCATTTAAAATTCCTTCAGCTTTGACTACTTTTTGATCAGTTTTAAATAAACATATTATAATTATTGCTTGTGATTCTAGTGTTTCAGAACTGACCTGAGATCAGTGTGTGAGTGTTTCAACTGACCTGTGTGGGATTCTAATACTGTATGTAAAAAAGCTGACCTGAGATCAGTGTTGGATTCTTGTGTTTTAGACCTGACCTGAGATCAGTATGATTCTAGTGTTTTAGAACTGACCTGAGATCAGTGTTTGATTCTTGTGTTTTAGAACTGACCTGAGATCAGTGTTTGATTCTAATATGTATAAAAACTGAAAAAAAAAAGATCAGTGTGTGATTCTTGTGTTTCAGATTAAACAAACTGACCAGAGATCAGTGTGTTTTAGAATGGACCAGAGGTCTTTAATAGGTAATTTGTTGTTTTAGACACCTGTGAAACTGACCCGAGATCAGTGTATGATTCTGGTGTTTCAGAACTGACCAGGAATATTTATAAAAACTGACCTGAGATCAGTGTGTGAGTCTAGTGTTTTTAAGAACTGTCCAGAGATCAGTATATTTTAGAATGGACCAGATATCATTAAATGTTCATGGTCATTTGTTGTTTTAGAAACCTGTGAAACTGACCTGAGATCAATGTATGACTGTAGTATTTTAGAACTGACCTGAGATCAGCGTATGATTCTAGTATTTATAAAAACTGACCTGAGATCAGTGTGTGGTTCTAATATGTAAAAAAATACTGAAAAGAGATTAGTGTGTGATTCTTGTACATTTCAGACCACAAAACTGACCAGAGATCAGTATGTTTTAGAATGGACCAGATATCATTAAATGGTCACCTGTTGTTTTAGACACCTGTGGGACTGACCAGAAATCAGTGTATGACTATAGTGTTTTTGAACTGACCCGAGATCAGTGTATGATTCTTGTGTTTCAGAACTGACCAGGAATATTTATAAAAACTGACCTGAGATCAGTGTGTGAGTCTAGTGTTTTTAAGAACTGTCCAGAGATCAGTGTATTTTAGAATGGACCAGATATCATTAAATGTTCATGGTCATTTGTTGTTTTAGAAACCTGTGAAACTGACCTGAGATCAATGTATGACTGTAGTATTTTAGAACTGACCTGAGATCAGCGTATGATTCTAGTATTTATAAAAACTGACCTGAGATCAGTGTGTGGTTCTAATATGTAAAAAAATACTGAAAAGAGATTAGTGTGTGATTCTTGTACATTTCAGACCACAAAACTGACCAGAGATCAGTATGTTTTAGAATGGACCATATATCATTAAATGGTCACCTGTTGTTTTAGACACCTGTGGGACTGACCAGAAATCAGTGTATGACTATAGTGTTTTTGAACTGACCAGAGATCAGTGTATGATTCTGGTGTTTCAGAATTGGCCTGAGATCAGTGTGTGATTCTAGTGTTTTAAAACTGACCTGAGATCAGTGTATGATTCTAGCGTTTTAAAACTGACCTGAGATCAGTGTATGATTCTGGTGTTTCAGAACTGATCAGAGATCAGTGTGTGATTCTAATATTTATAAAAACTGACCTGAGATCAGAGTGTGATTGTGGTGTTTCAGAACTGATCAGAGATCAGTGTGTGATTCTAATATGTATATAAACTGACCTGAGATCAGTTTGTGAGTCTAGTGTTTTTAAGAACTGACCAGTGATCAGAGTGTTTTAGAATGTACTGAAGATCATTAAATTGTCATTTGTTGTTTCAGACACCTGTGGAACTGACCTAAGATCAGTGTATTATTCTGGTGTTTCAGAACTGACCAGAGATCAGTGTGTGATTCTAGTGTTGTTAAGAACTGACTGGAGATCAGTGTGTTTGGGAATGGACAAGAGGTCATTACATTGAGCCAGAGATCATTATATGGCCATCTGTTGTTTTAGACAACTATGGAACTGACCTGAGATCTGTGTGGGATTCTAATATGTATAAAAACTGACCAGAGATCAGTGTGTGATTCTAATACGTATAAAACTGACCTGAGATCAGTGTGTGATTCTAATATGTATAAAAACTGACCTGAGATCAGTGTGTGATTCTAATATGTATAAAAACTGACCAGAGATCAGTGTGTGATTCTAATATGTATAAAAACTAACCAGAGATCAGTGTGTGATTCTAATATGTATAAAAAAACTGACCAGAGATCAGTGTGTGATTCTAATAAGTATAAAACTGACCTGAGATCAGTGTGTGATTCTAATACATATAAAAACTGACCTGAGATCAGTGTGTGATTCTAATATGTATAAAAACTGACCAGAGATCAGTGTGTGATTCTAATATGTATAAAAACTGACCAGAGATCAGTCTGTAATTCTAATACATATAAAAACTGACCTGAGATCAGTGTGTGATTCTAATACATATAAAAACTGACCTGAGATCAGTGTGTGATTCTAATATGTATAAACCTGACCTGAGATCAGTGTGTGATTCTAATATGTATAAACCTGACCTGAGATCAGTGTGTGATTCTAATATGTATAAACCTGACCTGAGATCAGTGTGTGATTCTAATACATATAAAACTGACCTGAGATCAGTGTGTGATTCTAATACGTATAAAACTGACCAGAGATCAGTGTGTGATTCTAATATGTATAAAAACTGACCTGAGATCAGTGTGTGATTCTAATATGTATAAACCTGACCTGAGATCAGTGTGTGATTCTAATACATATAAAACTGACCTGAGATCAGTGTGTGATTCTAATATGTATAAAAACTGACCTGAGATCAGTGTGTGATTCTAATATGTATAAAAACTGACCAGAGATCAGTGTGTGATTCTAATACATATAAAACTGACCTGAGATCAGTGTGTGATTCTAATACATATAAAACTGACCTGAGATCAGTGTGTGATTCTAATACGTATAAAAACTGACCTGAGATCAGCGTGTGGCTGTATTTTTCAGTCTTTGCGTGTGATGCTCTGTTTTTGCAGTCATTATCCGCTGTGTTTTGAGCACTCTGGCAGCGTCTGCAGGATGATGCTGTATCGATGTGTGTGCCTATTAGTCATCTTTACAGCTGCTGTAATATTAATGTCATATTTTTTGCTGAAGTTTATGCTAAATAAGTAGTATTTCACCACACATGCTGATATCAGCTGGAAGAGACTTGAGGAGTCAGCGGGACCTTCATTTCCTATTGTGACATTTCAGTTGTACATAAAAAAACAAGACACCGGGAAAAGGGTGATGTTTCTGAAAATAAATAAATAAATAAATAAATGACATTATGATGCTTCTTGCATGACATTTTCTAAGGTAAATGCAGACTGAGTGTCACTAAAGTCCCACACAGCTTTACAAAACTATAACTTTATTATGTTGGTTGCTCTACTTATTATTGCAGCTGGGAAATAAGTGATCCTAAGGGTAATTTATTGAAGACAACTGAAAATCATTTACATTAAACCTGTTCAATAGACACATGCACTATGCTGAATAAACCATGTGTTTGTTTTCTACAAGTCAAGAAAAGACAAATATATGGAGCTGCTAGTGTAATGCAAGCATCAATTGTGGTAGTTTATGCACTATGGTAAAAGTGTGTTGAGCTCATCATGCAGCATTGGGTAAAAATACTTAGGCCATTTAATAAAGCGTGGTGAAATATGGCGAATCTCAGTATCTGTTCTTATAGTATATTAAAATGCAAAAAAAAATGAGATTAAATAGCGATGCAAAAGTCATTATAAATGTTTGCCTTAAAAATAACTGATATACGCGAATGAGAATGAATGAATTAATGAATAAATAAATAAATACAATTAAATAAGTTTAATTAATTTAATAAATTGCATTAAATTAAATTTAATAAGCAAATTAATAAATAAGTGAACAAATATGTAATTTAATATGTAAAATAAAATACAATAAATACATACAATGAATTAATTAAATAAGTAAACATATATGTAAATAATTAAGTGAATAAATAAAAATAAATAAAATAAATAAATAGGTGAACAAATATGTAAGTTCATAAGTAAAATAAAATACAATAAATAAAAACAATTAATAAATGACATAAATACACAAATATGTAAATAATTAAGTGGATATATACTGTAAACATAAATTAAATAAGTAAAAAATAAATAACTAATTAAATACAATTAAATACAATTAATGTGATAAATTACATTTAATAAAATGTTATAAATAAGCAAATAAAAAAAAATTAAAAAATAAATAAATAAATAAATAAACACAAAATACATAATAAATAAATAAATAAATAAATAAATAAGTTAATAAGTAAAATAAAATACAATAAATGAATACAATAAATAAATAAATAGTACACAAATATGTAACTAATTAAGTGAATATATAAAAATAAATTAAATGAGTAAATAAATAAATAAGTAAAATTAAATAATTAAATTTTATAAATTATATTTAATAAAATTTTATAAATAAGCAAATGAATAAATAAATAAATAAATAAATAAATAAATAAATAAATAAGTTAATAAGTAAAATAAAATACAATAAATAAATACAATTAATAAAATAAATAAATTACACAAATATGTAAATAATTAAGTGAATATATAAAAATAAATTAAAAGAGTAAATAAATAAATAAATAAATAAATAAATAAATAAATAAATAAATAAATAAAGCAGCTCCAGAGTTTTTGAAAAAAAAAACTTAATCCAATGTTGGGTCAAATATGGACAAACCCAACTGTTGTGTTATTTATTTATTTATTTTTTAGTTAGGTTTTACTTACATTTTTAACTCAACTGTTGGTTTTGTCCATTATTGACCCAGCATTCTATTGCAGGGAGTGGCAACATGGTGCTTCAGTGGTTTGCCCTGATAGCTGCACTGTGGCCTCACAGCAAGAAGGTTGCTGGTTCGAGCCCCGTCTGGGTCAGTTGGCATTTCTGTGTGGAGTTTGCATGTTCTCCCCGTGTTGGCGTGGGTTTCCTCCGAGTGCTCCGGTTTCCCTAATGACTGAATTGGCTGTAGTGTATGAGTGTGTGTGTGTGTGTGTGTGTGTGTGTGTGTGTGTATGTGTGTGTGAATGAGTGTGTATGGGTGTTTTCCAGTACTGGGTTGCAGCTTGAAGGGCATCCGCTGTGTAAAACATATGCTGGAATAGTTGGCGGTTCATTTCGCTGTGGCAACCCCTGATAAATAAAAGGATTAAGCCGAAGGCAAATGAATGGATAAATGTATTGCAGGGTCAAAACATATGCTGTGTTTTCCGTATTTAGACTAAATGTTTCTGTGTTTCTAGTAAAAAGTGTTTACTAAGGAGTCTACAATCCACCACACTTACCCAAATGGGGACAATCTGCCACTGAAATCATCACTAGCATGAAAAGGATTACAAGCTGTAGGTGTTCATTTACATTTCAGCTGGAAACTGCAGTAAACTAAAAGCTATTGTCTTCTTGCAGTTCTGAGTTATGCAAAGATTGAGCTTTTCTGAATGTCCTGTGTTGGAACATAAAGTGCTGAGAAGCTGCTTTATGTTTATGCTTCCTATCAAACTTTTACTACACACTTCTAGAGTGGCTCTCATTGGCATTTCAGCAGCACAACACCTGACAGAGTAATGAACATTTATACACAGTTAAAGACAAGATTCTTCGCCCTCATGTGAAATTGTAATTATTCTTCAACATTTTCCAAGTGCTGTTTTCTTTTTAAGTGCAACACATCTTTTAAACATAATAGTCTAAATAACAAGTTTCTGAAAAGTGAAGTAAACAGTATGTACTTTATGAGTTTCAAGATTTTACATCTGTTTATTTTATTTATATATTTTTAGCTTAATTGGGCAAGTCATTGGACAACTGTGGTTTGTTCTGTAGCCAATAGGGGGGAAAATGAGGGGATTAATATTATTGACCTTAGCAAATAAATAATTAAATAATTAATTATTATTAATAAATTAATAATGAATGAATGAATTAATGAATGAATATTTTTATTAATTTAAAAAATGTTTATATTATTATTATTATTATTATTATTATTATTATTATTATTATTATTATTATTATTATTATTATTATTACTAATAATATTAATATTTTATTGTATATATATATATATATATATATATATATATATATATATATATATATATATATATATATATATATATATATATATACTATTACATTTATTAAAATAATAAAAATATTATTATTCAATATTAATTTATTGCAATATGAATAAAATATAATATTACTAATATTACATAAATATTATATATAAACATAATAAACATATTAATAATAATAATAATAATAATAATAATAATAATAATAATAATAATAATAATAATAATAATAATAATAACAATAATAATATTATTATATTATACTTAATAAACAAATAATACAAATATAATTATATAATATTCATTACAATATTGTTATATGCTTTGATATAATTATTAATATATAATTATAATTATTATAATTATAT
Source organism: Danio kyathit (assembly GCA_903798195.1). Classification (NCBI taxonomy): domain Eukaryota; kingdom Metazoa; phylum Chordata; class Actinopteri; order Cypriniformes; family Danionidae; genus Danio; species Danio kyathit. The sequence continues at coordinate 84,340,297 of LR812523.1, read as the reverse complement.
TTAAAATGTAATATTACATTTAATAAAATAAGAAAAAATATTTTGTAATATTAATTTAAAGTAATATGAATAAAATATATAAATATTACATAAATAGTAATATAAAATATAAAATAATAATAACAATAATAATAATAATAATAATAATAATAATAATAATAATAATAATAATAATATGATAATATATTTAATATGCTAATAATACAAATATAATTATATAATATTCATTACAATATTGTTATATGCTTTGATATAATTATTAATATATAATTATAATTATTATTATTATATTTAAAATGTAATATTACATTTAATAAAATAAGAAAAAATATTTTGTAATATTAATTTAAAGTAATATGAATAAAAATATATAAATATTACATAAATAGTAATATAAAATATAAAATAATAATAACAATAATAATAATAATAATAATAATAATAATAATATGATAATATATTTAATATACTAATAATACAAATATAATTATATAATATTCATTACAATATTAATATGAATGTATACTTTGATATAATTATTAATATATTATTACTATTATTGTTTATATATATATATATATATATATATATATATATATATATATATATATATATATATATAATTCATTACAATATTAATAAAATATAAAATTATATAACTATTAAAATAAAAATAATGATATGATTTTATATTTAATAAAATAATGATAAAATACAATTAGATAATATGCATTATAATAATATTATTAATATATTATTATTATTATTATTATTATTATTATTATTATTATTATTATTATTAATACATACTTTAATAAAAAATTCTAATAAAAAATACTGTGTAAAAATTTTTTTTGCTCTGTTAAACATCACTTGTGAAATGTAAAAACTGCTTAAAAAGCCATTATTTTTTATCATGTGATGTATTTTGGGCTGGACAAGGATACACAGTGTCTGACCTGCTCTGATTAACATTATACCGTCATATGTGCTGTGCTTTATTATAAATTATTATAGTTTAATAAAGCTGTGACCCTTTAAATAAGCGTCCACTCACTGTGATTACACAGGCCAGAGAACAGGAGGAGCGCTTCATTTATTAATGTGAGTTTTAACAGTAACTGAGCCGTAATTTAACATCTTATTCAAGCAATGCCTCTCACTCCATCAGTGCATTGAGTAATGGTTATTTTGTGAATTTGGGGGCGATACAATGCTCAATTAATCTTTAATGAAAACCTTGCTTATAGAGCATGGTGTTAGACCACACTGCATATTCCTTACTAAGGGCTGTATTTTAGCGATCTAGGCACAAAGTCTAAAGCTCATGACGCAAAAGCATTAAGGGCGTGTCTGAATCCACTTTTGCCATTTTAAGGACAGAAAAATATGCTCTGCACCCCGGTGCATGGTCTAACAGGGTTGTGCTTATTCTCTTAATGAGTTCTAAGTGTGTTTTGAGAATAACCTGCATTAAACCAATCTGAGTCTCATCTCACATTACCTTTAAGAGTCAGTTGCGTCACTCAATGGTGTATTGGCTATTTACATGGCGGACTTTGTAAGTGTAAAAACTGAACGATTCACTAGCGAGAAAACAGTTAAACAGAGCATCTGCTGTGCAAGGATAAAGAACGAGCCTCCTCCATTCAGCCTCTTTACTTTACTTTTACTCTTTACTCCTTTACTTTGGTTGGAAACTCACTCCACTGAACACATCCATCAGCCTACATATTTAATTTTCTTTGTTTAGCACAAAGATTTGCCAAAATCATTTCTAAATCCAGTTCTAATTTCTAGCAGACGAATAAATGAACAATTATAATGAAGTAAAAATCTGAGTTATATCCAAACACATGTCCTGTTCTTATGCCCCATATAGTGATGCAGACGTCTCCAAAACCCAACAGGTGGACAAATCTAAGCTTGTGCTTACTAAAACAAATATAAATATGCATATATATTAAATAACTAACGCTCTCTGAGCTGGACTTTAGAGCAGCTTTTAGTTGGTCAATGTTGCTTTCTATTTCAGTTCCTCAAAATAGCAACGCACCAACAATGCGCCTTAACACACCTCCTTTATAGACCAGCACACCCATCAGTCCACAAAGTGGTGCAAATGGATTTACTATTAAAAACAACGTGGGGCAAAATGTGAAAATTACTGCTGCGCTGGTCTGAAAATAGCAACAAATCACACCAAACATGTCTTTATTGTGCCGAGTGTTAATCAAGAAACATTTCTACATTTTTCTGAGTGTATGATAGAGCCCTTTTGTCTTAAATCAAGAAGCATTTTCTAGACAAGCAAAACATTGTTTTGTTTTCAGAAATAATGAGTCAAAATGAAGCAAGTTGTTCTTTAAAACAAGCAGAATAATCTGCCATTTCAGTACGTGAAATAATCTTATGTCAAAAGGAAAAATACCATTATTTAGCTTACTCCATTGGCAGATTATTTTGCTTGTTTTAAGTAAAAACTCACTTCATTTTGACTCATTATTTTTTTTAATACAAGACAATACTCTGTATTTGTCTAGAAAATGCATCTTGATAAGAATTTTGAGATATTTGGACTAGAAACAAGGTACAAAATCCAAGTAAGTAAAGCATTTTAGCTGGAAATCTGGCTCCGTTTACACAACGACCAATGCATAAAAATAGCAGAAAGTTTAACATTTAGATAACACGCTTCTCACCTGTGGAAAAGGGCACGATGAGAAACTGATCAATAGTTCAGACCTGAAGAAGAAATGCATTTATTGGCTGATATTTAGAAGGTTTCCTTCATCTTAGTACCAGATCCAGACATCATGCACTGCAAAAAATGCTCTTACATAGTGTTTTTGTCTTGTTTTTGGTCCAAATATCTAAAAATGTTTAAATCAAGAAGCTTTTCTAGACAAGCACAAAATATTATGTTGTTTTCAGAAATAATGAGTCAAAATTAAATGAGTTTTTTTATTTAAAACAAGCAAAATAATCTGCCAATTTGGAAAGCGAGATAATGTTATTTCAAAGCGAAAACAATATTATTTCACTTACACCATTGGCAGATTATTTAGCTTGTTTTCAGGAAAAACACTAAATTTTGACTCATTATTTCTGAAAACAAGACGATATTTTTTTGCTTGTCTAGAAAATGCTTCTTGATTTAAGAGTTTGTAGATATTTGGATTAGAAACTCTAAGTAAAAAAGCATATTTAACAGTGTATAAACAGATTAACACCATATTACTATCATCACATTAGATAAGCAGGAGTATGTTTCCTCTCATTGGCCATTACCCCAGGTCTATCCTAATGGTTAGAGTGATGGAGCTGCTGTGTCGTCCTTCAGTCCTCTAGTCTTGGTTTCTCCAGACATGCTGCTGGAATATAGATTTTTATAATTGTTGCTAGTCTAGAAAATGCTTCTTGATTTAAACATGTTACACTAGAAACAACAAAAACAAACAATATTAGCATTAAGGGAGATCTATTATGCCCCTTTTTACAAAATGTAAAATGCATCTGTATGCCTCCAGACTGTGTATGTTCAGTTTCAGCTCAAAGCAGCGCACAGATCATGTTTTGTAACTCTCTGAATCTGACCCTTTTAATCTTTGATCCTAATTGTGGTGTTTTTGTGACTGTCGCTTTAAATGCAAATGAGTTTGTGCTCTTTTCAAAAGAGGGCGGAGCTACAGACGCCTATGTGTCAGCATAGTGGCAGATGTAAAACAGCACTAGTGTTGGTCAGGTGTGCATGTGTGCTTCAGTGTGGGCTTCATGCTTCTGTCAGTCTATGTCGCTGATCATTTGTGCTTCATCTAAAACTCCACATCTATAATCCTCTTAGTCTATGCTGACATTATCTTCAGCAGCTCAAACACTCTAATGGCTAATGGACAGACGGCTGCTTCTCACTCAGGGCTGCTGTTTATGCTAATGAAGGAGACACTAGTGGGCGGGACTTTCCCCCTCTTATGACATCATACCATAGGTGGATGGCAATCAAAGTGTTTCTGTAGACTGTTTTTAACAAGATTCATTATAAAAAACATCTAATTAATTCATTTTTATCATAAGTAGCTGGATATATTCACACGCTGCTGCCACACAACTGTGTATAAACTCCTTATAAAAGTGATTTTTGCATAATAGCTCCCCTTAATTGAAGAATCCATCTTATTTTAGAGTGCAGAAATGCATTGATAGAGAATTGTGAAAGCAACACTAACTCCTCTAAAAGCATGATGAATTTATGATGAAATCCACCGCAGACGGAGACACATAGACTTTAATAACATGAACCCAAAACCTTCATACTGCTGTGCAATTAAATACAGTAGACCTGCAGTTCATGTGTTTGGCCACAGGGAGAACAGATCAAATGCATCCTCTTTTATATTCATTATGAGCTTATTAAACTCTTTGGCTGTCGGCCATCATTCATGTTTGATGACTGTGGTTGTTTTTGCTCTCTATTTATATTTTGCTTACCACATGCTTTATTTCTCTCCTTCAAAGATGCTTTTTGTAGTATACACTACCTGACAAAAGTCTTGTGGCCTATCCAAGTTTTATGAACAGTAAATAATAACTTGAATTCTAGTTGATGATTTGGTATCAGAAGTGTCTTCTATGAAAGGCAAAGGCCTCTAGATTTTGCTTATTTGAGCACAATAAAATATGATCATGTCTTGATGTTGAATGATTTCATTAGGACAGTAAGGTCTGACTCTGCTCAGACAAAAGTCTCATCACTGAACCTTCAATAATGTCCAGTATAGAATATAAAGTCATGCTGCAGTGGAAACAGAATGAATATTGTGTCTGACTCCATCATGAGCTTGGAGGACTGCATCATACATCTCTGCATGACTCAAATCACGCATTAATAAAGTCATCTGGAATGGCAAAGAAAGCGTTCTTGCAGGACTCCCAGAGTTCATCAAGAGTCTTTGTGTTCATCTTCAACGCCTCCTCCATCTTAACCTAGACATGCTCAATAATGTTCATGTCTGGTGACTGGGCTGGCCAATCCTGGAGCACCTTGAGCTTCTTTGCTTTCAGGGACTTTGATGTGGAGGCTGAGCTGACCCAAAAACAGACATTACAAAATGTAAATCATTGTAATGTTTTCTTTGAATGAGAAAACAAAATGATTTTCACATAATTGTGAAGTAAATATTCTAGCCTACAATAGTTACTCAAAAGTCTTATTCAGACCCGAGCAGTGTGGTTTTTTGGACCTTATTTTAGCTAAAAAAAGTTTCTCCCAAACCTACTAATCACGCATAGTATTTTTTTTCTAAAATCAATACATCAAATCTGTTAGCTGTCTACTTGTTTGTGTACATTCAATATAACAACAAAAGTGTGTCCTTTTGCAAAATAAGGAAAATAAACAGTGTGCGCGTGATCTTGATGGGTGAACATTAGCCAGTGGGGGAGTGTCTTTTGTCTCTCCAGGTGTGATTTATTCATGACCATTATCACTCCCACGCATACAGTACATCTGAGCTGACCCAAAATAGATTTTACGAAATGTAAACCATCCCACTGCGCAAAGACACGTCCAAACGACGTCTATTGCACGTCATTTTTGAACGTCCAATTTTGGTCCCCTGAAGGTGCAGACTGTGACGCCAGATGACGTCTTTTTTTCGACGTCTATTGAACGTCCAGTATTGACGTCCACAGGACTTCCGCATTAGGTCTATTTGAAGTCCAAATGTGGTTATTGTGGACGTCTTTTCTACGTCAATCCTGAACTTATTTTAGACATAATTTTATACTGCTTATATGCTCTGTGCATAACTGTAGTCCCATTTCAGAAGGTGCATACTGTTTAAAATCATTTGATTGTCTCAGCAGCAGAATTGAATTGGAAGTGCATGACACCTTTGCATGCTTTTCCATTTATCATCTGCTTCTGAGACATTTAAATGATCTTAAACAGTATGCCACCTTCCGAAATGGGACTAAAGTTATGCCACAGTAAACAGGAAAACATTGGACTACAGTTAAACAGGCATTTACAAATAAAAATAACAACTCAACCATTACTCACTTATTTCCATCTTTATTGTTTTGAAATGGCACAAACATCTCTAATGAACTTTGACTAGTCAAAGTTTGATAATGTGCATCATAACAAATTTTAAATCAGCACTGGTGGTAAAATACAAACATAATAATAATTATTATTATAATACTATTATTATTAATAATAATATCAATAACAACAAAGTTACAAAGTCAATCTTGCATGGGTCTCTACAACAGATTTAAAACAATAAAAATTAAACACTGCTTAACCGAACTAAGGATTCATTAGGTAATGTATTTACTAACATAAACAAATTACGAACAATACTTGTACATTATTAATTATAGTTCAACATTTATTAATGCATTATTAAAATCCAAATCCATGCTTCTTAAGAATAGTTAGTGAATGCACCACGAGCTAACATAAACTAACAATGAAGGACTGTATTGTCATTAATAACATGAACAAATGGTGTAATTGTTCATTGTTTATGTCAGTAAATGCATTAACCAGCACACTGTAAACAGTAACAAGTTGAGTTTACTTAAGAAAATGTGGAAACTGAATTTAAGAAGCAAATCAGTTCACATACTTTGAGTAGATACAACTATTACTTCAACCTAAAAAAAGTTCCATTTTTTGAATTCTCACTTAATCCAGCAAGTTACTTTTACAAAATCTAAAGACAACAGCTATATAAATGGCCATGCATCAGTTTTTCAAAGCAAAGTACTGAATCAAAATACAGCAACTGTTCAACATTACAAAGAAAGCATAACTCCTAACTCTTGGTCTTGGCATCAAGTTACAGTATTTACAGAAATATTTGAACCTGGACCTTGTCTGACATGTTACTTGCACCTAGCCCCATAAAATGTTTTTGAAATACTTCAAAAGAACACCTCAGGTTTTGTGAGAATCTAAGTTCAATGCATAAATCACAACAAGGATAAAAACTAGCATTTGCCACATTGTCCAAGTTTTTGGATGACTTCAGTGATGATTCCAACACCTTCACAATGGTCTGTAGCATCTGCCTCTTCGTAAATTATGAGACAGTTTCCCGGGGTGGTGTTGCACATCGAAGTTAGGGCTTCATCATGTTTGACATAAGACCTAAGAACAAGAAAAAACAAAACAAAAACAATTACAAATAAAATTATTTCTTAGGTACATCATTTCATAATTTAGAATAACAAGATGCAAAATACAGCAAAGTTTAAAAATATATATGAAAGATGTCCATATCACCCTAATTTCAATACATTTCATCAGTATGTAGAATGCCTTTTAACATTAAACTATTTGAGCTTTTTATTATTTATATATTATATGTACTTGAAAATGATTTTATTGGAGAACTAAAATTGTATTGCTATATATATATATATATATATACATATATATATATATATATATATATATATATATATATATATATATATATATATATATATATATATATATAAATAAATATCTTTTTTTTTTTACATTTTTAAACACAAATGGTAATAGTAATAATCCTAATAATAATAATAATAGTAATAATAATAATAAGCAATTAAGATTTAGATTTCTTTCCCCTAACTGTAGCAAAACTGAACCAAACCGTGAGTTAAAAACCAAGATACGTACTGAAATGAGATTTAAGTACCTCTAGTTCGCAGACAGTTTCCATGTACCAACTTCAAGTGTTTTACAAGCTTTGATCTTAATGTGTTTGATGAGACACAATCTCTGCACAGCCACACGTAGACACAAGGCAAACTGTGAGGAAAAAAAAAAAGAGTCACCAAATAACAATGTTGTTAATAATATAATATAATATATACTTACAACTCAGATGTATTCATTATCAAGTTTTATCTGGGCCTTCCAAAACTTTAAATTTAACGTCTGCAAATAAATAAGAACATGTAAAACAATTTGTAAGTTCACTTCTTATAAGTTTAACGTTAACTTTATATAAATAAATCCACCTTCGCTTCTTTGTGGCGCATGCTTTAGATGCTCGGATGTGGTCATTCTGATGATCTCTGTGGCTCACTTATCAATTTTCATGACTGCATCTGCACAATTAGAAAAAAAATATTATTAGTAATATGCAAAGGAATTGAGTTTGAGACCAATAATTTAAATGTTGTTTTAAAAATTAAATAATCTGACTACATTTTAAAGGCTCATTTATGAATTAGCATACAGTTAGCAGATATCAATACAAAGACACATAGTCTATGCTGCCTTTCATATTAATTATAATGCATTAAACAGTCAGAAATATTCTGATAAAATACACATCTACAAAGACTCCTGCATGTTATACAATTTTACCATCAAAAACTCTAGCATGTTGCTTAAATTCAATGTTTGAGTCAGTCATGTATGTTCACGCATAAACATAATCTGTCTCTTCGACTTTATTAATCCACCTTTATTTAAAACCTTAATAAAACTACATAATGTACCATTATAGCATGTACAATTTTATGTCAGACGAAAATACAATCCCTTTGTGCTTTGAACCCAAAGAAACAGATCAAACTAGCATTACACGTTATGTGATTATATTGTATATCTGGAGACAGTCGTGTTGTTAAACACTTACAGATGCCATGCTAATTCTACTTAGCCACAGCACGTTTAGGTACTTTAATACAACAACTAACACTATAAAAGAACAATAAAGTATAAAATAACTTGGCGGACCAAACTTACCTTCAACTGAGTAGAAAATAGAAACCGATAGATGATGAACAGAGCGCTGAATGCTTGCAAATTCAAATCAGAGTGGCGTTTCCTGATTGGGTCAGGATGACGCGATGCATCAGCCAATCAGATTGGCGCTTACTGGTTAGGTTCCTCCGCTGTAATGTTAAAGTCCTAAAGTTGGAATACTTAATTTTCTAAGCGTGTTTTTGCCTTTATAACATGTTAAACACAATTGGAGACAATTAAAACAGACAAATAAAATAAACAAGTTAAAGAAAAAACACTAATATATAAAACATGTACTCAATAAATAAATAATCATGTTTCATCAGAAAAAGCCACATTAATACTCCTATTGATATCAACAATGTTGATATTTGTCATAAATAAATAAATTCATTAATAATGTCAATTTTCTACATGTGTCTTTGACGTGCAAAATGTGACCTACTCTCGACGTCCAAATGGGGTCAGGGTTAGACGTCGAAATTGCGGACCTAGTTTGCACGTCGTTTAGGCGTGCAGAATTGGTCTTCGACCGACGGACGCAATATAGACATAATCTGCACGTCGATCGGACGTCTAATGTTTAGTGGGATTGTATTGTTTTCTTTGAATGAGAGAACTGAATAATTTTCACATAATTGTGAAGTAAATATTCCAGCCTACAAGACTGGCTACTCAAAATCTTTATCAGGCACATTCAGTTTATTTATTTTATTTCTGCTGCATGTTTTTCACCAAAACCTACTAATTACACATAATATTTTTTTTTCTAAAAAACGCAAGCATGCACATCAATATTTCTCACATATTATTGCAGCACAGTTTGTGCTGAATACAAAAAAAAAAAAAAATGTTGGCCAGTACTACAGTTGCATTCAGAATTATTAAACCCCCTTTGAATTTTCTTTTTTAAATATTTCCCATATGATGTTTAACAGAGCAAGGAAATTTTCATAGTATTTCCTATAATATATATATATATATATATATATATATATATATATATATATATATATATATATATATATATATATATATATATATATATATATATATATATATATATATATATATATATATATATATATATATATATATATATTATAGGTGGGCATAGATTAATTTTTTTAATCTAGATTAATCTAGATTAATTTCGAAATTAATCTAGATTAATCTAGATTAAAATGGCTCATTTGAATTCTGCCGAAGGTATTCAGAATATGTGTTTTACCCAAATAATAAGTCTTTGAGAACAGGTTTCTCAAGCCGGGTGTCGCATTAGACCAGGGTCTCTTCTCCAAAATGTTTCCAAAATGCATCACAAACTGCTTGAGAAACTGTTCTACTATGATAATTGGTGATGAAAATAAATGATGTTCAATAAGATGTACTTGTGTTTACTAACTGTTTATTCAGTTAAACATGAATTTTGAACTGTAGGTCTACATAAGCTCCAAACAGCGAATTCTGATGAGCTTAATCTGACTAAAGTCATCACTGAAATGGAATTAAGACGTGGAGTATGCAGATATTAGTGGCATTATTGAAGTAAACACCGCGGTCTTTAGGACCTTTCGCCATATTTTCCGACAAGGTCCACACGCGGCTGTCAGAAAGGACGGCACACACACATACACAAACACACACACACACATCGTGAAATGCGGAAGTTTTTTTTCTTACCATTTGGCATGCGTCATTAAATTCCATAACTCTCTCACCTGTCCTTACTCCGTATTTGCGTCTAATACCCCAGTTTGTCACGAAGGAATAAATGAAAAGTGAAACTGCCCAACAGTTAGAGCCTCTGCTGATTTGATTCAAAAGAGCAGACGGCACACCAGTCAGGTATACATCCGCGGTAATATATCAAGGTGAAAGCCATCATAGCTTGCGTAAAATAGACCCAGCTCCCAACCCAACTTTGAGAATAGATTAACGGCGATATTTTTTTTATCGCGCAATAAGAGTCTCGCGTTAACGCAGCACGTTAACGCCGTTAACGGCCCAGCACTAATATATATATATATATATATATATGAAGAGTTTAGTTGCAAAACGAGATATATCCATTTTGAGAAATGTTGGTTATTTGACATTATTATGTAAGACATCAATAATCAAGTTCCTTCACAATTTTTGTTCATTAAACTATTACTTGAGCTCAGTGAAGGCCAGGAACACATGTTCTTCAAATCCAGGATATTTTTAATTTAATTTTATGTCTATAAATAGTTCATAAATAAGTCAAAAACCATGCCGAAATGCAACATATTTATCTTAACATTGTCAAACATCTTAAATTGGTTAAAAAAACAATATATCATAAATATATGGAATAATATATACAAAGATTGATTAATAATAATAAGATTCTGAGTTAGTTTTGGCCAGAACGTGCACAACACAGCATAGCATAACTTTTTTTTTTTTTTGCAAAATGCTATATATCCACCTTAGACTATATTCTACTACTGTAATACCATTAAGAAAAGCTAGTGAATCAATGTTTTGTTTGATAAGTAAGATTAACCGATCACACCAGTTTCCAGCCACAGCTTCATGCAAAGAAACGGGAGCGCGCACACATTTTAAACAGTCACGCGCATCACATCAGCTGTTGGCGTGAGTGATCATCCTCTCATTCGGTATTCACCTGCCCGCGCGAACAGTTATCTCTGTCAGTCGTGCTGCTTCTCGATTCTAAGATCGCATTTGCCATCCTTATTGTCGAACCCTGCTTTTAAGAAAACTACATCGAAATCCATGACGTTATAGCTTGACTCTGAAGCTTTGATTCTCTGACTGACAGACAGCAGCTGATCAGTGACAGCCTACGTGACTGACAGCTCGCCTACAGTATAAACAATTAAATGGTAAAGTTTTTTAGTTAGCCTATTGAATCCTCTTTTTAAAAATATATCTTTTTTGTTTTGATATTATCGTTAAATCAATGAGCAAACTCGGACCACTTCACCGGCGGTGACTCTCTTCCCAGGGGATTCTGAGCTGATCCTGAACGTTCTATTATATCGCACTTTGTAAAGAAACTGGTCTGGCGGATATCGCGTTTTGTGAAAAAATACATTTTAAAGTAGGCCTAAAATGTACATTCTTCAATGTTATTAATGGCAGCAATTCACACATAGATTAAGGTACATCTGAACAGTGATTTCCAATAATAAAATCCAAATCTCAAAAAATGGCGTTTATCGCGTTTTGCAACCAAACTCTTCATATATATATCTTATTTGTTTTATTTTTCGGCTAAAATAAAAGCATTTTTTTTTTTTTTAAACATTTTAAGGTCAAACTCATTAGCCCTTTTAAGCTATATTTGTTTTCAATGGTCTACAGAACAAACCATCCTTATACAATAACTTGCCTAATTATCCTAACCTGCCTAGTTAACCTAATTAACCTAGTTAAGCCTTTAAATGTCACTTTAAGCTGTATAGAAGTGTCTTGAAGAATATCTAGTCTAATATTATTTACTGTCATCATGACAAAGAGAAAATAAATCAGTTATTAGAGATGAGTTATTAAAACTATTATGATTAGAAATGTGCTGAAAAAAATCTGCTCTCCGTTAAACAGAAATTGGGAAAAAAAATAAACAGGGGGGCTAATAATTCAGGGGGTTTAATAATTCTGATTGCAACTGTATGTAATAAGTAGCTGAATTAAGCACAAATGTCAGGGCATGTCAAAACATCTTAGAGACCCCAAAATCACCTCAGACCCCAGAGGTTAAAGTAATACCAAAAACATAAACACGTAAATAGTAGGTATAACAGAGCCTAATGGGTTACAAAACTACATCTCTAAAAGGTCATTTTATTTTTATTATTGGCAAGTCAATGAATCTGCAGGCAGCACTTCACGTTGCATGCTACTTTCCATGCTGTTATTACTATATTCAGGAGTATGTTTAGCCATGCAGTCAACAGAAGTAATCACCAAAATAAATGTTAACATGACCTCACAGCAAGAAGGTCGCTAGTTTGAGTCCTGGCTGGTCAGTTGGTGTTTCTGTGTGGAGTTTGCATGTTCTCCCCGTGTTGGCGTGGGATTCTTCCGGGTGCTCCGGTTTCCCCCACAGTCCAAACACATGCGCTATAGGGGAATTGATGAACTAATTGGGTGTAGTGTATGAGTGCATGTGTGTATGAGTGCTTCCCAGTACTGGGTTGCAGCTGGAAGGGCATACGCTGTGTAAAACATATGCTGGAATAGTTGGCGATTCATTCCGCTGTGGCAACCCCTGATAAATAAGGAACTAAGCCGAAGGAAAATGAATGAACGGATGAATATTTCTGTCATAATCCTGTGTTGGATTCTAACATATACAGCCACATCTGCATGCATCTAAAGCACCGTGGACTTAAAGTGACATAAACTCAGGGCACGTACAGAGAGAACATCTGCAGTGTTCACATCTATGAACAGATTCTTTCAGAGAGGAAAAAGCGTAGTGACAAGCGCTCGCACTCATGACCACTATTGAACAAACAACAAAGCAAACACACACTGACAGATCTTCAGTGCTCTGCACAGTCTAATCAAATTTCTTTATACCAGAGCATGTAACGTTGTGTATGCAAGGTGTTTCTTTTCAAGGCGAACAGGTTGCCTGTCACTGCAAAACACAGACTGATTGTGAGTGTTTATTGCAAACTCTGTGAACGGTTTGCTTATTTGCATGAAATCAATGGCATGTCATTGTGGTTTTGTGCACTTTCAACATACAGTGCTATACAATGGATTAGCTGACAACACACACACAGCTGAAGGCTGTATTATTAAATGATCAGCCCTCTTGTGAAATATTTATTAGTTTTGTGGTGATGGAATATTTTTTTTCTTCACATTTTAAACATAATAGTTTTAATAACTGATTTTTAATACATAATTTATTTTGTCTTTGCCATGATAATAGGACATCATGCTTTATTCTTCAAGATACTAGTATTCAGCCTAAAGTGGCATGTCTTAAAGTCATTAAAGTCCTAACTAGAATAACTAGGCAAGTCATTGGACAACAGTGATTGGAAAAATACATATATATGGAAAATACTTTGAGAGTTTCCTTTGTCTGCTAAACATTACTTAACATTTTCACAGCAGGGCTAGTAATTTTGACTTTACCTGTACACTCAACGGCCACTTTATTAGGTACAGCTGTCCAACTGCTCGTTAATGCACATTTCTAATCAGCCGATCACATGGCAGCAACTCAATGCATTTAGGCATGTAGACAAAAGTTCAAAGCGAGCATCAGAATGGGGAAGAAAGGGGATTTAGGTGACTTTGAACGTGGCATGGTTGTTGCTGCCAGACGGGCTGCTCTGAGTATTTCAGAAACTGCTGATCTACTGGGATTTTCACGCACAACCATCTCTAGGGTTTACAGAGAATGGTCCGACAAAGAGGAAATATCCAGTGAGCGGCAGTTCTGTGGGCGCAAATGCCTTGTTGATGCCAGAGGTCCGAGGAGAATGGCCAGACTGGTTCCAGCTGATAGAAAGGCAACAGTAACTCAAATAAGCACTCGTTACAACCGAGGTCTGCAGAAGAGCATCTCTGAACACACAACACGTCCAACCTTGAGGCGGATGGGCTACAGCAGCTGAAGACCACACCGGGTGCCACTCCTGTCAGCTAAGAACAGGAAACTGAGGCTACAATTCACACAGGCTCACCAAAACTGGACAGTAGAAGATTGGAGAAACGTTGCCTGGTCTGATGAGTCTCCATTTCTGCTGCCACATTCAGATGGTCGGGTCAGAATTTGGCCTCAACAGCATGAAAGCATGGATCCATCCTGCCTTGTATCAGCGGTTCAGGCTGGTGGTGGTGGTGTAATGGTGTGGGGGAGATTTTCTTGGCACACTTTGGGTCCATTAGTACCAATTGAGCATGGTGTCAACACCACAGCCTACCTGAGTATTGTTGCTGACCATGTCCATCCCTTTATGACCACAGTGTCTCCATCTTCTGATGGCTACTTCCAGCAGGATAACACACCATGTCATAAAGCGCCAATCATCTCAGATTGGTTTCTTGAACATGACAATGAGTTCACTGTACTCAAATGGCCTCCACAGTCACCAGAGCTCAATCCAATAGAGCACCTTTGGGATGTGGTGTAGCAGGAGATTGGCATCATGGATGTGCAGCCGACAAATCTGCAGCAACTGCGTGATGCTATCATGTCAATATGGAGCAAAATCTCTGAGGAATATTTCCAGTAGCTTGTTGAATCTCTGCCATGAAGGATTAAGGCAGTTCTGAAGGCAAAAGGGGGTCCAAGCCGGTACTAGTGGGGTGTACCTAATAAAGTGGCCGGTGAGTGTATATGAACATGTAATTCTAACGGTTGAAGCTATATATGTGCAAACAGCCATTTTTGCAATATTTCAAAATATATGTTGCATACATAACATATATTTTATATATGTAAAAAAATATTTATAATTATATAATATAATATATAACTTGGCGCAGTATGTAGCACAATTGCCTCTTAGCAAGAAGGTCGCTGGTTTGAGCCTCGGCTGGGTCAGTTGGTGTTTCTGTGTGGAGTTTACATGTTCTCCTCATGTTCGCGTGGGTTTCCTCTGGGTGCTCCGGTTTCCCCCACATGTTCAAACACATGTGGTATAGGTGAATTGAGTAAGCTAAATTGTCCGTAGTGTATGAGTGTGTGTGTGAATGAGTGTGTATGGATGTTTCCCAGTGATGGGTTGCAGCTGGAAGGGCATTCGCTGCGTAAAACATATGCTGGATAAGTTGGCGGTTCATTCCGCTGTGGTGATCCCAGATTAATGAAGGGACTAAGCCGGAAAGAAAATGAATGAATGAATAAATAAGTAATCTCCCATATATCAGATATATATAAGAGTCCATACAATTGATAAAGCTGCAATTAAACAGTCTTAACTGAGCTTAAATAGTCATTTATGTGTGTGTGTGTGTGTGTGTGTGTGTGTGTGTGTGTGTGTGTGTGTGTGTGTGTGTGTGTGTGTGTGTGTGTGTGTGTGTGTGTGTGTGTGTGTGTGTGTGTGTGTGTGTGTGTTATTGTGAACCCAGGGCTGTTGGCACTGCCACTGTGGTCGCGCTGCACCCATCCATGAACTCACCATCTGGATTCGCACACAAATCACATTAAAGTTGCAGGAGCAGGAATACATCAAGCTAAACGAATACTGGCTCAGGGCTCACAGACAGTCTGATGGAGAGAGAGAGACATGATCAGTCTTCACTTTACCCAACACCACCAACCCACAGCTCTAATAACACACACACACACACACACACACACACACACACACACACACACACACACACACACACACACACACACACACACACACACACACACACACACACACACACACACACACACACACACACACACACACAATCACTGTAGCTGTTGTGTTACCATAGCAACTGTAGAATCGCCACAAAAATCAATCACTATTGTTGATGTTACCGTAGCAACTGTAGAATCACCACAAAATATCAATTACTATAGTTGTTGTGTTACCATAGCAACTGTAGAATCGCCACAAAAATCAATCACTATTGTTGATGTTACCGTAGCAACTGTAGAATCACCACAAAAGATCAATTACTATAGTTGTTGTGTTACCATAGCAACTGTAGAATCACCACAAAAGATCAATTTCTATAGTTGTTGTGTTACCATAGCAACTGTAGAATCGCCTCAAAAATCAATCACTATTATTGATGTGTTACCATAGCAACTGTAGAATCACCACAAAAGCTCAATTACTATAGTTGTTGTGTTACCATAGCAACTGTAGAATCAGGACAAAATATTAATTTGAGTATTTTAAAGTACTTTACTATACTAATGTGTAGTTATTATATATTGGTTAATAGAATTATGTTTCTATATTTAATTTTAATTATGGTATTAACATTTTTTAATGGGATTGTTGTTATTTTTTCTCACTATCATTAATGTCTGGTATGTTTTGGTCACTTTTCTGTAATATGACTAACTATACTTCTGAATATATTAAAACTAGTATATGAAAACTACTGGGCAACAGTAAGTATAATATGAAGTGCTGCCTGCTGAAGTATTAACAGATTAAATGACCTGCCAATAATAAAAATAAAATGACCTTTCAGAAATGACCTTATACTGGTTTATTCAGGATTATCTTTTATTCTCTAGACGATGAACTGTGGGCAGCAGATGCTTTTACTTATTTAATCTTTTGTATGAAGTTAAATTGTGAGTGTGTGTGTGCAAGTGTGTGTGTGTGTGTAAAGCTAAATAAATGCTACATAACCTCCAACACAAACCCTATAAAGCTTCTCGCAGCAAATGTGTAATTACTATGAAGCAATTATGTGCGTTCACATTTCCCTCCATTAGAAATGGATATGCTGCATTATATCAGGGATAGCTTCCATTAAGATGCTCTATGCTTATGCCGAGGTATGATTTATCATTTATTTAAGAGAACGATTCAGTCTGTGGCAGTAAAGCCCACCATGTAACTCAATATCTCCTTCTATAGGGCTTTTATTATTTATTTATTTCCGAATCATGTGGGATGTATTGTGTCTCCTGATGCTGTATTTATTCTGCATGATAACCATTGATTTTGCCCTTCACGACTGTCCAGAGCACTTCCAGAAAGAAGACAATATATACTATGGTAACTTTGATTATTGTGAGGCTGATTGGTTGTTCTGGTCTGTTAATAATACACTATACTGCTGCAACGTGATACCAAATATATATTTTCCATGTTAATTAAAGTTTTTACGTCCTAACTAGCCATGATGGCGACACATACCATGTTTATTTTAGAAACAATCACTAATACTGTGACATGTCTATGATAATGAAAAGAGCTAGAGCTAGTATTTAAATGATTCTCTAGCGTAATGTCTAAAATGAAGACAAAACAGCTGATTTTTGCTCACATTTTAAGATTATAAGGCTGAACAGCATGAAATGGCATCAGTCTACAGAGATTTCCCAGTATTTCTCAATTGGAATCGGGAGATCACCGTAATTAACCCCCGAAAAAGCCAAGGCAAAGCAAACACTAGCAGATTACTATGGTATAAATACAGCACTAGAACATACAGAGATCGACTTAGAATGTCACTTATCTGTTTAATAAAGATTGGATCAGCTGTAGTTTGAAATTACGCTGAGTTTTTCTCCTCTAAGGGCTTATTATGCATCTCTGTCGCAATCTTGTGGATGGACAACATCAACTGTCTTTCCTCTGCTCAGTATGACAGGCTGATGGATGCCAAAGCTCTGAATCTCCGAAGTTATAAATATTTAAAATAGGCGCTATCCTTATAAACTGCGTAGTTGCAGTCTAAACAGCTACATTCTCACCTAAATAAGCCTCAACAGTACATTATGTTGTCCAACAGCTGCAATATTTGTCAAAATGTAGTGAGTTTATTGATCTGCTGTCACTCTGTGTGGGTGGAGTAATACACAATCAGAATCGAGATCCAGACAGAACTGTTGTGTAAATATATACATCAATTAGATTATAATCCTCACACTGTTGAATGTATGCAATGCACTAATAATTATAAATAATTAATAAATAAATAAATAATCCAGCAGTCAAATTTATATTTTATATATATATATATATATATATATATATATATATATATATATATATATATATATATATATATATATATATATATATATATAAATTGATGCAATCTCTACATTTTAAATGATTAGTTTTATTAAAATAAATTTACAACTAAATATATATATATAAATATATATATATATATATATATATATATATATATATATATATATATATATATATATATATATATATATATATATATATATATATATATATAAATTTGACTGCTGGACGGCCCCATGATGGATACTTTATTTTGCATTATTATTATTATTATTATTATTATTATTATTATTATTATTATTATTATTATTATTATAAACAATTATTATTATTATTATTATAAACAATTATTATTATTATTATTATTATTATTATTATTATTATTATTATTATTATTATTAAATAACATTACATCATTATAATATTATATTTTATTGTATATTAAATAAAATCTAATTATGTTAAAATTGTAAATTATTAAAATATGATAGAAAACGGTGTTATATTAAGTTTATAGGTATAATTAATACTTCTAGATATTTATTGGGAGCTCCCAGATTTCCTGGAAACCTAAGCAGCCGCTTACTTTGCTTATTGGTTAAATCCGCCCCTGGATACAGTTAATAACAAGAGTAAAATTACGATACGTTTGCATGATAACACGGCCATGCATTCAGAGCCCAATCACACACACACACACACACACACACACACACACACACACACACACACACACACACACACACACACACGGAGAAGAGGATATTATGACAGGCCTGGTAAATAAGCCGAAGCCGATCACGACACAACACATCAATCACTCCTCTGGTCTATTCCATTATGTAAAGTCCACCCACTCGGAGGGGACAGTTCAAAGTCAAGTGGACAAAACTCTGGCAAAACTTCCTCGATAAACAAGACTGGCAGGAGAACACACGCACACACACACACACACACACACACACACACACACACACACACACACACACACACACACACACACACACACACACACACACACACACACACACACACACACAATTACACAGGTCCCCATGAGTCTGTGTGTAATCAGGTTTAAGTCCCCAATGGGATATGGAAACAAGTACACACACACACACATGCACAGACTTACATATTTTAGATTATAAAATTTTTACCATTAAAATCACAGCCAATTTTAGGTTTTTTTTAGATTGTATCATTTGTTATATTTTTTTTATTCTGCTATTTTATTTTATTTTATATGTATTATTTTATTATTTTTTAGATTGTATCATTAATTATATTTTTTATTAGGCTATTTTATCTTATTTTATATTTATTATTTTAGTTTTTTAGATTGTAGCATTAATTATATTTTTTATTCTGCTATTTTATTTTATTTTAGTGTTTTAGATTGTATCATTCATTATATATTTTTTATTCTGCTATTTTATCTTATTTTATTTTTATTATTTTAGTTTTTTAGATTGTATCATTTAGTATATTTTTTATTCTGCTATTTTAATTTATTTTTATTATTTTATTATTTTTAGATTGTATCATTTATTATATTTTTTTATTCTGCTATTTTATTTTATTTTATATTTATTATTTTATTATTTTTTACATTGTATCATTAATTATATTTTTTATTAGGCTATTTTATCTTATTTTATATTTATTATTTTAGTTTTTTAGATTGTATCATTTATTATATTTTTTATTCTGCTATTTTATTTTATCTTATTTTATGTTTAATTATTTTAGTTTTTTTTAAATTGTATCATTTATTATATTTTTTCTGCTATTTTAATTTATTTTTATTATTTTAGTTTTTTTAGATTGCTTTATTTATTATATTTTTTTATTCTGCTATTTTATTTTATCTTATGTAATTTTTATTATTTTAGTTTTTTAGATTGTATCATTAATTATATTTTTTATTCTGCTATTTTATTTTATTTTTATTTTATTTTTTAGATTGTATCATTAATTATATTTTTTATTCTGCTATTTTATTTTATTTTATTTTTAATATTTTAGTTTTTTAGATTGTATCATTTGTTATATTTTTTATTCGGCTATTTTATCTTATTTTTTATTTATTATTTTAGTTTTTTAGATTGTATCATTTATTATATTTTTTTATTCTGCTTTTTAATTTTATTTTTATTATTTTTGTGTTTTAGATTGTTCATTCATTCATTCATTTTCTTGTCGGCTTTGTCCCTTGCGGGGTCGCCACAGCGGAATGAACCGCCAACTTATCCAGCACGATTTTACGCAGCGGATGCCCTTCCAGCCGCAACCCATCTCTGGGAACTTCCACACACACATTCACACTCATACACTATGGACAATTTAGCTTACCCAATTCACCTGTACTGCATGTCTTTGGACTGTGGGGGAAACCGGAGCACCCGGAGGAAACCCACGCGAACGCAGGGAGAACATGCAAACTCCACACAGAAACGCCAACTGACCCAGCCCAGCCGAGGTTCGAACCTGCGACTCAGCGACGTTCTTGCTGTGAGGCAACAGCACTACCACTGCGTTGCCGTTTTAGATTGTATCATTTATTATATTTTTTATTCTGCTATTTTATCTTATTTTATTTTTATTTAATTTTTTTAGATTGTATCATTTAATAATTTTTTTTACACCATTAATCTCAAAGCCACTTTTACAGTTTTGTTAAAATCAGCCATTTTTAGTGTAGCATTTTTACAGTTTACACCATTAACAACACACCATTTTTTTTAGATTACGTTTCTTTCAATCTGCAGCACTTTCAACCTATTTCCCGCTGATGTGAAATCAATAATGTCTCTGGATCTGGGTAATGACTTTAACATTGATTCTCTATTGCGGTTTGCAGGTTTGCAGGTGATTTTCCCCGAGTACCTGCAGGAGAAGTTTGTTCAGTCGGCTCTCAGCTACATCATGTGTAACGGCGAGGGAGAATACATCTGCCAGAACAGCCAGTGTATCTGCCAGTGCGCAGACGAGTTCCCACAATGCAACTGTCCCACCACTGACCTGCAGATCATCGAAAACACACTCATCGGGATGGCGGAGACCTGGGAGGCTTCATACATTGACTTCGAGAGCTCAGGTATGACCAGTGGTGGAAAAACGCTGTGAAAGGCTGATGCGTTTACATGCATGTGTGTGAAAACGTAACATTCTGTAGGTTATTTAGTTTATTCCGTTTAAGACCATTTGGTGATTCTATGATGTCATCATAAAGTAAACATGCATCATTGTCTCATCAGTGACATGCAGTCTAAACATTTTACAGTTTATTACCGTGAAAATCACAGCCGTTTTTTACAGTGTAGCTTTTTTTCAGTTTTTCACCATAAAGTCACTGCCGTTTTTTTTTTTACAGTGTAGCATTTTTACAGTTTATTTACTGTTAAAGTCACAGCCATTTCTTACAGTGTATCATGTTTACAGTTTATTACCATTAAAATCACTGCAGTTTATTACAGTCTTTCATTTTTACATTTTTTTACCATTAAAGTCACTGCCATTTTTTACAGTATATCATTTTTTTTACAGTTTTTTAACCATTAAAATTACTGCCTTTTTTATTTAAAGTGTATCATTTTTACAGCTTCTTTATTGCTAAAATCATGGCCATTTTCTACAGTGTATCATTTGTTATTGTTTTTTAATGTTACAATCCCAGGCATTGTTTACATTGTATCATCTTTACAGTTTTTTTTAGCAATGAAGTCACTGCTGTTTTTTTACAGTGTAGCATATTTACAGTCTGTTTACCATTACAATCACTTGCCATTTTTTACTGTAGCATTTTTACAGTGTATTGTCATTAAATCACTGCCTTTTTTACAGTGTATCATTTTTACAGTTTATTACCATTAAAATCACTGCAGTTTTTTTTTTACAATATAGCATTTTTAAAGTTTATAACCATTAAAATTACTGCTGTTTTTTTTTACAGTGTAGCATATTTACAGTCTGTTTACCATTACAATCACTTACCACTTTTTACTGTAGCATTTTTACAGTTTATTGTCATTAAAATCACTGCCTTTTTTTACAGTGTATAATTTTTACAGTTTATTACCATGAAAATCACTGCAGTTTTTTTACAGTGTATCATTTTTACAGCTTATTACCATTAAAATCACTGCCGTTTTTTTTTTTTTTTACAATATAGCATTTTTACAGTTTATTACCATTAAAATCACTGCCGTTTTTTTTTTTACAATATAGCATTTTTAAAGTTTTTAACCATTAAAATCACTGCCGTTTTTTTTTTTTACAATATAGCATTTTTACAGTTTTTAACCATTAAAATCACTGCCGTTTTTTTTTTTTACAATATAGCATTTTTACAGTTTTTAACCATTAAAATCACTGCCGTTTTTTTTTACAGTGTAGCATATTTACAGTCTGTTTACCATTACAATCACTTACCATTTTTTACTGTAGCATTTTTACAGTTTATTGTCATTAAAATTACTGCCGTTTTTTTTTTTTTTTTTTTTTTACAATATAGCATTTTTACAGTTTTTAACCATTAAAATCACTGCCGTTTTTTACAGTGTAGCATTTTAAAGTTTATTACCGTTAACATTACTGCTGTTTTTTTTTTACAGTGTAGCATTCTACAGTTTATTATCATTAAACTCATTGCCTTTTTTATAGTGTAACATTTCTGCAGTTTATTACCATTAAATCACTGCTGTTTTTTAAAGTGTATCATTTTTACAGCTTCTTTATTGCTAAAATCATGGCCATTTTCTACAGTGTATCATTTGTTATTGTTTTTTAATGTTAAAATCCCAGGCATTGTTTACATTGTATCATCTTTACAGTTTTTTTTTAGCAATGAAGTCACTGCTGTTTTTTTTTACAGTGTAGCATATTTACAGTCTGTTTACCATTACAATCACTTGCCATTTTTTACTGTAGCATTTTTACAGTTTATTGTCATTAAAATCACTGCCTTTTTTACAGTGTATAATTTTTACAGTTTTTTTGTACCGTTAAAATCACTAATTCTTTATGGTGCAGTGTATTTACAGTTTATAACCATTAAAATCACTGCCGTTTTTTTTTTTTTTTTTTTTTTAACAATATAGCATTTTTACAGTTTTCAACCATTAAAATCACTGCCGTTTTTTACAGTGTAGCATTTTTAAAGTTTATTACCATTAAAATTACTGCTGTTTTTTTTACAGTGTAGCATTCTACAGTTTATTATTATTAAACTCATTGCCTTTTTTATAGTGTAACATTTCTGCAGTTTATTACCATTAAATCACTGCCGTTTTTTACAGTGTAGCATTTTTAAAGTTTATTACCATTAAAATTACTGCCGTTTTTTTACAGTGTAGCATTCTACAATTTATTATCATTAAACTCATTGCCTTTTTATAGTGTAGCATTCTACAGTTTATTACCATTAAATCACTGCATTTTTTTACAGTGTAGCATTTTTACATTTTTTACCATTAAAATCACTGCTGTTTTTTACAGTGTATCATTTTTACGTTTTTTTTATTGCTAAAATCATGGCCATTTTCTACAATGTATCATTTGTTATTGTTTTTTAATGTTAAAATCCCAGGCATTGTTTACATTGTATCATTTTTACAGTTTTTTCCCATTCAAATCATTGCCATTTTTTTTTATTGTGTAGCATTTTTACATTTTTTTTTACCGTTAAAGTCACTACTTTTTATGGTGTAGCGTATTTGCAGTTTTATTACCATTAAAACCACTGCTGTTATTTACAGTGTAGTTTATGTAAGAATAAGTAATTTACAGTGTAGCATTTTTACATTATTTTACCATTGAAATCACATCCATTTTTTACAGTGTAGCATTTTTACATATTTTTACCATTAAAATCCCAGGCATTGTTTACAGTATATCATTTTTGCAGTTTTTTATTGCTAAAATCATGCCCATTTTCTACAGTGTATTGTTTTTACAGTTTCCACCTTAAAATCTCAGTCATTTTTTTACAGTTTCTTACCATTCAAATCAGTCATTTTCACAGTGTATAATTTCTTACAGTTTTTTACCATTAAAATTACAGCTATTTTTGTACAGTGTATAATTTTTACGTTTTTTATTGCTAAAATTATGCCCATTTTACAGTTTATTACCATTAAAGTACTACCATTTTTACAGTGCATAATTTTAACGTTTTTTGTTACCGTTAAATCACTGCCATTTTTTACAGTGTAGCATTTTTACTGTTTTTTTAAACAGATTCTTACAGACCATTTGCACAAAAAAATCTATTTCATAAGAACACCCAGTGATCTAACAGCGTTATCGCCCTACATTAGCCTGTTAGTTCTGTCAGCGCGTCTGATCTGCAGCCGATTCTACATCCGTTGTCAAATATGAGCGTAACATCATGACTAATAAGTAGCGGAGCACAGAGTCAGGTGCTGTAATCGCATTGGCGGATCGATTCACACTTCCGCGGCGGCGCTAATTGGGCTAAGTGACGTTTGAAGTCATCTGCATTGATTTTGCTTGAATTAAACAGGGGACGAGTGTTTGCTCATTCAATAGAGCCGCAGATCTCGGCTCTTCTAACACTGTGCTCATTATAACACTGCTCTTGCTATACAGATATACTGCATATTACTATATATTACACCCTCCAACTATGTTATTTTTTAATATTTTATTATTTATTTTATTTCACTATTTTATTATTTATTTTATTTATTATTTTTTTATTTATTTTGTTTTTGCTTTTTTAAATTGTCGGGGACATTTTATTGTATTTTCTTTATTTATTTTTTAATTATTGTACTTTGTTTTTGCTTTTTAAAGTGTTGGAAATTTTTATTTTATTTTATTTTATTTTATTTTATTTATTTTATTTTATTTTATTTTATTTTATTTTATTTTGTTTTATTTTGTTTTATTTTATTTTATTTTATTTTATTTTATTTTATTTTATTTTATTTTATTTTATTTTATTTTATTTTATTTTACCAATGTTGTTGCAATACTACCACCATAATTATGTTTTTAAATAGAACAATATAGTATCTATTATAGCACGGGTGGATAACACAAAACATATACAACACAAATATTGAGTGTTAACAATATTGTTTAGTTAAATATTGCACATCATCATTATCACACAACATTATCACATAAAACAAAGACACAATAAATATTATTACACATGCCAAATAGTATTACAATTAAAAATAGCATTTTTATATGCAAATATATTGTAAACTCTAATTTAATTTTAGTATCATTACTGCAGTCTTCAATTTCACAAGATTTTCTTTAGAAATCATTCTGATATTATTTTTTATTGCTAATGAAGTGTAACAATACAGATGTGATAGGACGCTGACAACGGAGTGCGGATCCAAATGCAGGATTTATTCAACAGAATGGTCAGGCAAGCAACAGTCAACACAGGGACAAACAGGTATATACAGATAATCCAGAGTCGTAAGCAAATAATAGGCGGGTAGTCAAAGGGCAGGCAGCAGACAAGAATAAACAGTAAAACAAAAACCAAAAAAAAATGAGGGTCAAAACCAGCAAGGCAAGAAAAACGCGTCATAATGTTCACAAAGACAGTATAGCAAAACTCAGCACTGATGTGTGTGTATGCGCTGTATAAATAGTCCTTGTAATCAGTTCATGAGCAGCTCAAAGCTGAGTGTGTGTAATCTACTAAAAGAGGAACAGGTGCGTGTGAACAGTGCATGACTGGAACTTTTAGTCCATAGACAAATTTGAGTCCTTTAGTGATCTGCATGTTTCCAAGCGATCTGCCAGGATTAGATCACTAGTGATTGTGACACGAAGAGATATTTCTGACAATTTAATTTAATTTAATTTAATTTAATTTTATTTTATTTAATTTTATTTTATTTTATTTAATTTTATTTTATTTTATTTTATTTTTTATTAAATTTTATTTTATTTTATTTTATTTTATTTTATTTTATTTTATTTTATTTTATTTTATTATGTTTTTTTAATATTATTTTTGGAAAGCATGGTACAATTTAATTTATCAGGATTCTTTCAGAAATCTTTTGCTAAATAAATGCCTTTATTTTGGATCCTAACTGAATAAAATAATGAATAATAATTGATTTTTATTAATCTAATAATATCTTAAAAAATAAAAGTTTAAATAACAATTAAATGCAATTAAATGCTATTAAAACTACTATTAAAATGCAATTATGAATGCATTTAAGTAACAAAAAGGCTGCATATATAAAATAAATGGTAACACTACAATAAGGTTGTATTTGTTAATGCATTAGCATGATCAAACAATGAAAAGTACATTTATTACAGTGTTAGTTTACATTAGCTAAGGAAATAAAGTCATTCATTGTTAGTTCATGTTAACTAGTGCATTAACTAATGTTAACAAGCATGCATTTGGATGTTAACAATGCATTAGTAAATGTTCAACTATGATTAATAAATGCCCTACAAGTATTATTCATTATTAGTTCATGTACGTTAACTATCATATACTAAAGAAACCTTATTGTAAAATGTGACCAAATAAATATAAACAATGCACTGATTCCTGAAGGTAGAAGTGTGGGTTATACTGTAGTGAATCAGCTGCTGAGTCTGTGCTGGCTTCCTCATATGGAAAAGACTTGCATGCTAACTTGGGTCTGCAATAAAGCGAGCATGAATAATTCAGCGCCCCACAATGCTTTCTGTGGGAGAAGAAGCGCTTCTTGCGGTTTATTGTAACAGTCAATTTCACCGCAGCGTCGGCCTGAATCACAGCCACGGGCAAGAGCTCCGAATCCCTGAAGAAACGTTCAGAGAAATCCTGCGCAGGTTTATGAATGAATGCCAGAGATATCAGAAGCGCATCGCTGCCAACATCTGCCTTTACTGGAGGACAACATCAGGCTATATGTGTTACTTTATACAAAAGAAACAGACAACAGCTACAAAAACAAACCCAAATCTGCAAACAATACCACTATCTTTTATGGGTGATATTTGTATTATCTTTAGAGCAGAGGTTTTTCAGTCTGGTAGATGCTACAGACAGCAAATATAATCATCCATATGTAATGGACCAATGATCTTTTATGAAGCTGTGTTCTAATTTAGTCGTGTTATAGAAGCCAAGTTCTATTACATTTGGAAGCTGTAATCTATTATAGTTCTATCATAGAAGAATAGTTCTATTCTAGTTCTATTATAGAGGCTGTGTTTTACTCTAGTTGTATTAAAGAAGAATAGTTCTATTCTAGTTCTATTATAGATGTATTCTATTCTAGTTCTATTATAGATGTATTCTATTTTAGTTCTATTATAGAAGAATAGTTATATTCCAGTTGTATTATAAAGGCTGAGTTCTATTCTAGTTATATTATAGAATATGTGTTCTATTCTAGTTCTATTATAGAAGCTGTGTTCTATTCTAGTTCTAGTATGGACAAATAGTTCCATAATAGTACTAGAATACAACTACATCTATAATAGAACTAGAAAATAATACATCTATATGAAAACTAGAATAGAATACATCTATAATAAAACTAGAATAGAATACATCTATAATAGAACTAGAATAGAATACATCTATAATAGAACTAGAATAGAATACATCTATAATAGAACTATAATAGAATACATCTATAATAGAACTAGAATAGAATACATCTATAATAGAACTAGAATAGAATGCATCTATAATAGAACTAGAATAGAATACATCTATAATAGAACTAGAATAGAATACATCTATAATAGAACTAGAATATAATACATCTATAATAGAACTAGAATAGAATACATCTATAATAGAACTAGAATATAATACATCTATAATAGAACTAGAATAGAATACATCTATAATAGAACTAGAATATAATACATCTATAATAGAACTAGAATAGAATACATCTATAATAGAACTAGAATAGAATACATCTATAATAGAACTAGAATAGAATATATCTATAATAGAACTAGAATAGAATACATCTATAATAGAACTAGAATACAACTATTCTTCTATAATAGAACTAGAATAGAATACATCTATGATAGAACTAGAATAGAACAAATATATAATAAAATTAGAATACAACTATTCTTCTATAATAGAACTAGAATAGAATACATCTATAATAGAACTAGAATAGAATACATCTATAATAGAACTAGAATAGAATACATCTATAATAGAACTAGAATAGAATGCATCTATAATAGAACTAGAATAGAATACATCTATAATAGAACTAGAATAGAATACATCTATAATAGAACTAGAATAGAATGCATCTATAATAGAACTAGAATAGAATGCATCTATAATAGAACTAGAATAGAATGCATCTATAATATAACTAGAATATAATACATCTATAATATAACTAGAATAGAATACATCTATAATAGAACTAGAATATAATACATCTATAATAGAACTAGAATAGAATACATCTATAATAGAACTAGAATAGAATACATCTATAATAGAACAAGAATAGAATACATCTATAATAGAACTAGAATAGAATACATCTATAATAGAACTAGAATAGAATACATCTATAATAGAACAAGAATAGAATACATCTATAATAGAACAAGAATAGAATACATCTATAATAGAACTAGAATAGAATACATCTATAATAGAACTAGAATAGAATGCATCTATAATAGAACTAGAATAGAATGCATCTATAATAGAACTAGAATAGAATACATCTATAATAGAACTAGAATAGAATACATCTATAATAGAACTAGAATAGAATACATCTATAATAGAACTAGAATAGAATGCATCTATAATAGAACTAGAATAGAATGCATCTATAATAGAACTAGAATAGAATGCATCTATAATAGAACTAGAATAGAATACATCTATAATAGAACTAGAATAGAATACATCTATAATAGAACTAGAATAGAATGCATCTATAATAGAACTAGAATAGAATGCATCTATAATAGAACTAGAATAGAATACATCTATAATAGAACTAGAATAGAATACATCTATAATAGAACTAGAATAGAATACATCTATAATAGAACTAGAATAGAATACATCTATAATAGAACAAGAATACAACTAAAAATTAGAATACAACTATTCTTCTATAAAAGAACGAGTATAGAATACATCTATAATAGAACTAGAATAGAATACATCTATAATAGAACTAGAATAGAATACATCTATAATAGAACTATAATAGAATACATCTATAATAGAACTAGAATAGAATACATCTATAATAGAACTAGAATAGAATGCATCTATAATAGAACTAGAATAGAATACATCTATAATAGAACTAGAATAGAATACATCTATAATAGAACTAGAATATAATACATCTATAATAGAACTAGAATAGAATACATCTATAATAGAACTAGAATATAATACATCTATAATAGAACTAGAATAGAATACATCTATAATAGAACTAGAATATAATACATCTATAATAGAACTAGAATAGAATACATCTATAATAGAACTAGAATAGAATACATCTATAATAGAACTAGAATAGAATATATCTATAACAGAACTAGAATAGAATACATCTATAATAGAACTAGAATAGAATACATCTATAATAGAACTAGAATAGAATACATCTATGATAGAACTAGAATAGAACAAATATATAATAAAATTAGAATACAACTATTCTTCTATAATAGAACTAGAATAGAATACATCTATAATAGAACTAGAATAGAATACATCTATAATAGAACTAGAATAGAATACATCTATAATAGAACTAGAATAGAATGCATCTATAATAGAACTAGAATAGAATACATCTATAATAGAACTAGAATAGAATACATCTATAATAGAACTAGAATAGAATACAGAATAGAATGCATCTATAATAGAACTAGAATAGAATGCATCTATAATAGAACTAGAATATAATACATCTATAATATAACTAGAATAGAATACATCTATAATAGAACTAGAATATAATACATCTATAATAGAACTAGAATAGAATACATCTATAATAGAACTAGAATAGAATACATCTATAATAGAACAAGAATAGAATACATCTATAATAGAACAAGAATAGAATACATCTATAATAGAACTAGAATAGAATACATCTATAATAGAACTAGAATAGAATACATCTATAATAGAACTAGAATAGAATGCATCTATAATAGAACTAGAATAGAATGCATCTATAATAGAACTAGAATAGAATACATCTATAATAGAACTAGAATAGAATACATCTATAATAGAACTAGAATAGAATGCATCTATAATAGAACTATAATAGAATGCATCTATAATAGAACTAGAATAGAATGCATCTATAATAGAACTAGAATATAATGCATCTATAATAGAACTAGAATAGAATACATCTATAATAGAACTAGAATAGAATGCATCTATAATAGAACTAGAATAGAATGCATCTATAATAGAACTAGAATAGAATACATCTATAATAGAACTAGAATAGAATACATCTATAATAGAACTAGAATAGAATACATCTATAATAGAACTAGAATAGAATACATCTATAATAGAACAAGAATACAACTAAAAATTAGAATACAACTATTCTTCTATAAAAGAACGAGTATAGAATACATCTATAATAGAACTAGAATAGAATACATCTATAATAGAACTAGAATAGAATAAATATATAATAAAATTAGAATACAACTATTCTTCTATAAAAGAACGAGAATAGACTGCATCTATGATAGAACTAGAAAAGAATATATCTATGATAGAACTAGAATAGAACTATTCTTTTATAACAGAACTGGGATAGAATACATCTATAATAGAACTAGAATATGATTATTCCTCTATAATTGAACTAGAATAGAATAAATCCATAATAGAAATAGAGTAGAACTATTCTTCTATAATTAAACTAGGATAGAATACATCTATAATAGAACTAGAATAGAACTATTCTTATATAATAGAACTAGAATCTAATGCAGCTTCTATAATAGAACTAGAGGAGAACACTAGTAGTATAGTTCTATTCTAGTTATATTATAATATATAGACTGTGTTCTACTTTAGTTCTATTATGGAAGCTGTGTTCTATTGTAGTTCTATTATAGAAGCTGAGTTCTATTCTAGTTCTATGATAGATGTGTTAAATTCTAGTTCTATTATAGAATAATAGTTATATTCCAGTTATATTATAGAGGCGGTGTTCTAATGTAGTTCTATTATAGAAGCTGTGTTCTGTTCTAGTTCTATTATAAAATAATGTTCTATTCTTGTTCTATTATAGAAAAAATAGTTCTATTCTAGTTCTATTATAGAAGCTGTGTTTTATTCTAGTTCTATTATAGAAGCTGTGTTCTATTCTAGTTCTATTATAGAAGCTGTGTTCTATTCTAGTTCTATTATAGAAGCTGTGTTCTATTCTAGTTCTATTCTAGAAGCTGTGTTCTATTCTAGTTCTATTCTAGAAGCTGTGTTCTATTCTAGTTCTATTATAGAAGCTGTGTTCTATTCTAGTTCTATTATAGAAGCTGTGTTCTATTCTAGTTCTATTATAGAAAAAAAATAGTTCTATTCTAGTTCTATTATAAAATAATGTTCTATTCTAGTTCTATTACAGGAAACAATTTTCTATTCTAGCTCTATTATAGAAGCTGTGTTCTATTATTGTTCTATTATAGAAGCTGTGTTCTATTCTAGTTCTATTCTAGAAGCTGTGTTCTATTCTAGTTCTATTATAGAAAAAAAATGTTCTATTCTAGTTCTATTATTGAAGTTGACTTTTAGCTTCCGTATGATCTCTGTCATTGATATAGCATTGCTGAATGGTTGTAGAACGGCTCTCTAAAAACATTAAACCCTGACAAGAGCGCAGACCTGATCACATTAATGCGTCTTACAGCCGACAGACATTTTTTTTTTTTTCACGGCGCTGATCAAACATTTCTGAAGCACAAATAGGTTACTCCCCAAGGTGATTGCTCAATATCCAGCGTATGAGCACGCCAGCTTATATATTATTAACAGGTAATAAAAGGGCCAAATAAAACCAGGCTGGGCCATATATTTATACAGAGCGAGGACACTCAGATTGAGTCTGTGAACCGCAAGGTCACCGCAATATTCCACAGATCGGTACATGAGTCAAGCTGAGGAGCATTTCACGAAACCATCGTTAGTCAGCTAACACTGCAAGTTATAAAGTTAGATGTGTAGTTCAGCGATTTGGTGTTTCCCGAATCCATCATTAAGAAGAATTGACCAACAGTTTTGCAAACTAATATGTTTGAACTACACCTCTAGAGCTCTGGATAGAAGCTGTGTTCTATGCTAGTTCATTACAGAGGCTGTGTTATATTCTCGTTTTGTTATAGAAGCTGTGTTCTATTCTAATTCTATTATAGAAGCTGTGTTCTATGCTAGTTCATTACAGAGGCTGTGTTATATTCTCGTTTTGTTATAGAAGCTGTGTTCTATTCTAATTCTATTATAGAAGCTGTGTTCTGTTTTAGTTCTATCATAGAAGCTGTGTTCTATTCTAATTCTATTATAGAAGCTGTGTTCTGTTGTAGTTCTATCATAGAAGCTGTGTTCTATTCTAGTTCTATTACAAAATCATGTTTCTATTCTAGTTATATCGTAGATGTACATTTCTATTCTAGGTTTATTGTATAAGCAGAGTTCTATTATAGACACTGTGTTCTAAGCATAGTTCTATTTTAGTTCTATTATAGAAGACACATTCTATTTGTATTTCTATTTTAGAAGTTGTTCAATTATAGAAGTTGTGTTCTATTGTAGTTTTACTCTAGAAGTCGTGTTTTATTCTGGTTCTATTATAGAAGCTGTGTTCTATTCTGGTTTATTATACAAGCTCTGTTCTCTTCTAGTTCCATTGTAAAAGCTGTTCTATTCCAGTTCAATTATATAAGCTGTGTTCTCTTCTTGTTCTATTATAGAAGCTGTGTTCTATCCTAGTTGCATTATAAAAGCAGAGTTCTATTCTAGTTCTATTATAAGATCTGCTGTCCATTCTAATTCAATATTGAAGCTCTGTTCTAATCTAGCACTATTGTAGAATCAGAGTTCTATTCTAGTTACATTATAAAAGCTGTGTTCTATTCTAGTTCTTTTGTAGATGCAGAATTCTATTGTAGCTCTATTATAGAAGCTGTTTTCTAAGCATAGTTCTATTCTAGAAGCCACCTTTTATTTTCTATTTCTATTATCGAAGCTGTTCTATTATATAATCCGTGTTCTATTCTAGTTGTATTATAGAAGCAAAGTTCTATTCTTGTCCTAATATATAAACTGAGTTATATTCTCGTTATTTTTAATAGACGTTGTGTTCTATTTTTCTTCTATCATAGACAATGTGTTCTATTCTAGTTCTATTATAAAATCTGTTGTCAATTCTAGCTTATTATTGAAGCTCTGTTCTATTCTGGTACTATTGTAGAATCAGAGTTCTGTTCTAGTTTTATTATATAAGCTGTGTTCTATTCTAGTTCTGTTATAGAAGCTGTGTTCTATTCTAGTTCTGTTATAGAAGCTGTGTTCTGTTCTAGTTCCAATATCAAAGAGCTGTGTTCAATTATAGTTCTATTATAGAAGCTGTGTTCTATTATATTTCTATCACAAAATCCTAATTCTATTCTAGTTCTATATCTAGTTCTACATAAGCTGAGTTTTATTCTAGTTGTATTGCCAATGCAGAGTTCTCTTCTAGATCTATTGTAGAAGCCGAGTTCTATTGTAGCTGTATTATAGAAGCTGTGTTCTTAGCATACTGTAGTTCTATTCTAGTTCTATCCTAGAAGCCACATTGTTTTGCATTTCTTGTTATATTTCATAATATGTGTTCTATTCTAGTTCTATTATAGAAGCTGTCTTCTATTCTAGTTCTATTGCAAAATAATATTTCTCTTCTAGTTATATCATATAAGCTAAGTTTTATTATAGTTTTATTATAGAAGTTGTGTTCTATTCTAGATCTATTGTAGAAACAGAGTGCTATTGTAGCTCTATTATAGAAGCTGTGTTCTAAGCATAATTCTGTTCTAGTTCTATTATAAAAGTCACATTCTATTTTGAATTTCTATTTTAGAAGCTATTCTATTATAGAATCTGTGTTCTATTCTAATTCTGTTATATAAAACGTGTTGTATTTTAGTTCTATTATAGAATCAGTCTCATCTTCTAGTTCTATTATGGAAGCTATGTTATATTCTGCTGCGTGTTGATGAGCACTCTTCCATGGAGAAGTTTGTGTGTGTGAATTATACAGCAGAGTTCTGAAAATGTAATCCAGTTTCCCTTCTTTCAGAAGTAATAAACACATAATATTTCACAGCCATATCTCAGAACACAAGGCAGAATAATACTGTTGTGCTCCAGGATTTTGTTGGCAAACTTTAAGAAATAAATCTGGGCATTCGCTGCTTTTGCAGGACACTTGTTTCAGTCTGATAGCTATTAAATAAAAAAAAGCTGTATTTGATATAATATTAAAAGCATTTCATTATTTCATTATTTACGGAAGTCCTAAGAGGCCATGCATTATAATATTTTTTTTCTCTTGTTATGTCGTGATCACGACTTAATTATCTCGTGATCTCAACATAACAAAAAGTTATGTCATGATCACGACTTAATAAAGTTGTTATGTCGTGATAACGACTTAATTTTCTCATGATCTCGACATAACAAAAAGTTGTTATGTCGTGATCACGACTTATTTTTTTTGCTTTTATTTATTTATGTATTTATTATTATAATTATTATTATTATTATTAATATCTGGCAAATGTCTGGCCAGAGAGTCTACACTGGCCCTGCGAACAGGGAGAGAATATCCCAACTGCAGACACGCATTTGTGCAACACATTAAAGGCGTTCAGAACAGCCATAATATGAGAGCAAACGCTCGTGTTCATGATTAATGTACATTCATGATTATATTCACGTATTTGATTATATACCATTATTTACAATAATATTCCCTCAACTGTTACCATTTTAAGGCAACTCTGTATGACGCAAAATAAGTTGCTGCATGCATGAATTAAATGATGAAGAATGATGAAGATCCTGCACTTGCTTTGATCCTTTCCGCAAATTATTTACAACTTTAAAAATGCACCTTAGAGTTGCTTTAAAATGGTAACAGTTGAGGGAATATTATTGTAAATAATGATCATATACATGAACATAATCATGAATGTACATTAATCAGGAGCACGAGCGTTTGTTCTCATATTATGGCTGTTCTGAACGCCTTTAATGTGTTGCACGAATGCGCGTCTGTAGTTATTCTCTCTCTGTTCGCAAGGCCGGTGTCCTGACATTTGCCAGATATTAATACTAATACTACTACTATACTACTACTAATAATAATAATAATAATTAATACATAAATAAATAAATTAAAGCAAAAAAAAATAAGTCGTGATCACGACAAAACAAAAGAGAAAAAACATTTTAATGCATGGCCTCTTAGGACTTCCGTAATTATTTATTTATTTATTTATTTATTTATTTATTTATTTATTTATTTATTTATTTATTTATTTATTTATTTATTTATTTATTTATTTATGTATTTATGTATTTATGTATTTATTTATTTGTTTATTTGTTTGTTATTATTATTATTATTATTATTATTATTATTATTATTATTATTATTATTATTATTATTATTATTATTATTATTATTATTATGTTTAATTCACTGGAATTAATAATAAAAATAATAATAATAATAATTTATTGACGTTAGTAAGCTAAATTAAGTAGATAAAAATTAAATTAAATTAAATTACTTCATAACCATTATTTATGGCCTACGTGGACATTTAAGCTTAAGTAGCTTTTAGTAAAACTGTTTAAAACTGTATTTGCCATTTAAGTACAGAAGAAGCTGCTGTTGACAATAATTACAATAGAGATATATTATATAATTAAAACAGCATAAGTTTGCATGTACAGTAAAACAATGAGCAATATGATAAATGCTGTACAGAAACTCAAACAATGTTCGTTGCACATTATACAAATGAAGCCATCAATTTGAACTGTTGTTTAAAAGCTACAGAGCAGTGTTTTGCAGAAGTATTGAATGGCCAGATTTATTTCATAACGTTTGCCAACAAATTCCTGCAGCACAACAGTATTATTCTGCTTTATTTTCAGACTTATGGCTGTGAAATATTATGTGTTTATTACTTCTGAAAGAGGGAAACTGGACTCTATTTTCTGTGCTGGAGTCAGAATTCTGCTTTATAATTCACACACAGAATAAACTACAAAACACAGCAGACTTCATAGGAAAAGGGAACATACTAGTGGAATAATTATACTAACATACTGAGCAGAGTCCATGCATATATTAGTGATGCAGTGTTCACATTTAACACTGAACAAATAATAATAATTATTATAATCATGTAATTATTATTATTATTATTATTATTGTTATTATTATTATTATTATTATTATTATTGTTATTATTATTATTAATAATATTAATATTAATAATATTAGTAGTAGTAGTTAAGTTATTATGTATTTATTATTTATATATTATTATCATCATCATCATCGTCATCATCATCATCATCATCATCATATTATTATTATTATTATTATTATTTATTCATTCATTTTCTTTTCGGCTTAGTCCCTTTATTAATCTGGGGTCGCCACAGCAGAATGAACCGCCAACTTATCCAGCACATGTTTTATGCAGTGGATGCCCTTCCAGCTGCAACCCATCTCTGGGAAACACTCATACACTCTCATTCACACTCATACACTACAGACAATTTTAGCTTACCCAATTCACCTGTACTGCATGTCTTTGGACTGTGGGGGAAACCAGAGCACCCGGAGGAAACCCACACGACCGCGGGGAGAACATGCAAACTCCACACAGAAATGCCATCTGACACAGCCAAGGCTCGAACCAGCGACCTTCTTGCTGTGAGGTGACAGCACTACCTACTGCGCAACCGCTTCGCCCCATTATTATTAATAATAATAATAATAATAATATTTACATAATTTAAATAAAAATAATTAAAATTACTATTATTATTACTATAGCTTATTATTAAAATAACCATACACTTAAAGAAAATTTAACAAATATAGTTCATCAAAATAAAGACAATATTGTAGGGTCCAACCAGTTAGTCCAATGACGATATCTACTGGTGGATGAAGGTTTATTGCCTGTTCGGTCTTTTAAGTGCACAATGTTGATTTACTTTAACTTTAACTCATATCTGACTCCAATTTTAGTATGAGATGATTTAGAATATTAATATATTCCTTCTTGTTTTATCTGACTCCAATTATAAAACATTGATATGGTTATTTTGTTTCCTTTAATATTACTATAGGTTATGATTGAATATTCTCTTCGATTCATTATTGTATGTTATTCTCGTTCATTCGGATTCCTATAACATCCCGAGTCTTGTACCGGCCGAGTATACAATCTCTTAACACAAACATGTCAGTCTTGGTCATTAAACAGAGGCGGTTAACCACTATTCTAAAAAGGCCGAACCCTACGTACTCAGATTAGAATATTTTTTATGTGGTCCCCATAGATCAGCTATCTACTAAATCAGAAATTTAGAGATGAAGGTCTCTCCCCTTAGATAGCCTTTTACCGTCTAAGTATACGTGAATTATGCCAATGTGTTAGTCGGAGCTTTAAGAACATCGTATAGCGTGCCACGCTGCTCCGTCTATCGTGTTTTAGTCCGTTACTAACCTGTACAGGGGTTTGTGGTGTTATGGACTTAACGTAATCTACTAAAGATAATAACACGAAATCTGTTTGAATAATTCAAAACATAACAATTTATTAGTCAGGTAGATGTGTTTTATGCCAATTCATTCAGTCAATTCATAAACGATCAATACAAAACATCAATTTATCAAAGATAAATCCAAGATCAAAAGATGCATACCTGACATCAAAATATACATAGCGTGGAGCATGAAGCTCCACACTACGGGCTAATCTGGGTACAGAATCGCGTCGAACACTTAGAAACTGTTCCTTAAGTAGTCAAACCAAGAATCTCCTCAAGGATGGGTGTTTGTCCAATAACAAAAGGCATTTGCATTTAGTGGAAGAGTTTCTGCCTATAGGGCATTTGAATAGAAGCCCCCAGGTGAAGGCACACCCTTAGCAGTGGTTCAAAAGATACCTGAAGTTATATATCTATTGTTTTGAGTGAATGAGACCATTGTACCAGTCGCACTGAGACAATTCAAATGATATCAGACAAGATAGATAAAGTCACTTGGATTGATTTAGAACATTCATACTTTGAAATGACCATTCTGTGTGAGTATGTATGAAGAGAGGGGGAGTGAGGAAAGGGGGTTGCTTCAAATTAAGGAGAGGAGCTGGCTTTCCCGCATTTCCACCTGGTGGGTTGTGGAGCCGATTGTCTCTGTGTTTCCAGCTCATATTTGAATTGTCAAAGACATCAAAATATTTGTGGTATCTCAAGTCTTACAATATCTATATATCTGCATAAAAGAAAAATTTAATAAAATAAAAATATCAATATTATAATATTGCTATTATTAATAACATTAATAAGAAAAGCATTTACCCACTGATTGAAAATCACCAATGAATAAATTAAAAATGATGTAAACTGTATTTATGTTAATATAATATCAATAAAAAAATATTATTTACATTATAATACAAATATCATTATTACTATTCATTAAAACAAATATTAATCAATTAATAAAACACTTATAATAAAACACATTTTAACTGTTTAATTGTATTGTTGATTAATTGCTTACATTAGACGTGCATTAAATGCATTAGTGTAATCGTGTGGATTCAGAAGAAAAATCAGTGTACATATGGTTCCTTTTATCTCTTAACACATCATTTTCATCCTGTAACACAGCAATAAACACGTCGTCTCGTTGTGTGTCAGTGTGTGTCGGCCCGCGGCTCTTCTACGTTCAGACTCATTCACACAGTGTCATTTTAATAACATCTCAAACACATCACAGAAAACACACTCAGGTGGAGCTGTAAAACACCAGCAGTGCATGTTTACAGCTTTACACTGACATATTTCCAACATTCACACACCCTGACATGCTGAACAGTGAGGGAAATTATACATTGACAAGCAGAATAACTATTTTTGGTAATTTTGGTTTGTTTAGTACATGCTTTAGTGAATCACATTTATGCATTTATTTAAATTACATCTAATTTAACCCTTGTGTACTGTTCAAATTGACTCTCCTTTGGTTATGTTGGTGTCTGTTTCTGCCCCATTGACTTCTATTATAATCACATTTTTTGATTGCAAAGCCATGACAGCATATAATCATGTATTCTTGATTGTTGCTGGTTTTCCCTGTTGGGAAGAGGGACAATGGGTCATTTTTACTGTTGATCATCAGCTGTCAGCATTAACCCTATAGATAGACCGGTGCTTAACTAAATAACTAATTATCTTATCTTATCTTATCTTAACTTAACTTAACTTAACTTAACTTAACTTAACTTAACTTAACTTAACTTAACTTAACTTAACTTAACTTAACTTAACTTAACTTAGCCAACTAATTAACGTAACCTAACTTAGCCAAATAACCAATTAACCTAACTTAGCTTAGCCAAATAACTAATTAACTTAACTTAAATTAGCCAAATAACTAATTAACTTAATGTAACGTAACTTAACCTAGCCAACTAACTAATTAACTTTACCAAATACCTAAGTAACTTAACTTAGCTTAGCATAATAACTAATTAACTTAACTTAGCTTAGCATAATAACTAATTAACTTAACTTACCTTAGCAAAATAACTAATTAACTTAAGGTAACTTAACATAACTTAACTTAGCCAAATAACTAATTAACTTAATTTAATTTAACTTAACTTAACTTAACCAAATATCTAATTAACTTAGCTTAGCCAAATAACTAATTAACTAAACTTAGCTTAGCCAAACAATTAATTTACTTAACCTAACTTAACTTAGCTTTGCCAAATAACTAATTAACTTAACGTAGCCAAATAACTAATTAACTTAACATAACTTAACTTAGCTTGACCAAATAACTAATTAACTTAACTTAACTAAGCCAAATAGCTAATTAACTTAACCTAACTTAGCATAGCCAATTAACTAATTAACTTAACTTAGCCAAATAACTACTTAACTTAACTCAACTTAACCTAACTTAACTTAGCTTCGCCAAATAACTAATTAACTTAACGTAGCCAAATAACTAATTAACTTAACTTAACCTAACTTAGCATAGCCAAATAACTAATTAACTTAACATAACTTAACTTAGCTTGACCAAATAACTAATTAACTTAACTTAGCCAAATAACTACTTAACTTAACTCAACTTAACCTAACTTTACTTAGCTTTGCCAAATAACTAATTAACTTAACTTAGCCAAATAACTAATTAACTTAACTTAACCTAACTTAGCATAGCCAAATAACTAATTAACTTAACATAACTTAACTTAGCTTGACCAAATAACTAATTAACTTAACTTAACTAAGCCAAATAACTAATTAACTTAACTTAACCTAACTTAGCATAGCCAAATAACTAATTAACTTAACTTAACATAACTTAGCATAGCCAAATAACTGATTAACTTAACTTAACATAACTTAACTTAGCTTGACCAAATAACTAATTAACTTAACTTAACATAACTTAACTTAGCTTGACCAAATAACTAATTAACTTAACTTAGCCAAATAACTACTTAACTTAACTTAACTTAACTTAACTTAACTTAACTTAACTTAACTTAACTTAACTTAACTTAACTTAACTTAACTAAGCCAAATAACTAATGAACTTAACTTTAACTTACTGACCTTGTAATATAGTATTAATATACAAAAACATACATACAAGCATACTTATTTACATACTTAACTAACTAACCAACTATAGTATATCAATGATACTACAAAAGCACAGTTTAGCAAGTGATAAACGGATTTCCATTTCCACATTTCAGTAATCTCTTGTTTCTTACATGTGTGTGTTTCTCTCCTAGATGAGTTCAAGTCATTCCTGAAGCGTCTGCCGGCGACACACTTCCTCCCAGTGAGCAGTGTTCATCTGCTGTGGGGCAGCGACTGGGATCTACAGAACCGCTATCGGCTCCTGCAGAGCTCGCTGGAGGTCCAGAGACTGAAGATCCAGAGAACGGCACGAAAACTGTTCGGTCTGAGCGTCCGCTGCC
This sequence comes from Danio kyathit, assembly GCA_903798195.1. NCBI lineage: Eukaryota > Metazoa > Chordata > Actinopteri > Cypriniformes > Danionidae > Danio > Danio kyathit. Next base: position 84,298,519 of record LR812523.1, on the reverse strand, counting down.
ACCATAATCCCAACCACCAGATGCCCAGAGAGAGGTCAGGAAAACACACACACACAGATGCTATCTATCTATCTATCTATCTATCTATCTATCTATCTATCTATCTATCTATCTATCTATCTATCTATCTATCTATCTATCTATCTATCTATCTATCTATCTATCTATCTATCTATCTATCTATCTATCTATCTATCTATCTATCTATCTATCTATCTATCTATCTATCTATCTATCTATCTATCTATCTATCTATCTATCTATCTATCTATCTATCTATCTATCTATCTATCTATCATCTATCCATCCATCCATCCATCTATCCATCCATCCATCCATCCACAAAGCTACTGGTATATACTGACACACTCCAACTTACACACACGGTAAGAATCTTCTGCTTTACTTTTATGAATGCTTTCTTGCTTAACACCCCTTACACTTCTGCAGATGATATTAGCATTAAAAAATCCATCATTTACTGTAGTGAGAGATGGGTGTTGTCCACTGAGTGAACACTACTGAAATACTGCACACTGAAAAGGGAAAAACCCAAACATTCACAGAGTGTGTGATGAAGATCAGCTCGTTTCTTCATGCAGAATAGATCTGAGGATTGAAATTAAACTGATCTGCTTTATTTCAGAGGTTTTTGAAGGTGTGTGAATGTGTGTATGCATGTGTGTGTGTTTGTGTATTGTGTGTGTGATGACAGTATGAAAGTGTGGAAGTGGTTGATCAGCTTTGACACACACACACACAGTCGACAGAGACTCTGCAGGTTGATTGAGAAACTGTGGACTTCAAAGTGCAGCGTTGTTTGTTGTATTCGTGAGCATATGCAGACTTCAAAGCCAGAGCGGCTAGTTTAGCTAAATGATAACAGCGCCCTGAATTAGCATGCTATTTGAATAAAGTAAGCAGCAGGGGAAAGCATTGGTCATGGTAAGCAGTCTCTGGGGGAAGTGTGTGTGAGTTACACAGCTCATCAAGAAACACACGGCACTGAAGCGTGAAGCTGCGCCATTCAGACATTACTGCAGACGCAAAACACTCAAACACTGAGGGAACTCTGGAAATCTTGCATTAAAACAGATTCATTAGGGGATAAACAAAATAATAATAAATAAATCATGCACCGCTAATAGCCAATAGCCAAAAATACATTTATATTGCCTTATATAATGCAAATGTTTTTGCAATATATTTATTGCAAAAATACACATATATTGCCTCTGTCAAAATGTTCTATTTTAATTTTATTCCTTTAAAAAAAAATAAAAATCTAAATATTCAGAAACTCCTCTTTAAAGTTGAACAAATTAAGTTGTTAGCAATGCACATTACAAATTACAAAAATAAGTTTTAATAGAGTTATGGAAAAAGACAAAAAAAAAAAACACAAAATGTCTTCATGGACCATTATTTTTTTTACTAAATATTCTGTTTTAATGCAACATTTCCAGAGCTTCCTCTAGTGTTATATATAAATATTCATTCATTCATTTTCTTTTTCTTTTTGGCTTAGTCCCTTTATTAATCTGGGGTCACCACAGCGGAATGAACCGCCAACTTATCCAGCATATGTTTTGCGCAGCGGATGCCCTTCCAGCTGCAACCCATCTCTGGGAAACATCCATACACACTCATTCACACTCATACACTACAGATGTAGCACAGTGTTTCCTTCAGAAGAAAAATAAATAAATAATTTAGTTTTACTAGTGGTTTACATATTTCATTTATTGTAAAAAAAAGTTCATATGTTGTTTTAAAAATGTATATGTGTGTTATGGTGTTTTGTATTATACCAGTGGATCGACAGCTGTATAAAACCCTCCTCCGTTCAAGGTAAAGTGTATGTTATTGGTTCACGTGAATTTGGGGGAGGAGCTATGGGACTGCACGAGAGAGAGCGTGAGTGTGAAACTGAAAGCGGACTGCGCCTCGTGAGAGAAAAAAAGAAACTTAACAAATTAAGCCGGACAGGGTTGATTTAAGGATTTCTTTTGTTTAGCGAGTGAGTGACAGTAAATATTTTAGTCAGTAGATCACTGGGTAATGTTTGTTGTTTTCCTGAAGAGTTAGCATCGAGAGAAAGAGTGAAACTATCTTCCAGCATTAGTTACAGTGCGTGAGACACGTGCAGGAGTGACTAATTGGCGAATTAGTAGGCATTAGATGCTGTTGACGAACATTTCATCGACGTGAACAACGGCGATATGGAGGATTTCTTGGGTTTGACGCCTATGTACTGATCTGAACTGCCGAGGGGTTCGGGGTTTCCCTGAGAAACTGAGGATTTGCTGCTGTGTGCAAGCCGTGTGTCAGAGGCAATCTACACACCCATATCGAGTGCCCTAAATCAGGAGAGCTCATTGGATTAAAGGTACCACTATTTATTTTGTTTTATTTGGCTCTTCGGAGTGAAGCGGCCAATTATTGTTTTGATTTTGAGGCCACAACGATCGCCAGCAACGGTACAGGCCTGCAACAAGGGTGGGGGACTGTGTGTATGTGTGTGCGCGTGCATGAGTGGGCCCACGTGAATCAGAGCAGTTATCGGCCACATTGAAAGTTAAATAATCTTTAATAAGAAGGTTTGTTTTACAGTTTATTATATTTTTGGAGGTGATAATATTATATATATATAAAAATACACATTTTAAGTATCATTTACAGGATATTGGCCTGTTAATTTGTATAGAGGGAATATATAATTTCATGTGAGGGATTTCTCTAAGGTATTAACCCCTAAGGTGCTGTATTCTTTTATATTATTGTATTTCTTTTTGTTTGGATAAATCTCTGTTAACCTCTGAATAACGAACACTGCCCACGTGATTTATAATTTTCATATTTAAATTTTTGTTAATAAATGATACACGTGATTTAATTTAAACAATCTCCTTTTTGGGTTATTAAGACCAGTTATACAGTCTACAAATATATCAACCTAAAGCTTTCTGTGTCATTTTAAAATTCTGCGGTTTATAACAAAGGGGTTCACAAGTTATTTAGTCGAGAGACAACCAAAGTAGAACCTGGGAGTGCCCTAAGTGCACAGTAACTAATCTGTGAGGTAAGAGGGCGCTACATAAAGTGGGGGCTCGTCCGGGATTATAGTCTTTTTATTTCTGTGACCATTTCATTTAATTATACATGTTTGAATAACACTATTGTAATGGATTTGAGTGGAACTTCTGAGTTACAAGCCGAGCTCGTTTCATGGTGCAAAGAAGAACTAGTAGATGAAAAGCATGCCATTTTGCTGGTAGGGGTTCCTGTTGAGGTTGATGTGGCCCAAATTGAGAATGTAGCCCAAAAGGTGAAAGTTTGGGGAAGAGTACGGGTGAGAGCTACTAAGGAGGGAGTTAGCCCCGAGATGTTAAATGTGTTATGTGAGTGTAGAGAGACTGTTAAACCTGAGTCTGTCCCCCCTGTATTGCTACCTGAGGAGGGTGGGGAGCCATGGAAGGTTTTAATAGTGGCAGAGGATGACACTTCATCTGATGAGTTTGCCGAGAAATTAGCTGTATTTCTTGCAAATGAAGGAAAATCCATGCTGGAGTTACAAGCTCTGTTTGCTGCTCCTGGTCCTAATGCTGGTTCACCAGAGTCAATCATTAGAGCTGTGGGGGACCTGTTAGACAAAACTGGCAGACAAACCACTGATAGTAGTGCATATAGAAGATTACGTACCTTTTCTGGTTCTCTTCCTACACCTTCAGGAGAAGAGACGATGGAAAACTGGATGGACCAAGCGCGTATGATGATCACAGAGTGTGAGTGCTCTGAGAAAGAGAAGAGAAGGAGAATTGTGGAGAGCTTAAAAGGACCTGCTCTTGATATTGTGAAAGCAGTAAGACTTTCTAGTCCAGATGCTGATGCTCAACAGTACATAGAGGCATTAGAAAGTACATTCGGAACTTCTGAATCCGGTGAGGATTTGTACTTTGCTTTCCGTCTCCTCCGCCAGCATCCAGGTGAAGCACTTTCTGATTTTCTTCGTAGAGTGGAGAAAGCATTAAGTAAAGTAGTACAAAAAGGTGGATTGTCTTTACAGATGGTGGATAGAGTGAGGGTAGAGCAGTTGATTCGTGGAGCAGTGGAAAGTGACATGATGCTTCTTCAACTCAGATTGAGAGAGAGAAAAATACAGCCTCCTAAATTTTTAGCTTTGCTAAATGAGATTCGAGAAGCAGAAGAAAGCGAAGCTGCCAGGCAGAAAATCAAAACTACTGTGAAGTCGCAAAAGGGTCAGGAACAAAAGTTAAGTTTTGCAGTAGTGAGTGAGTTAAGAGCAGAAATCCAGGAATTAAAAGCTAAACTAACTGACAACTCTGTTAAGAATTCAGCTCCTTTACAAATAGTAGATGCAAAAGCAAAGTTTTCTAAGCCAACCATCGAACCACAGAGAGATCCTGAAGTAGACAGTCTAAAACAACAAATACTTCAGTTGCAGCAGCAACTAGGAGTAATGAAAATAAACTATAGTACATCAGTGGAACAACCACAACAGCAATCAAAACCTGTTTCTGCTCAATCCAGACCACGATACCCAACTGATCGTGACAATTACTTCTGTTATCGCTGCGGAGAAGAGAGACATATAGCCACAAAATGTACAGCTAAGGAAAATCTTCCTTTGGTTATTCAGAAGCTGATTCGATCATTGAGAAATAGTAAGACTGGAGAAAGGAATACATCTAGAGACAGTCCCAAATCTGGCACTCATGATTTTCATTCAGCGAGAAGTCAAGTTGATGTCACAGAGAACAGCAGTCTTCCAAAGGGACTGGTTGGTCCTTCCTCTACTGTTTCAGTTAGGATAAATGGACATCCATGCAAAGCGCTGCTGGACAGCGGATCCCAAGTTACAATTGTCTTTGACTCATGGTATTCCAAATATCTGTCTGACGTGCCTTTGCAGTCTCTTGAGGGGCTTTCAATTTGGGGTCTGAGCTCCTCAAGCTACCCTTACAAGGGATATATTGTGATCGATGCCTACTTTCCTGCTATGCTCACTGGGGTGGAGGAGTCAATCTCCATTTTAGCATTGGTTTGCCCAGAGCCTCAAGGGTTTAAACAAGTCCCAGTAATAATTGGCACAAATGCAAGTTTCTTTGGCCGGTTAGCTGCATTGAGTGGAGATTCCAACACTCCTAACATGTTGAGTTCTTTGAGGATTCAGTGCAGTTACTCTGATGCATGCTTACCTGTAAAGTCTGAGAAACCAACCAGAGTTAAATGGAGTGGATCACATACGCTTGTTGTTCCTCCAAGAGGTGAGCTGTATGTGGATTGTACAATGGAGTCTGTAGAACCCTTGAAGAAGGATATCTTTGTAGTAGAGACTTCAGCAGGTGATCAGTTACCAGTGGGTTTATTCATACCGCCAGTGGTATTGCCTTCCTCGGCAATAAACATGGACACCTTTCAATTGCCTGTGCATAATGAAACTGACAAAGAGGTTGCAGTGCCTCCTGGTACGTACCTTGCACACCTTTTTCCGACTGATATTATCACGGAGCCTCGTAGAGAGAGAGCCAAAGCAAAAAGGATAGATCCAAATTTGTTTAACTTTGGTACATCAGCTATTCCTCCTGAATGGGAAACAAGATTAAGGCGGAAACTGTCTGAAAGGATTAATGTGTTCTCTCTTGAGGAGTGGGATGTTGGATTGGCAAAGGGAGTGGCCCATCATATTCAATTAAATGATCCTAGACCATTCAGAGAAAGGTCTCGTCGCATAGCTCCAGCTGACATTGATGATGTGCGTCGACATATAAAAGACTTACTGGCAGCTGGCATAATAAAAGAGTCTCGGAGTCCTTATGCATCCCCAATTGTGATTGCTAGAAAGAAAAATGGGAGTGTGCGTATGTGCATTGACTATCGAACCCTCAACAGTCGAACTGTACCAGACCAATACACAACACCAAGAATAGATGATGCTTTGGATTGCTTGTCAGGGAGTAGATGGTTTTCAGTGTTAGACTTGCGAAGTGGTTACTATCAAGTTGAAATGGCAGCCGAGAGCAAGGAAAAAACTGCATTCATCTGTCCGCTTGGATTTTATCAGTTCGAACGTATACCGCAAGGAGTCACTGGAGCGCCGGCAACGTTCCAGCGGCTTATGGAAAAGGCTGTGGGAGATATGAATTTACTGCAAGTCATTGTTTATCTGGACGATTTGATTGTGTTTGGCCGCACTTTGGAGGAACATGAGGAGAGACTTTTGAAAGTGCTGGACCGTCTTGAGGAATTTGGATTAAAAGTATCCATAGATAAATGTCAGTTCTGTCAGGAGAAAGTCAAATACGTGGGACATATCGTCTCTGCCACTGGGGTAGCTCCGGACCCAGAGAAGGTGGAAGCTGTAACACGCTGGAAGAGGCCAACTGATCTAAAGTCCTTACGGTCATTCTTAGGCTTTTGTGGATTTTATAGACGCTTTATAAAAAACTATTCTGCAATTGTGAAGCCACTAACAGATCTTACCAAGGGCTATCTTCCAGTGAAAGGGAGAAAGGATACATTCTCTTCAGGGAAATACTTCAAGGAATCTGAACCATTTGGAGAGCGCTGGAGTCCAGCATGTTCAGAGGCTTTCCAGAGCATTATTCACTGCCTCACTAATGCTCCAGTATTAGCGTTTGCTGATTCAACCAAACCATATGTGCTCCACGTTGATGCCAGTCTCAGTGGTTTAGGTGCAGTTCTGAATCAGGAATACCCAGAGGGGCTACGTCCTGTGGCGTATGCAAGCCGAAAGCTAAGTGCTACTGAACAGCGCTATCCAACCCATCAGCTAGAGTTCTTGGCTCTCAAGTGGGCCATATCGGATAAGTTCCATGACTACCTGTATGGTGTTAAGTTTGTTGTGAGAACTGACAATAACCCACTAACGTATGTCTTAACCAGTGCCAAACTGAATGCTACGGGACATCGATGGCTAGCCACCTTAGCCACTTACGATTTTAGTATACAATATAAGCCAGGGAAACAAAATGTGGATGCGGATGTACTTTCGCGGTATCCTGCGAATGTTGAAGAGGAATGGACAGAAATCTCAGATTCAGCAGTTAAAGCTGTTTGTCATCTAACAAGCTCAACTCAGTATGGTGAATCCTCTTCAAGGTTGATAGACCAACTCTGCATCTCTCCTCAAAGTGTTCCCACACTGTACACATGTCCTACACAACTGGACACAGGTCAAATGGAGTGGAGGACAAAAGACGAACTAAGGTTGGCGCAAGACCAAGATCCAATCATTGCCCCTGTAAAAAAAGAAGTAGCTTTGAACAAAGTGACTTTGATGCCCAAGAGTTCAAATCCAAATGTGGCCCTTTTACAACGACAAGGCCAAAAATTAGAAATCCGAGACAATCTTCTTTATAGGGTAACCAAACATCAGGATGAAAAAGAAAGAAGTCAGTTCATTTTACCTGAAACATACCATCTTGAAGTATTGAAATCCTTACATGATGATGCCGGCCACTTGGGAGTTGAACGGACAGTTGAACTACTTAGGGATAGATTTTACTGGCCCAAAATGGCGCAGAAAGTGGAACAGTATGTGAAGACTTGTGGAAGGTGTATTGCCAGAAAAACGTTGCCACAGAGGTCTGCCCCATTAAATAACATCACAAGCAGTGGGCCGTTAGACCTCGTATGTATTGACTTCCTTTCTATAGAACCCGACTCCAAAGGGATTGCAAATGTACTGGTCATAACAGATCATTTTACGAGGTACGCACAAGCCTTCCCTACAAAGGACCAAAAAGCGGTGACAGTTGCCAAAGTTCTATGTGAAAAATTCTTTGTTCACTATGGGCTCCCTGCACGAATACATTCTGATCAAGGGAGAGATTTCGAGAGCCGTCTCATCAAAGAGCTCCTTGGGATTTTGGGGATCCGAAAATCTCGCACGTCACCATACCATCCACAGGGTGACCCACAACCCGAGCGGTTCAATCGCACTCTCCTTTCAATGTTAGGGACCCTTGATCCAGCAAAGAGAGCTAAATGGAGCCAATATATTAGTCAATTAGTCCATGCTTACAATTGTTCAAAAAATGAGGCAACTGGTTACTCGCCATACTACCTCTTGTTTGGAAGGGAAGCTCGCCTACCTGTAGATCTTTGCTTTGGCACTTCACCTGATGGAAAACCAGGAGTAACATACTTACAGTATGTGGACAAAATGCAACGAGAACTTCAAGAAGCTTACCGATTAGCAGAGGAGGCCTCTTTGAAGAATCATCTAAGAAATAAGCAACGCTATGACAAGAGAGTAAAAGCACAGACGCTTGGAAAAGGAGATCGGGTTTTCGTAAAAAATCTGGCGCAAACAGGAAAACATAAATTGGAGGACAGGTGGAATACGATGCCTTACATTGTGACAGAGAAGCTAAAGAACTTACCTGTGTATAAGTTACAACCGGAAACAGGAACAGGACGGATGAGGACACTACATAGAGATCACCTATTGTCAATTGGAGACAATGTCAGAATCCCTGCTCCGTATGCTAGGGAAGAAAAGATGAGACCTCCAATGACAAGAGCTCGGTCGACTCTGAAAAGACAGTCAGAGAGAGTAGAAAAAATCCAAACTACTTCTGATAGTGATGATGAACTGGAATATTACTTACCTGAACGAAACCGAATACAAACCCATACTCTGGATACATGGTCTCCTGATCCTGTGGGAGAAAAAATAAAACACAGTCATGATAGACGGGAAAGTCTTCAAGAAAGTGGAACAGGGGAAAGTCGGACACACCACATTTCTGATGACACAGTAAACCAAGTCAGTAATGCTCAAACAATGGAGAAAACATCTACTGAAAGCCGTCCGAAGAGAACGGTGAAGCCAGTCATTAAACTTAGTTATGATGATCTCGGCAAACCATCAGACAAACCTTTGACCATTGTATACAAAGGTATGGTCATACAAATTGGGAACTCCTCTAAGAGGAACAGATGTTGTGATACACTTTGGTGTCATCCTTTAGCTGAGTGTGCTAGATGTACCCAAACAAACTTTAATGTAGCTACTTTAGCCACTATGCAAATCTGATGTTGCAGTTCATAGTAGTCTCATGGGGACATGAGAATTTTAGAGAGGGGAGAGTGTAGCACAGTGTTTCCTTCAGAAGAAAAATAAATAAATAATTTAGTTTTACTAGTGGTTTACATATTTCATTTATTGTAAAAAAAAGTTCATATGTTGTTTTAAAAATGTATATGTGTGTTATGGTGTTTTGTATTATACCAGTGGATCGACAGCTGTATAAAACCCTCCTCCGTTCAAGGTAAAGTGTATGTTATTGGTTCACGTGAATTTGGGGGAGGAGCTATGGGACTGCACGAGAGAGAGCGTGAGTGTGAAACTGAAAGCGGACTGCGCCTCGTGAGAGAAAAAAGAAACTTAACAAATTAAGCCGGACAGGGTTGATTTAAGGATTTCTTTTGTTTAGCGAGTGAGTGACAGTAAATATTTTAGTCAGTAGATCACTGGGTAATGTTTGTTGTTTTCCTGAAGAGTTAGCATCGAGAGAAAGAGTGAAACTATCTTCCAGCATTAGTTACAGTGCGTGAGACACGTGCAGGAGTGACTAATTGGCGAATTAGTAGGCATTAGATGCTGTTGACGAACATTTCATCGACGTGAACAACGGCGATATGGAGGATTTCTTGGGTTTGACGCCTATGTACTGATCTGAACTGCCGAGGGGTTCGGGGTTTCCCTGAGAAACTGAGGATTTGCTGCTGTGTGCAAGCCGTGTGTCAGAGGCAATCTACACACCCATATCGAGTGCCCTAAATCAGGAGAGCTCATTGGATTAAAGGTACCACTATTTATTTTGTTTTATTTGGCTCTTCGGAGTGAAGCGGCCAATTATTGTTTTGATTTTGAGGCCACAACGATCGCCAGCAACGGTACAGGCCTGCAACAAGGGTGGGGGACTGTGTGTATGTGTGTGCGCGTGCATGAGTGGGCCCACGTGAATCAGAGCAGTTATCGGCCACATTGAAAGTTAAATAATCTTTAATAAGAAGGTTTGTTTTACAGTTTATTATATTTTTGGAGGTGATAATATTATATATATATAAAAATACACATTTTAAGTATCATTTACAGGATATTGGCCTGTTAATTTGTATAGAGGGAATATATAATTTCATGTGAGGGATTTCTCTAAGGTATTAACCCCTAAGGTGCTGTATTCTTTTATATTATTGTATTTCTTTTTGTTTGGATAAATCTCTGTTAACCTCTGAATAACGAACACTGCCCACGTGATTTATAATTTTCATATTTAAATTTTTGTTAAATAAATGATACACGTGATTTAATTTAAACAATCTCCTTTTTTGGGTTATTAAGACCAGTTATACAGTCTACAAATATATCAACCTAAAGCTTTCTGTGTCATTTTAAAATTCTGCGGTTTATAACAAAGGGGTTCACAAGTTATTTAGTCGAGAGACAACCAAAGTAGAACCTGGGAGTGCCCTAAGTGCACAGTAACTAATCTGTGAGGTAAGAGGGCGCTACACAGACAATTTAGCCTACCCAGTTCACCTGTACCGCATATCTTTGGACTGTTGGGGAAACCGGAGCACTCGGAGGAAACCCACGCGAATGCAGGGAGAACATGCAAACTCCACACAGAGTTATTAGCCACCCTGTTTATTTTTTCCCCCAATTTCTGTTTAACGGAGAGCAGATTTATTCAACACATTTCTAATCATAATAGTTTTAATAACTCATCTCTAATAACTGATTTATTTTATCTTTGCCATGATGACAGTAAATAATATTAGACTAGATATTCTTCAAGACACTTCTATACAGCTTAAAGTGACATTTAAAGGCTTCACTAGGTTAATTAGGTTAACTAGGCAGGTTAGTGTAATTAGGCAAGTTATTGTATAATGATGGTTTGTTCTGTATACTGTCAAAAAAATATATAGCTTAAAGGGGCTGATAATATTGTCCTTAAAATGTTTTTTTTTTTTAAATTAACTGCTTTAAATTCTAGCCGAAATAAAACAAATAAGACTTTCTCAAACTTTCTCTTAAACTGTAAAAAATAATCTGTAATTTTACGGTTTATGTCCGGCAGGTGGGGTGCCGAGAAAAAAAAAAACTAAAATAACGACAGAAATTACAGTAGTTACAGAAATTTACTGTAAAATAACAGAGGTTGAATTACAGAAATTTACCAGAAATTTAAATTTAAGGAAATTTCTGCAATTTATTGTTCGTTATTTTACAGTAAATTTATATAATTTAACAGCCGTTATATTATGGTTTAATTTCGGCACCCCAGCTGCCAGAAATAAACCGTAAAATTATAGATTTTTTTTTACATTGTAGTTAACCTAATTAAGCTAATGTAAAGTGTCTTGAAGAATATCTAGTCTAATATTATTTACTGTCATCATGGCAAAGATAAAATAAATCAGTTATTAGAAATGAGTTATTAAAACTATTATGATTAGAAATGTGTTAAAAATCTTCACTTCTGTTAAACAGAAATTGGGGAAAAAAATAAACAGGGGGGCGAATAATTCAGGGGGCCTAATAATTCTGACTTCAACTGTAAATATATATATATATATATATATATATATATATATATATATATATATATATATATATATATATATATATATATATATATATATTTTTTTTTTTTTTTATAGTTGTATTTCAGCCAAAAAAGTTTTTTCTTAGTTAGAGTTTTTCTCTTGTTTCTAGTTCAAATACGGGTGTCACTTTATTTTGATGGTTCGTTTGTTGAAATTGACTTACATTGCAACAACATGCCAACTAATTCTCATTAAATTATAAGTAAACTGTTAGGTTGGGATTAGGGTTAGTGTAAGTTGACATGTACTTGCAACGTTTCTTATAGTCAGTTAAATGTCTGTTGTAGGAGCAAATAGCAGACAGTCCACTAATACTCAATTTTTTTCTTATTCCAAAATGAATTAAATTCATGTATTTCCTCAACATTCTACACACAATCCCCCATAGTGACAATGTGAAAAAATAGTTTTTGAAGTTGTTGCAAATTTATTAAAAAATTAAAAACCTGAAAAATCACATGTACATCAGTATTCACAGCCTTTGCTCAATACTTTGTTGATGTTTGTCTTTCTGAATATGATGCCACAATCTTGGCACACCTATCTTTGGGAATGTTTGCCCATTCCTCTTTGCAGTACCTCTCAAGCTCTATCAGGTTGGATGGGAAGCGACGGTGTGCAGCCATTTCCAGATCTCTCCAGAGATGTTCAATAGGATTTAGATCAGGGCTCTGGCTGGGCCACTCAAGGACATTCACCGAGTTGTTGTGAAGCCGCTCCATTGATATTTTTGGCGGTGTGCTTTGGGTAGTTGTCCTGCTGGAAGATGAAGCGTCGCCCCAGTCTGAGGTCAAGAGCACTCTGAAGCAGGTCTTCAAGCAGGATGTCTCTGTACATTGCTGCATTCATCTTTCCCTCTATCCTGACTAGTCTTCCAGTTCCTGCTGCTGAAAAACATCCTCACAGCATGATGCTGCCACCACCATGCTTCACTGTAGGGATGCTATTAGCCTGGTGATGAGCGCTGCCTGCTTTTCTCCAAACGTAACGCCTGGGGTTCACTCCAAAGAGTTCAATTTGAGTCTCATCAGACCAGAGAATTTAGTTTCTGATGGTCTGAGAGTCCTTCAGATGCCTTTTGGCAGATTCCAGGCGGGGAGTGTATTCCGTCTGGCCACTCTACCATACAGGCCTGACTGGTGGATTGCTGCACAGATGGTTGTCCTTCTGTAAGGTTCTCCTCTCTCGACAGAAGAATGCTGGAGCTCAGACAGAGTGACCATAAGGTTACTGATCACCTCCCTGACTAAGGCCCTTCTCCCCCGATCACTCAGCTTAGATGGCCAGCCAGCTCTAGGAATAGTCCTGGTTATTCAAACATATTCCACTTACGGATGATGGAGGCCGCTGTGCTCATTGGGACTTTCAGAGCAGCAGAAATGTTTCTATAACCTTCCCAAGCCTTGTGCCTCCAGACAATCCTGTCTCGGAGGTCTACAGACAATTCCTTTGTCTTCATGCTTGGTTTTTGCTTTGTCATGCACTGTCAACCCTAGGACCTTATATAGACAGGTGTACGCCAAATCATGTCAAATCAACTGAATTGACCACAGGTGAACTCCAATGAAGCTGCTGAAACATCTCAAGAATAATCAGTGAAAAATGTAGCTGAGCTTCACGCCAAAGGCTGTCAATACTGATGTACATGTGTTTTTTTTTTAATGAACTTTCAGCAATTTCAAAAACTCTTTTTCCACATTGTCATTATGGGGGATTGTGTGTAGAATGTTGAGGAAATAAATTAATTAAATCCATTTTGGAATAAGGCTGTAACAAAAAAGAAATGTGGAAAAAGTGAAGCAATGTGAATATTTTCCAGATGCATTGTAAGCAAAATAATCTTGTTTTTGCTTTGACATACGATTATTTTGCTTACCCTATTGGCAGATTATTTGGCTTGTTTTCAGGAAAAACTCACTTAAATTTCAAAGAAAAATTGTGTTAAATTAAATTTATAAATAGTTTTTTAACAGCGTTCTTGCTGATGTAAATACCAGCTTCATTAAACCTCTATCTGCAACTTTTACTGCAGTATATAAAAGTTTACTTCAGTAACTGGAGACAAAAAAAACTTGTCGGGACGGTTGTTAGCATTATTGCTGCCAGCCGCTGCTTTTCCTGAAAGACACGTCATTAAATCCCACACAACTATATGACAAGCCGAGAAACATTCGCAATCGAAATCCGAAACCGATGAGGAGTTCCGAACAGTCATCTCTGATGCACTGCAGCCATCAGGAATTACACTGGTGTTCACTATGTGGTGCATTGCTTTTAATGATCATTACACACAATTCATACCTGGAGTGCTTAACTGTGTAGTGTGAGGGTTAGTGCTAGAAGGGATACAGCTGTGGCTGTAAATGAGTCAAGTTCATGAGAATTATTTATATTATTTATTCAATTACCCATTACTATTTTATTAACATCTATCCCTACCCCTACCTCTCACAGTAAGTTAGAAACAGTATTTATAATGACGATTATTTATGTTATTTATTAAATTAGCCATTAATTGTATTTTATTAACATCTACCCTTTACCCAACCCTAAACCCAAGCCTCACAGTAATGTAAATACAGTCATTATAATGATAATTATTTATTTAATTAGCCATTAATTGTATTTTATTAACATCTACCCTAAACCCAACCCACAGTAATGTAAAAACAATAATTAAACCAATAATTATCTATATTATTAATTCAATTACCCATTTGATGTATGCTATTAACATTTACCCCTAATCCAACCCAAAACCCAACCCTCACAGTGATATAAAACCATATTTAGAATGAGAATTATTCATGAAATGACTTATTAATTGTATTTTATTGACATCTACCCCTAACCCAACCTTAAACTTACCCCCTCACTGTAATGTAAAAGCTGTAATTATTGTTGTACAGTAATTTCATTGTTGTAATAATACACATAATTCTCATTAACTATGTGGTGCATTGCTTTTAATGATCATTACACACAATTCATCTACCTGGAGTGCTTGACTGTGTAGTGTGAGGATTAGTGCTAGAAGGGATACAGCTGTGGCTGTAAATTGAACAAGTTCATGAGAATTATTTATATTATTTATTCAATTACCCATTACTATTTTATTAACATCTATCATCTAACCCATACCTCTCACAGTAAGTTAGAAACAGTATTTATAATGACGGTTATTTATTAAATTAGCCATTAATTGTATTTTGTTAACATCTACCCCTTACCCAACCCTAAACCCAAGCCTCACAGTAATGTAAAAACAGTCATTATAATGATAATTATTTATTTAATTACCCATTAATTGTATTTTATTAACATCTACCCCTTACCCAACCCACAGTAATGTAAAAACAATAATTAAACCAATAATTATCTATATTATTAATTCAATTACCCATTTGATGTATGTTATTATTATTTACCCCTAATCCAACCCAAAAAACCAACCCTCACAGTGATATAAAACCATATTTAGAATGAGAATTATTCATGAAATGACTTATTAATTGTATTTTATTGACATCTACCCCTAACCCAACCTTAAACTTACCCCCTCACTGTAATGTAAAAGCTGTAAATATTGTTGTACAGTAATTTCATTGTTGTAATAATACACATAATTATCATTTACTATGTGGTGCATTGCTTTTAATGATCATTACACACAATTCATCTACCTGGAGTGCTTGACTGTGTAGTGTAAGGGATAGGGCTAGAAGGGATACAGCTGTGGCTGTAAATGAGTCAAGTTCATGAGAATTATTTATATTATTTATTCAATTACCCATTACTATTTTATTAACATCTATCATCTAACCCATACCTCTCACAGTAAGTTAGAAACAGTATTTATAATGACGATTATTTGTTATTTATTAAATTAGCCATTAATTGTATTTTATTAACATCTACCCTTTACCCAACCCTAAACCCAAGCCTCACAGTAATGTAAAAACAGTCATTATAATGATAATTATTTATTTAATTACCCATTAATTGTATTTTATTAACATCTACCCTAAACCTAACCCACAGTAATGTAAAAACAATAATTAAACCAATAATTATCTATATTATTAATTCAATTACCCATTTGATGTATGTTATTAATATTTACCCCTAATCTAACCCCAAAACCCAACCCTCACAGTGATATAAAACCATATTTATAATGAGAATTATTCATAAAATGACTTATTAATTGTATTTTATTGACATCTACCCCTAACCCAACCTTAAACTTACCCCCTCACTGTAATGTAAAAGCTGTAATTATTGTTGTACAGTAAATTTCATTGTTGTAATAATACACATAATTCCCATTAACTATGTGGTGCATTGCTTTTAATGATCATTACACACAATTCATCTACCTGGAGTGCTTGACTGTGTAGTGTAAGGGATAGGGCTAGAAGGGATACAGCTGTGGCTGTAAATGAGTCCAGTTCATGAGAATTATTTATATTATTTATTCAATTACCCATTACTATTTTATTAACATCTATCCCTACCCATACCTCTCACAGTAAGTTAGAGACAGTATTTATAATGACGATTATTTATGTTATTTATTTAATTAGCCATTAATTGTATTTTATTAACATCTACCCTTTACCCAACCCTAAACCCAAGCCTCACAGTAATGTAAAAACAATAATTAAACCAATAATTATCTATATTATTAATTCAATTACCCATTTGATGTATGTTATTATTATTTACCCCTAATCCAACCCCAAAACCCAACCCTCACAGTGATATAAAACCATATTTAGAATGAGAATTATTCATGAAATGACTTATTAATTGTATTTTATTGACATCTACCCCTAACCCAACCTTAAACTTACCCCCTCACTGTAATGTAAAAGCTGTAATTATTGTTGTACAGTAATTTCATTGTTGTAATAATACACATAATTCCCATTAACTATGTGGTGCATTGCTTTTAATGATCATTACACACAATTCATCTACCTGGAGTGCTTGACTGTGTAGTGTAAGGGATAGGGCTAGAAGGGATACAGCTGTGGCTGTAAATGAGTCAAGTTCATGAGAATTATTCATATTATTTATTCAATTACCCATTCATTGTATTTTATTAATGTCTATCCCTACCCCTACCTCTCACAGTAAGTTAGAAACAGTATTTATAATGACGATTATTTATATATTTTTTTTAATTAGCCATTGATTGTATTATTTATTTAATTACTTATTAATTGTATTTTATTAACATCTTTTCCTATCCCCAAACCCAACCCAAAAACAATAATTATACAATAATTATCTATATTATTTATTGGTCCCACTTTATATTGTCGCTTATACCTGTGAACTTACATGGTAATTAGATGTGTAAGTAGTATGTAACTACAGTGTATGTACACACGTTTACATAGTATTTACTTTTGTATTACTGGTGTAACTACACTCATGTAACAACCAACTGAATAGTATGTGTAAGTACAAATGTGTAACAGGACATTGGTAACAACACTAGGAAAGTCCACATCTGTAACAAGAATTATGTAAGTGCATTGTGTAACAACAATATGTGCTTGCAGATGTTTTCCCACTTCCACACCTGTTTGCAGATCATGTACTTGTGAACACTGTATGGCAGAACTAATGCTGCATTAGAAGGTTTCACCTTGTGATACCAGTGTACTTACATGGTAACTCCACAGGAACTGTCCACTTAATATAAAGTGTAAAATGGTCACAAATTACTGTGTAACTTGTAGAAATATCTTCTATGCAACACTTTAATAACAGTGTAGTTACATGGTAACTCCACAGGAACGGTCCACAATATAAAGTTTAAAATAAAATTCTTTTTCGTTTCGGCCTAGTCCCTTTATTAATCTGGGGTCGCCACAGCGGAATGAACCGCCAACTTATCCAGCATATGTTTTACACAGTGAATGCCCTTCCAGCTGCAACCCATCTAAGCCGAAAAGAAAATGAATGAATGTATGAACAGTAATTTGTGACCATTTTACACTTTATATTGAGTGGATCCTGTGGATTTACCATGCAAGTACACTGGTATCACAAGGTGAAACCTTCTAATGCAGCATTAGTTCTGCCATACAGTGTTCACAAGTACATGATCTGCAAACAGGTGTGGAAGTGGGAAAACATCTGCAAGTACATATTGTTGTTACACAATGCACCTACATAATTCTTGTTACAGATGTGGACTTTCCTAGTGTTGTTACCAATGTCCTGTTACACATTTGTACTTACACATACTATTCAGTTGGTTGTTACATGAGTGTAGTTACACCAGTATACACAAGTAAATACTCTGTAAACGTGTGTACATACACTGTAGTTACATACTACTTACACATCTAAATACCATGTAAGTTCACAGGTATAAGCGACACAATATAAAGTGGGACCTATTTATTAAATTACCCATTCATTGTATTTTAATAACATCCACCCCAATTCAACCCAGAAACCCAACCCTCACAGTCATAAAAAACAATATTTATAATGAGAATTTTTTATTATATAGACTTATGAATTGTATTTTATTAACATCTACCGCTAACTCAATCCTAAACTTTCCCCCTTACACTAATGTAATTCTCGTCATACACTAATTGCATTGTTGTAATAATACACACAATTCTCATTAAATTCTGGCCACAGCTGTATCCCTTCTAGACTTTAGCTATATATTGTGAGTGTGTTATGACATTGATGCAGATTTTTGGAGTCTGCTGTAATGTGTTCTAACAGCAGGTGTCAGATCAGAGCTGAACGAGCTGCTCTTTGGCCTGAAGGTCCTGATGAAGAGCGAAGAGTTTTCCTGCTGACAGCGAACACTTCTCCTGGCTCATTATTATCAGCAAAGCGCCTGCATCCGCCCCATAGACTCGCTGCTCACCAATTATCCAGAGGAAGAAAACTTCATTTGGCTCCAAACTTTGGTTTACTTCTTATTACTGCCAAGTTTTCTCGGGAACTTCCAGCTTATGAGTGGCGAAGTGGCCAGATTTACTAATAGCTTGAGCCAGAGCGAACACTCTAATGGCGTTCAAGAAAATACAGTCAGGATTTATTAAACACACACAGTGAAACACTAGATGTGGCCACCTCACTGGATTTGCATTTGTAGGAGTTTCCTTCTCATCAACATGAATCGTGTGATGTGATTGACTCAGATTTATGCTGGTCAGTTCATTTGATTTAGTCATATTTATAGTAAATGCTGTAGAGTTTTGAACCCTACTTTAGTACAGTATTTGAATTGATCTGTTGTGGTGGTCTACAGTTGCTATGGCAACACAACAACTATAGTAATTGATCTGTTGTGGTGATCCTATAGTTGCTATGGTAACACAACAGCTATAGTAATTGATCTGTTTTTGTGATTCTACAGTTGCTATGGTAACACAACAACTATAGTAATTGATCTGTTGTGGTGATTCTACAGTTGCTATGGTAACAACAACTATAGTAAATTATCTGTTTGGTGATTTTACAGTTGCTATGGTAACACAACAACTATAGTAATTGATATGTTGTGTGGGATTCTACAGTTGCTATGGTAACACAACGACTAGTATTTGATCTGTTGTGATGATTCTACAGTTGCTATGGTAACACAACAACTATAGTAAATGATCTGTTGTGGTGATTCTACAGTTGCTATGGTAACACAACAACTATAGTAATTGATCTGTTTTGTGATTCTACAGTTGCTACAGTAACAGAACAACTATAGTAATTGATCTGTTGTGGGGATTTTACAGTTGCTATGGTAACACAACAACTATAGTAATAGATCTGTTGTGGTGATTCTACAGTTGCTATGGTAACACAACAACTATAGTAATTGATCTGTTGTGGTGATTCTACAGTTGCTATGGTAACACAACAACTTTAGTAATTGATCTGTTGTGGTGATTCTACAGTTGCTATGGTAACAACAACTATAGTAAATTATCTGTTTGGTGATTTTACAGTTGCTATGGTAACACAACAACTATAGTAATTGATATGTTGTGTGGGATTCTACAGTTGCTATGGTAACACAACGACTAGTATTTGATCTGTTGTGATGATTCTACAGTTGCTATAGTAACACAACAACTATAGTAAATGATCTGTTGTGGGGATTTTACAGTTGCTATGGTAACACAACAACTATAGTAATTGATCTGTTGTGGGGATTTTACAGTTGCTATGGTAACACAACAACTATAGTAATTGATATGGTGTGGTGATTCTAAAGTTGCTATGGTAACATAACAACTATAGCTATATGTGCACGTGTGTGTATGATTGCGCGTGCAAGTGTGCATGTGTGTGTGTGTGTGTGAGAGCGCAGGCGTGTGCGAGCATGTTCTCAAATGTGCATGTGTATGTGTACAAGTGTGTGTTAGTGTGTGTGCGTGTGTGTGTGTGTGCGTGCATGCTTGTGTGTGTGTGTGTGTGTGTGTGTGTGCGTGTATGTGTGTGTGTGTGTGTGTGTGCGAATGCGTGCGTATAGGTGCATGGGTGAGTATGTGTGAGCATGTGTGTGTGCGCGCGTGTGTGCGTGCGTGTGTGTGTGTTTCTGTCTGTGTGTATGTGTGTGTGTACGTGAGTGCATGAGTGCATGCAGGAGTGCATGTGTGTGCAATTGTGCATGTGTGCTTGTTTGAATGTGTGTTTGCAAGTTTGTGCGTATGCGTGCATGCATGCATGCATGTATTCATGTGTGTGTGTATGTGTGTGTGTGTTTGTGTGTGTAAGTATGCGAGCGTGTGTGCATGTATGTTTATGTGTGTGTGTGGGACGCTTAGTTTAAACCTGGTCTGTGCTCAGTTGTTGTCCCCCTGCAGATGCTGCAGTTTCTACTTTAGGAGCGTCTCAGACTCAGCTGCTGTTTATTCCTGGCTGAGGAAAAGCTGATGTCAGTTTTACAGGAATATTCTGCTGTTATTGTTGCTTCTCTCCTGAGTCGAGTCCAAGATCAGGTAACCTTAAAAACATCCCGCTGGCTAAAATACACAATAAAAGCTCCTCTTAGGGGCTGTTTCGGCACATACTGCTACACTGCTTGCCCCGAAAACAAGTTTGTAAAGTTTGATGTTCCTTATTCTCGTGCTCACATACGCCTCTTCTATACTGTTCATTTTGATCTCTATACAGTTAAAGACATATTATTACATATTATTATTAGTAATTAGTATACTTAAAATAAAAGTATATTTGTTTATATTTTTATATTTTAATTTAATTATTATTATTATTATTATTATTATTATTATTATTATTATTATTATTACTATTTTTATTATTATTATCAACAACAACAACAACAACAACAATAATAATAATAAAACTAATAATAATAATAATTATTATTATTATTATTATTATTATTTAATATTTAATATTTTTCACATATTTTATTCTATTTTATTTTATTTCATTTTATTTTATTAATAAATACATACCCTGAAACTAAAATATTTTATTTTATTTTATTTTATTTTATTTTATTTTATTTTATTTTATTTTATTTTATTTTATTTTATTTTATTTTATTTTATTAATAACTACATACCCTGATACTAAAATATGAATGTAACACGTTTAATTTAATTTAATTTAATTTAATTTAATTTAATTTAATTTAATTTAATTTAATTTAATTTAACTTAATTTTATTTAATTTAATTTAATTTAATTTAATTTAATTTAATTTTATTTAATTTAATTTAATTTAATTTTATTTTATTTTATTTATTAATAAATACATACCCTGACACTAAAATATTAATTTAATTTAATTTAATTTAATTTAATTTAATTTTTTAATTTAATTTTTTTATTTTATTTTATTTATAAATATAACCCTGATACTAAAATAATAATTTAATTTAATTTAATTTAATTTAATTTAATTTAATTTAATTTAATTTAATTTATTTTAATTTTATTTTATTTAATTTTATTTTATTTTATTTTATTAATAACTACATACCCTGATACTAAAATATTAATGTAACACGTTTTATTTAATTTAATTTAATTTAATTTAATTTAATTTAATTTAATTTAATTTTATTTTATTTTATTTTATTTTATTTTATTTTATTTTATTAATAAATACATACCCTGATACTAAAATATTATTTTTATTTTATTTTATTTTATTTTATTTTATTTTATTTTATTTTATTTTATTTTATTTTATTTTATTTTATTAATAAATACATACCCTGATACTAAATATTAATGTAACACATTTTATGTTATTTTATTTTATTTTATTTTATTTTATTAATAAATACATACCCTGATACTAAATATTAATGTAACACATTTTATGTTATTTTATTTTATTTTATTTTATTTTATTTTATTTTATTAATAAATACATACCCTGATACTAAAATATTATTTTTATTTTATTTTATTTTATTTTATTTTATTTTATTTTATTTTATTTTATTTTATTTTATTTTATTTTATTTTATTTTATTAATAAATACATACCCTGATACTAAATATTAATGTAACACATTTTATGTTATTTTATTTTATTTTATTTTATTAATAAATACATACCCTGATACTAAATATTAATGTAACACATTTTATGTTATTTTATTTTATTTTATTTTATTTTATTTTATTTTATTTTATTTTATTTTAATGTCAAATAAATATTAAAAAGAGGCTCCATATCAGCCCCACGGTAAACACTAGTCAGCAAAACAAATAAGAGCAGAATAAAACCAGCAAAGCCACTGTAAAATCCATACTGGAAAAAGTAGATTGAGGATAAAACATATGGGAGTCTGTCAGGCCACATAAAGCTTGCTTATTACAAACAAATATGGAAAATACAATATTAAATGCCACAGGCGGCTCAAATTGAATAGGAATAATCGTAAGCTTTTTATTGGTCAAGTACTCTGGAGTGAACTGGGAAGCAAACAACATCAGGCTGGGAAGATAACTTTGTTTATATGGATCGAATGCCACATGCACTTTTATTATGAGAGATGCTGATTTTATATCAGGGTCAATGCTGAGAAGAGTTCTTTAAGCATTAAAACTATAAAGTGTATATACTATAAGTGTAATACAGGGGTAATATGTTTGTTATATATGTTTTATTATGCGCAAAACACTGTAATTATCATGCATACAGACCATTTTGTTGCACTATATTTTATATATGAATATTTTATGTATTTATGTATGTATTTATTTATTTATGTATTTATTTATTTATTTATTGATTATTGCATTGTATTAATTAATTGATCTTGATTCATTAATTTAAATCTGTTAGGTATTTTATTTATTTATTAATTTATTTATGTATTTATTTACTTATTTATTTCTTTATTTAATATATTTAATTTTGTTAATTTATTTAATATTGTATTAAATTAATTTATTATTTTCTATTTAGTTATTTAAATCATTTATGTATTTCATTCATTCATTCATTCATTCATTCATTCATTTATTTATTTATTTATTTATTTATTTATTTATTTCTTAATGCATTGAATTAATTAATTGTTTTCTATTCATTAATTTAAATCATTTAGGTATTTTATTTATTTATTAATTTATTCATGTATTTATTTACTTATTTATTTATTATATTTTATTTTGTTTATTTATTTAATAATGTATTCAATTAATGTATTATTTTCTATTTATTTATTTAAATCATTTATGTATTTCATTTATTCATTCATTCATTCATTCATTTATTTATTTATTTAGTTAGTTAGTTAGTTAGTTAGTTAAAGTATTTATGTATTACATGTATTTATTTATTTATTCATTTATTTATTTATTTATTTTTGTTTTTATTTATTTGTTTATTTGGTACATAAAGGTAAACTAAATGAAAATTAAAAATGTAAGGGGTGCAATGACAATGTGTTAATTAATTTGCATTAAGCACTGAATACAGTTCATTATAAAACTGTGATCTATGCATATTACAATTATAAAACAAATGCAAATGGTTAAGTTAAAAATCATAAAATTGTTATAATTTTTCAACAGTAAATTTTTACTAATCTCTTGGATTTTAATTTTTAATTTAATTTAATTTAATTTAATTTAATTTTATTTATTCATTTATTTATTTTATTATAATTTATTTTTTATATTTTATTTTATTTTTGTTTTATTTTATATATATATATATATGTATATATATATATATATATATATATATATATATATATATATATAATTTTTTTTTTTGTTTATTTATTTATATTTTATTGTTATATTTTTTTTTTATTCATTCATTCATTTTCTTTTTGGCTTAGTCCCTTTATTAATCTGGGGTCGCCACAGTGGAATGAACCACTGACTTATTCAGCATATGTTTTACGCAGCGGATGTCCTTCCAGCTGCAACCCATCACTGAGAAACACCCATATACACTCAATCACACACACACTCATACACTACAGCCAATTTAGCTTACCCAATTCACCTATATGTCTTTGGACCTGTGGGGGAAACCGGAGCACCCAGAGGAAACCCACGCCAACACGGGAAGAACATGCAAACTCATTCATTCATTCATTTTCTTGTCGGCTTTGTCCCTTGCGGGGTCGCCACAGCGGAATGAACCGCCAACTTATCCAGCACGATTTTACGCAGCGGATGCCCTTCCAGCCGCAACCCATCTCTGGGAACTTCCACACACACATTCACACTCATACACTATGGACAATTTAGCTTACCCAATTCACCTGTACTGCATGTCTTTGGACTGTGGGGGAAACCGGAGCACCCGGAGGAAACCCACGCGAACCCAGGGAGAACATGCAAACTCCACACAGAAACGCCAACTGACCCAGCCCAGCCGAGGTTCGAACCTGCGACTCAGCGACGTTCTTGCTGTGAGGCAACAGCACTACCTACTGCGCCACTGGGTTGCCCTACATGCAAACTCCACACACTTAATTTAGTTTATTAATTTAATTTGTTTTTCATTTGTAACATGTCTTATTATGAGCCTAAAAACTTTTCTGATCCACTTCAAATGCTGACAACTGTATACTTCCCAACTAACCACATAATATCCATAATAGTTCATATTTGCTGCATAAAGCTTCTCTTGCATGTCTAGTTTTAGAAGCATGTTTGCATTTCAAAGCTTTGATATGATTAGTCTGCATTTGGGTCTCAGATGTTTTGTGGTCTATGCATAAAGAATGCATCATTTATATTACTCAGCTAATATGTGGCTGAGAGTAATAATAAAAAAATAACAATAATTTGATGTATGAGCATTTTTGGGCTCGCTCTGGGAGCTGTTACAGCCGCCTGTTATTGAAGAATCATATTTTTATTGCAACTCTGCACTTGAACAATGTACAATAAGCTGAAATGGACAGGCACATGAAATCCGACTTGAGAATTTTTCCAATTTTGCTTCAAAGAAACTCTGTGATGGTCAGGATTTACATGATAATCCCTTTAATATTTGCTGTTTGCTGATGCTGGTTGTGTTAATAATTCAACACATACTTGGCAAATGGCGTTCAGTTTTTAATGTAGTCAATTTCTATTTCTATTTTTAGTTTTGTTTATCTTTGTGATTATTTTATAGTTATTTGTTTGGCTATTTTTACTAAATTGCTTATTTTATTACTATGAATTAATTTATTACTATTTAAGGTCTGCTTTTAAGTTATTATTATTATTATTATTATTAATAATATTCTATTTTTAATTATTATTATTATTATTATTATTATTATTATTTTTAATATTCTATTTTTAATTATTATTATTATTATTATTATTATTGTTGTTGTTGTTGTTGTTGTTATTATTATTATTATTATTTATTTGTTATTTTGTTTTATTTATTTAATTATTTATTTATTTATTCATTTAATTTTATTTTAAAGTCTATCCAAAGTTGCTTTAAATATTTACAGTTATTTTTTTTCTTTAATATTATTGTTTCCAGAAGAAAATTCAATAAACAGTTGTTAACCAAAACATAAAATAAAAAATAAATAAAAATAAATAAAATAAAATAAAATAAAATAAAATTTTGCACCCCTTTTTAATTTTTATTTAGTTGACCTTCATTTGCAAAATATCTAAATAATAATAATAACAACGATACTGATAATAATAATAATAATAATAATAATAATAATAATAATAATAATAATAATAATAAAAAAATTAAATAATAATAATAATAATAATAATAATAATAATAAAATAATAATAATACTACTAATAATAATACTATTACTAATAATAATAACAACATGTCTAATAATATTTTTTCTTCTGGAGAAAGTCTTATTTCTTTTATTTCGGCTAGAATAAAAGCAGTTTTTGATTTTTTTTAAATCCATTTAAGGTCAATATTATTAGCCCCTTTAAGCTATATATTTTTTCGATAGTCTACAGAACAAACCATCATTATACAATAACTTGCCTAATTACCCTAACCTGCCTAGTTAACCTAATTAACCTAGTTAAGCCTTTAAATGTCACTTTAAGCTGTATAGAAGTGTCTTGAAAAATATCTAGTCTAATATTATTTACTGTCATCATGACAAAGAGAAAATAAATCAGTTATTAGAGATGAGTTATTAAAACTATTATGTTTAAAAATGTGCTGAAGAAATCTTCTCTCCTTTAAACAGAAATTGGGGGAAAAAAAACAGGGGTGCTAATAATTCTGACTTCAACTGTATATATATATATATATATATATATATATATATATATATATATATATATATATATATATATATATATATATATATATATATATATATATACATATAGATACTATATAGTTGGTATAAATATGATATAAATATTTACATATTAAAAAATGCAAATTATTATAAATCATATTATTTGCCATGATTTGTTTAGTAAATAAGTGTTTGTTTGTTTTTATTTTTTACTATTTTTTAATAGCCATGTCTGTTACTTATTGTATCATATTTATTTTATTCAGAGTGCACATTCAGAGCAGTAAAGAAAGCATTGCTCATCCTCCACACTCTGCTTTGCAGAAAAAGAAAATCTTTTTGTTAACAGTCAAATCTGAGCACAGCTCTGGCCTTTTGTCTGCGTAATGTCATTCTCTGAGCAGCGGGAAAACACAGTCTGGGAAATCAAGCAGGAAAATCCACACATGCGACTCCGGGTTCATTAACACGTCATCCTAACCTTTAGCACTTCTGTCTCGCAGAAATCAAAATGCAGGTTTTCTCTGAAGCACCAGAGGATTTTCCCGATGACAAGCCGAAACGCCTGCGGGACAGAAAAGACGAGGGGAAATTTTGACAGAATGCATTATCTGTTTTAGTGATTAGACTTTAACAAGCGTCAGGAGGCAGAGGCGCTGGATTTATCTCTGCATTATTAACTGTTATGCTGGAACGAGTACTGAAAAATCATACTTAAAAGTAAAAGTAGACTGAGAATTGTCGAGTATGTTTCATCCATCTTCAATTCCTGCCAGGGCCGGAAATCGATCCTGCAACCTTTCGATTACATTTCCAACTCCTAAGAGATGAACGCATTATTCCTCTTAGAAAACTTATTTTGGTCAAGCTCTTTATTTTTCTTTTAGAGCATCACATACGTGGAATTTCATCCCACAACCTTACAGAGAATCATTTAATGAAGTATTTCCCTCATCATCCCCCATGCAGTATTTCATCAGTGTTTACTCAGTGGACAACACTCATTTCTCACTATGGTAAAGGGTGTATTTTGAGTATTAGTTTTTTTTTTTAAATGCAGTAGTCATTATCTTAATACATCATAAAAGATAAAGCAGCAGATTCTTAAGAGTCTTGTGTGTGTGTATACCTTGTATTCTTTACATTGTGGGGACTAAATGTATAAGTGTAGCAATGGAGCCTTTTCACATTTCCAGGTTTCTCAGCAGCAGAAGTCGTCATAGTTGGTAAACTTAGAGTGCAGTGACTGGGAGAGTACAACAAATCATTGTTTTGCAATCCCATTTGCAGAAATAATGACAGAAAAACTCCACAATTGTGTTATTAAGAGAGAATAATGTTAAATTCAGTGTCTCGTTCCCATAGACACTACATTACACATCGCACAACCGGTCATTCGCTTTTTGTAATTTGATGCAAATATGTTATAATACATATGTAAATACATATAAATGTTCATATGTTTTTTAATCAAAATTTTATAAATGGTGAATCAAAATTTACCCAAAGGACATGAAAAAATAAATAAATATTAGGGCCATCTTACAGAAAGTCAGCAAACTTCAAGATTAAAAAAAAACAATAATAACCTTGTTTAGATTTTTTTAAATGCATTAATTAATTAATTTATTAATTAATTAATTAATTAATTAATTTATTTATTTATTTATTTATTTATTTATTTATTTATTTATTTATTTATTTATTTATGTATTTATTAATTAATTAATTAATTTATTTATTTATTTATTTTTGACCTATGAGTTAAACAGGAAGTTTGAGTAATTTGAATTCGTTATTTTAGACCACTTTTATATGTTTGCTTTAATTACCCCATATGCACATTAATGTCTGTATACAGGGAAAAAATAAATAAATTGTTCCTCTGTTTCTTAAATTCTACTGTTGTACTTTCTGTTTTGTACTTTCTGCTTTGTACTTTTTTGGGATCTCCATAGAACTGCAGCACATATTTCATCATATTTCCACCTGTTTCAAGCTACGAATATTTGTATCACATATCAACAGAATAAAATAGAGATATGATCATAAACTGTAAATTGTGGGCACTTGTGATCCATATACTGCTGTTTTTCAGTCATTTTAAATATTAAATATTTCAGTCATATTTACATTTATCTTGTGGCTATTCCTCAGAGATTTAGTCATTATTAACTGCGTTATAGCTCATAGGTGTCTGCAATATTTGTTGTCTACAGACTTCATAAAAATATGAAAGTAGAAAATAATTAATTATTTCTAATGTTAGAAAAGCTAACAAAACTTCAAGATTAAAAAAAAAAAAAAACTTTTCTACTGTCGAAATGTTTACATGTTTGACCCTTAAGTCAAGAGGAGGTTTAAGCACAACCCCAAATCAGAAAAAATTAGGGCATTATAGAAAATGCAAATAAATGTTCATGTGTTTTTTTTTTATCAGAATTTTATAAATGGTGAATTAAAATTTACCCAAAGGACATGAAACTATGAATAAATATATATATTTTTAATTACCGGGGTCATCTTACAAAAAGTCAGCAAACTTCAAGATTAAAAAAAAAAAAACAATAATAACAATGTTTAGATTTTTTAAAATGCATTTATTTATATTTATTCATTTATTTTTATTTATTATTATTATTATTTTTATTTTATTTTATTTTTTATTTTTGACCTATAAGTTAAAAGGGGAAGTTTAAGTAATTTTAATCCGTCATTTTACACGACTGTTATGTGTGTGTGTGTGTGTGTGTGTGTGTGTGTGTGTGTGTGTGTGTGTGTGTGTGTGTGTGTGTGTGTGTGTGTGCTTTAATTACCTCATATGCACATTAAACTCTGTCTACAGGAAAAATAATTGTTCCTCTATGTTTTTAAATGCTACTGTTGTACTTTTTGTACTTTCTGTACTGGGATCTCCATAGAACCGCAGCACATATTCATCATCTTTCCACCTGTTTTAAGCTACGAATATGTGTATGGCATATTAAGATAATAAAACAGAGATATGATCATAAACTGTAAATTGTGGGCACTTGTGATCCATATACTGCTGTTTTTCAGTCATTTGAAATATTAAATATTTCAGTCATATTTACATTTATCTTGTGGCTATTCCTCAGAGATTTAGTCATTCTTAACTGCGTTATAGCTCATAGGTCTCTGCAATATTTGCTGTCTACAGACAGGGCCGGCGCATTCATAGAGGTGACCTAGGCGGCCGCCTAAGGCGGCATAATAATGAGGGCGGCAAACGCGCCCCTCCGCCCAACCCAACGTGCTGATTTTACTGTACATTCACACCGAAAGCGGCGTCAAAGTAGCCGGAAGTCATTCATTTTCAATGGGAGCCGGCGGCGATAAGCGGCAAGGAGCAGCGCAGCGCGTCTTCACCGGTGTGGGTGTCGAGGAGAATGTAGAAGTCCACCGCTTGAGAGGAGTCAGAGAACACAGTCACTGTGAACTTTGGTTCCGACCACAGTTGTTCCCAAGGGTTTTAATATTACGGTCGCCGTATTTCCAATTGTTTGCAATGTTTTTCTTACAGTAACATACATTAAAAAAGTACTGGCGAGTTACTCATGTGCATCCATGTTACATATTTTTTTCTTTAAAAAAGCGGGAATTTCATGCGACAATACAAAACAGTACTGCTGCTTCAGGATATTTCAGACATATGGACACATTGGATAATTAAGTGGAGCAAAGTCACACCACATGCAACTAGATCTTCCGTAAGTAAATTAATTTGATAAGAAGTATGCAACATCTTCATGCTAGAAAACATGTTTTATGCGGGAGTGTAACTGATTTGCTAATATATTGCAATGGCTCCTTTAAATACAAGATCAATGTAGCGAATTTTGACGCTCTCTCCACCGGAGCTGAAGGCAGACAGCGTTGTCGCCAGGGCGGCTAGAGCGACCTTGACGCTCTCCCTACTTTCAGTGTGAACGTACAGTTATCCGCAACATCAACACAACCACACCACCACCACCCTCCTCACTTTATGAACTGGTCAGTTTTGTTTTCACTTTCGGGTTGAGGGCGGCATGATAGTCCTTTGCCTAGAGCGGCAGTTCGGCTTGCTCCGGCCCTGTCTACAGACTTCATGAAAATATGAAAGTAGAAAATAATTAATTATTTCTAATGTTGGGGTCCTTTTAGAAAAGCTAACAAAACTTCAAGATTAAAAAAAAAAAAAAAAAAAAAACTTTTTCTACTGTCGAAATGTTTACATGTTCGACCCTTAAGTCAAGAGCAGGTTTAAGCACAACCCCAAATCAGAAAAAGTTAGGGCATTATAGAAAATGCAAATAAAAAAGAAATTAGTGACTTCCAAATTTAATTCGACTTGCATTTTACTGCAGACAATATGAGCACAAACTATTTCATGTTTTATCTGGTCAACTTCATTCATTTGTACATATACATCCTTTCCTGTCATACAAACCTGCAACACATACCAAAAAAAGTTGGAACAGGACCAATTTGAGGCTAGTGGTCAGGTACTTTGGTAAAATAATGATGTCATTTGAAACCGGTGATGTCAACAAGTGATTGTAATTATGAATAGATACAAAAGCAGCATCCAAGAAAGGTCTAGTTCTTTAGGAGCAAAGATGGGCAGAGGATCGCCAGTTTGCCAACAAATACGTGAGAAAATGATTGAAATGTTCCTCAAAGAAAGATAGGAAGAAATTTGCACCCACTTCGAATGTTATCCCTCGATTGAATTTTTATGGTCGCTGATTTGTAGATGGGTGATAACAGCCTACTAGTAGGCACAGAAAGCCCCTACTGGCCAGCTGATAACAGATATCAGCTGATAACCACCGATAACGCCCATTCAATCGAGTGATAACATTCTAATCGGCTGAAAATGTGGATATTTCACCTTCAACAGTGCATAACATCATTAAAAAATTCAGGGAATCTGGAGGAATTTCAGTGTGTAAAGGACAAGGGTGGAATCCTAAGGTGAACAACAGTGATCTCCGATCCCTCAGGTAGCATTGCATCAAGAATCCTCATTCATCTATAAGTGATATCACCACATGGGCTCAGGACTACTACGACAAACCTGTGTCAAGTACCACAATCTGTAGTTACATCCACAAATGCCAGTTAAAGCTGTCCTGTGCCAAAAGGAAGCCCTATGTTAACAGTGTTCAGAAGCGTCGTCGAAATCTCTGGGTCCTAAGGCATCTGGGATGGACCATCTCACAGTGGAAACTTGTGGTCAGATGAATCAGTATTTCAGGTATTTTACAGGAGAAATGGACACAGTGTGCTCCGGAAAAGTCCAAAAGCCAGGGTCTGTCATGGTATGGGGTTGTGTCAGTGCCATTGCAAAGGTAACTTGCACTTCTGGGATGCACCATTAATGCTGAAAAGTACAGAGAGATTTTGGAGCACAATATGCTGCCTGCTTTTCCATGGACGCCCATGCATATTTCAACAAGACAATGCAAAACCACATTCTGCAAGGGGAAACAGGTACTTGACTGGCCTGCCTTTAGTCCTGACCTGTCTCGAATAGAGAATGTGTGGTACATTTTGAAGCTCAAAATGTGATAACAAAGACGGCGTACTGTTGCCTACCTTAAGACTTGTTTTGCAGGAAGAATGGGACAAAATTACACCTGGAACACTTCATCACTTGGTGCGTTCAGTCCCTAAATGAAGTTTATGTATAAACAAATTTCGAGAGGATCACGTGCTTATGATTGTTCTCAGCTGTTCCAGCATCAGCTCATGATCAATTATCCAATCAGATGACTCCTAACTCACTATAAATAACCAGAGTTTTGATATCTCAATATCTTCATCTTAAAGAACCCACCCACCTCTACTTTCCCTCCTTTTCAGATGGGCGACACGGCGGCCCAGTGATTAGCACTGTTGCCTCACAGCAAGAATGCCGCTGGTTTAAGTCCCTACTAAACCAGACAACATTTCTGTGTGGAGTTTTGCTTGTTCTCCCCGTGCTCGCGTGGGTTTTTCCCGGGTTCCCCGGTTTCCTCCCACAGTCCAAATAACTCGCACCCTAAGCAAATTGAACACACAAAATTGATAGTTAAGCACTAAGCAAGTACACCTCTCCTCAGTAATCCATATCCATCATTCAGCTAGAATAAGCCGGGGGAGTTTATCGAGATCTACTTGAGCTCAAACTCCCCTCTCACCCTGCAAACTGGAGCCCAGGGCTCGAGGATCTCATAAGCTCAGGGCTCTCTCCCGGGACACCATGCCAAACAAGCTTCATTATCAATCATCAGCTAAGCGTGAACTCTTGAAATGTCTTTTAAGTGTGTGCAGCGAAATGGCAACACTACAAAGTGGTAAAATATTTACTGATAAAACTTTTTTGAAATGTGTTGCAAGAGCCAAAATTGGAATACATGTTTATTTTGGAATAAGCAACAATAAAATCATGAGGAAGACATTAAATAATGTTTGTTGTGTTCTCTGCAATGAAATAAAAGTCAAAGTCAAATTAGAAATCACTACTTTCTTTATTTGTGTTTTCCAAACTGTCCCAACTTTTTTCTGATTTGTATTTGTATTTGGAATTCATAACTTTACCCCTCTGTTTTCTGTGTGCTTTCAGATCGGTGCTGCAGTGGCTGAACCGTGTGCAGTCCTTCCTCTACTGCAATGAGAACGGCTTCTGGGGAACTTTCCTGGAGAGCCAGCGCACATGTGTGTGTCACACTGGCGCCACACTCTGCCAGCGGCCCATTCCGTGTGTGATCGGAGGCAACAACAGCTGCGCCATGTGCAGCCTGGCCAACATCTCCCAGTGCGGATCCTGCAACAAGGGCTACAAGCTGTACCGAGGCCGCTGTGAGCCGCAGAACGTGGACTCTGAGCGCAGCGAGCAGTTCATCAGCTTCGAAACAGACCTGGACTTCCAGGACCTGGAGCTCAAATACCTGCTGCAGAAGATGGACTCACGTCTGCACATACACACCACGTTTATCAGCAATGAAGTGCGCCTGGAAACCTTCTTCGATCCTCGATGGCGCAAGCGGATGTCGCTGACGCTCAAGAGCAACAAAAACCGAATGGATTACCTGCACATGATTGTGGGACTGTCAATGAAGATCTGCCAGATGCGCAACAGCAGCGTGGATCCCATGTTCTTTGTGTATGTAAACCCATTCAGCGGCAGCCACTCCGAAGGATGGAGCATGCCTTTCGGTGAGCATGGATATCCACGGTGGGAAAAAGTTCGCTTGCAGAATTCGCAGTGTTTTAATTGGACGCTGCTATTGGGGAACCGATGGAAGACCTTTTTCGAGACCGTGCATATTTATCTACGGAGCCGTGCGAAGGTGCCGACTGTCCTGCGTAATGATAGCGGTCCAGTGGACTTATCGGATCCCAACAAGAGGCAGATCTACATCAAGATTTCTGATATCCAAGTGTTCGGTTATAGCGTACGCTTCAACGCGGATCTTCTGAGGAGCGCAGTACAGCAGGTTAATCAATCGTACACGCAGGGAACCCAGTTTTACTCGTCTTCGTCCATCATGTTGCTTCTGCTGGATATTCGGGAGAGAATTAACCGTCTGGCGCCCCCGGTGGCTCCGGGAAAACCGCAACTGGACTTGTTTTCGTGTATGCTGAAACATCGGCTCAAGCTCAACAACAGCGAGATGATTCGGGTCAATCATGCGTTAGACATGTACAACACAGAAATCTTAAAACAATCGGATCATCTGACTACCAAACTTTGCTGAAAACCGATTGGAAGGACGACGGCGTTTGGGAAAATACGCCGTTTAAAAAAACGGATCTTTATATTTTCGTTCTTTCTTCGGTTTTTGCTCTTTTGATGTATTATTAACAACTTTGTAAGTGTTCGATTGTTAAACCTAAAAACAAACAAACAAACAAACATACACACTGAACGAAAAAAAAAACAATTCGTTGGATTTACTAATGTTTTGTTTTAAGGTAAGTGGTTGCAAAAACTTTATATGGGCTGAATTTAAACAAATTAAATTGGTAATGTTCAACCTAATTTGTGTGTTTAAATTTAGCCCATATGAATTGTAGCACTGTGGCCTCACAGCAGGAAGGTCGCTGGTTTGAGTCCCGACTAAGCCAGTTGGCATTTCCGTGTGGAGTTTGCATGTTCTCCCCTTGTTGGCGTGGGTTTCCTCCGGGTGCTCCGGTTTCCACCACAAGTCCAAAGACATGCGCTATAGGTGAATTGGGTAAGCTAAATTGTTCGTAATGTATTAGTGTATATCCCGGTCCTCCAGTTTGGGGATTGAGTGTTGGGCTAACAACCCCACCTTGTAAAAATTTGATGTTACGAAACACCAACATGGAGTGGGTAAATATCAACTTCGATTTAAAATGGCTCTGTAAGTAAGTAAGTAATGTTGAACCTGATTTGTTTGTTTAAATTTAGCCCATATTAATTGTTTGCAGGTTTCCCAGTGATGGGTTGCAGCTGGAAGGGCATCCGCTGCGTAAAACATATGCTGGATAAGTTGGTCGTTCATTCCGCTGTGGCAACCTCGGATTAATAAAGGGACTAAGCCGAAAATAAAATGAATGAATGAATTGTTTGCAGGGTGACACAGTGGCTCAGTGGTTAGCACTGTGGCTTCACAGCAGAAAGGTCGCTGATTCAAGTCCCGACTAAGCCAGTTGGCATTTCCCTGTGGAGTTTGCATGTTCTCCCCTTGTTGGCGTGGGTTTCCACCGGGTGCTCCGGTTTTCCCCACAAGTCCAAAGACATGCGCTATAGGTCAATTGGGTAGGCTAAATTGTCCGTAGTGTATGAGTGTATGTCCTCATCCTCCAGGTTGGGGATTGAGTGTTGGGCTAACAACCCCACCTCATAAAAATTTGATGTTACGATAGACCAACATGGTGTGGCTAAATATCAACTTCGATATAAAATGAACCTGTAAATAAGTAAATAAGTAAGGTTCAACCTAATTGGTTTGTTTAAATTTAACCCATATGAATTGTTTGCAGGTTTCCCAGTGATGGGTTGCAGCTGGAAGGGCATCCGCTGAGTAAAACATATGCTGGATAAGTTGGCAGTTCATTCCGCTGTGGCAACCCCAGATTAATAAAGGCACTAAGCCAAAAGTAAAAATGAATGAATGAATTGTTTGAAGGGTGACACAGTCGCTCAGTGGTTAGCACTGTGGCTTCACAGCAGAAAGGTCGCTGATTCAAGTCCCGACTAAATCAGTTGGCATTTCCATGTGGAGTTTGCATGTTCTCCCCTTGTTGGCGTGGGTTTCCACCGGGTGCTCCGGTTTTCCCCACAAGTCCAAAGACATGCGCTATAGGTCAATTGGGTAGGCTAAATTGTCCGTAGTGTATGAGTGTGTGTCCTCATCCTCCAGGTTGGGGATTGAGTGTTGGGCTAACGACCCCACCTCGTAAAAATTTGATGTTACGATACACCAACATGGTGTGGCTAAATATCAACTTCAATATAAAATGAACCTGTAAGTAAGTAAGTAAGTAAGTAAGGTTCAACCTAATTTGTTTGTTTAAATTTAGCCCATATGAATTGTTTGCAATGGGGGTACGGTGGCTCAGTGGTTAGCACTGTGGCCTCACAGCAAGAAGGTCGCTGGTTTGTGTCCCGGCTGAGCAAGTTGGCATTTCTGTGTGGAGTTTGCAAGTCTCCCCATGTTGGCGTGGGTTTCCTCCGGGTGCTCCGGTTTCCCCCACAAGTCCAAACACATGCGCTATAGGGGAATTGATGAACTTAATTGGCCGTAGTGTATATGTGAGAATGTGTATGGGTGTTTCCCAGTAACTGGGTTGCAGCTGAAAGGGCATCAGCTGCGTAAAACATATGCTGGATAAGTTGGCGGTTCATTCTGCTGTGGTGACCCCTTATGAATAAAAGAACTAAGCCGAAGGAAAATAAATGAATGAATTGTTTGCAACCACTTACCCTAAAACAAAAAATGAAGCAAATCCACTGAATGGTTTTTCTTCAGTGCAGAGAGATCATTCTAGTTCACCTAAAGGAAAACGAAAAATAAGAAAAACACTCAAAAAAAGACTGTATCATATTTGTCGAAGCATGTCTGTCATTTCTTAAGAGAGAAAATATCCGAAGACAAAAAAAAAATCGTTCGCAAACTATTAAATTCAACATCCAGTGACACAGAGGCCTTGATTTTACTTTGAGGGAACAAAAGGTACATTTTTAAACTGCCATTATTAACATGTTTTTAGAGTGTAACTACAAATGGGCAGAACCAAAATATCCTGATTTAATTTCAGACACCCCCCACCGCCCCCATGTTGTTACCACACATATTTAGGTGAGGTTTCTACAGCGTAAGGATTCATTGAGTGTATTGTGTCTTGTCCTTTCATACGAGAGTTGCAGCACTGTTTTTATTTTTAGTTTACTTTACTGGCGCTCGCCGGTGAACTGAACCCTGTTGTATTTTTCAGATTGGCGCTCTTGTTTTTCAGCAGAAATGGAGTGGCTTGGGTGCCCGAGTGCAGTATCTATGGTTGAACATAATCAATTCATGCTATTTCGTACTGCTTCGCATAATGTACACGTTGTGATTGCTGATGTGTCAAGCTTTTTCGCAGCACCGTAAACAAAATTTGATCATAGCTCATTTCTTTAAGGGTCAGCATAAAGCCATACATTTCTCAGAGAGATGGGATTTAAAAAAAAATAATAATAAAAAAAGGTAGAAGAAGCTGGGCACATATTGTGAGAAATGACCTATAAATTGCTTTTGTATTTTACTTTATTTTTTAGTCTTTTTCTAATGAAATATAGCACAGTGGTCTAAAAAAAAAAAAAGAGAAGAAGAGGAAGAAAACGACATATATGTACTGCAGGATTACGGCATGACATTGTAAAGCCATTGCATTTTCATTAACGAGAGTGAATCCACAAGAACAGTATATTAAAGCTTCAGATATCTACGATGGTTTTAATCTCAAAATCTGCTTGTATACCAAATGTACACTTTTACTTTTGTAATATTTCATTTGGGGTTTTTATATTCCTTGATGCAATTCAGGTTTAACTTTTCTGACATGTCGATTGATTAATCTCTCTCTACTCTAAAATCTTAGCTGGGATCGGGATGGGTGGCGGGGGATTTTTATTTATTTATTCATTTTTTAGTTTTAAGATTTGTGCAAAGGAGCCTTCACTGCAGTTATTTCTAGAATAGGGAGAATGACATTATATTATTATTATTATTATTATTATTATTATTATTATTATTATTATTATTATTATTATTATTATTGTTATTATTATTATTATTATTATTATTATTATATTTTATCATCATCATCATCATTATTATTATTATTAGTCTTTTTATATTTTATTATTTTTATTATTGGTATAACCACCATCATCATCATCATCATTATTAATAATAATAACAATAATAACAATAATAACAATAACAATACTACTACTACTACTACTACTACTACTACTAATAATAGTAATAATAATAATAATAATAATAATAATAATAATAATAATAATACTTATTATTATTATTATTATTAATATTATTATTATTAATTATTGTTTTTAATCATCATTATTAATATTATTATTTATTTATTTTTTAATATTATATTTTAATATTTTTATTATTGATATAAACATTAACATCATTATTATTTTTATAATATAAATAATAATAATAATAATAATAATAATAAATTATTTTTATTATTATTATTATTACATATTTTGTATCATTATTATTATTATTATTATTATTAGTAGTAGTAGTAGTAGTAGTAGTATTACTTATTTATTATTATTATTATTATTATTATTATTATTGTTGTTGTTGTTGTTGTTGTTTTTTAATCATCATCATAGTTATTATTATTATTATTATTATATTAATTTATTATTATTATATTTTATTATTGATATAACCATTAACATTATTATTATTATTATTATTATTATTATTATTATTATCATTATTATTATTATTATTATTATTATTATTATTATTATTATTATTATTATTATTATTATTATCCAATCTTATTAAGTGCCTGTTAGCTATCCCTTTAATGCTTTACCTTCACGTTTTTGGGATTTTAATTTAATTATTATTTTTTTAAGGAGAATAATACCATCTAAACCTAAAAACACGTCATGGGAACAGGGCCAAAAGCTTTTTCCTGCTGTACTCTGCATGAATTGAAAATAACCTCTCGAGAGGAAAGACTTAACTTAATGGAATAGAGTTTAAATGTGTACTATAAGTGTAAATACCTATTTTGTCTTGATATAGCCATGGAATCAGACGCTTTTCTTAGATTTACTGCAAATGAAGTGCAGCCCATTAAAACACACACACATACACACAGATCCCCAGCCCGAGCACAACTTCTGTAAATATGGCAGATCTCCCTCTAAAAAAAAGAAGGAAAAAAAACATCACCAGCTGATTCAGATCTTGTCCAGTTTTGAGATCTACACGAGCACACGCTTACACACTCACACACACACACACACGCAGCCTTACAGAAAAACCATGTACAACACACTCTCACGATACAATAGAGCGTTCGCTGGGTTGAGAAAAATGCTTTCAAGTACTTTATGTAATTTCTGCTGTTCTGTTGAAATAACTATATCGGCTTTCTTCAAAAATGAATGTTTCAAATAATAATCTATTTCTCATTAAAATGCTATATTTAATAAGAAGACCAATGCTTGTTTGTACCACACAGATGCACGGAAAACGAAATGACCAGCAATCACAAAGATTTCACAACACCATCTGTTTTAATGTGACTTTAATATGGGGTTTGTTTACATGACAACAATGAAAAAAAAATGACTAAATATTCTGTAGTTTTCATGTCTGGCCAGTAGTTGGCACTGTGCTTTCTGCAGAAACACTACAATCCTGCACAAATATCAACATGGGCTCAGTGTGTATTTGCAACCCTGTATACATTTCTGGAGAGTGCAAATTATGTAGCCAGAGGTACGTATGGCTGCATTTAGTCTTTAAAATAAACAATATGGGGCGGTATGATATCTCCGATGGCTTCTGTTTATTTTCACGCTACCAGCTGACCACTTACCTCCATGTGTATGGCCATTCCTCGCTGTTACCAGTTTGCCCAGTGACTCGCCGCGGACTTGAGGCACAGAGTGGAATTGACCGCCGGGGTTCGAGTCTGGCGAAGAACGGTTTCAGAAAGCAGGTAAAACAAAAGGCAAAACATAAAATGTCGGTCGGTCGACAGTGGCCTCTGGTGGATTTACGTGAGAACAGCAGGCGTGAATGCCATTCTCGAGAGAAATTGAAATGTGAAAAAGCATGCACAGCAGCCTCTAGTGAATTCACAAAAACTGCAAAAAAAAAAAAATACCTCCTGTGACGTATTTGGCGCTCTCCAGAAATGTATATAGGGGTACGTATCCATAATGAGCCTGGGTTGACAAATACACTTCTGTGGTTCATCACTGTTGTTTAGATTGCCAAGTATTTATACATATCACTTAATCAGCAGTCCCATTACCTCACTGTTTTCACAACATTGTTTTTCGTAGCTTAATGTCAATGATAATGATATTGTTTCCACAGTCTTGCTCTTAAAATTAATTGTCAAAAGTTTAAATGCTGTTGTCATTAAAAATGAGTGGCCAAAAAGCATAAAGCGCTCATAAAACGGTCAACGCTAGACCTTATTTTTAAAATTGGTATTTTTCTCCATTTCTCAGTGAATATAGTCAGTGTATTTTGGTGTATTTAAACACAGAAGGTTTATTAAACAGATCTATTTATTACAATAATATTTTAGTCACCAAACATATTTAAAAATTGGAAGATAATACAATTAAATTCAAGCAAAATATTGCAAAAATACCTACAAAATGTCAACTAAATTATTCATTTTTTTGCTTCTCTTGATTTTTCCTCTTTTTAAAATTTGTATTTAAGATTTTTCTATAACATATAAATTTGGCTGTACTAGTTTTTGGACCGTTGCAAGTTATTTTATTAGATAAGCTTCAGATTTGGCTTCAGTACTGACTAATTTAATTTATATGCACAAATATAATATTGTATAGCAGGGATCACCAAACTTGTTCCTGGAGGGCCGGTGTCCTGCAGATTTTTGCTCCAACTCTAATCAAACACACCTGAACAAGCTAATCAAGGTCTTACTAGGTATACTTGAAACATCCAGGCAGGTGTGTTGAGGCAAGTTGGAGCTAAACCGTGCAGGGACACCGGCCCTCCAGGACCGAGATTGGTGACCCCTGTTGTATAGCTTCCTAGTAAAAATATGAATTTAAAAGATTTGTGGGGGATGTACTTATATATGCTGAGCACTATATATGCCTTTAATATACGTTTAAAAAAACTTTATATTTTTATTTGCTGTATATTTTATTTATATATTGAGTTTTTGTCTTTTTTCTAGTCCAAATATCTAAAAAAAAATTAAATAAAAAAATGTTAACCAAAGAATCAATTCTCACTATTAACCACTGGCTCTTTGACTGCCTATTATTACAATTTTAGCTCTTTATTAATTATTATAAAGTACATATTTCGCATGATTCTATTTTACTAATAGCCCTAAAACCTAAACTACAATTGAAATTTCAAAAAATATCTAGTAAAATTGTATGTGCTGTGTCATCGTGGCAAAGATAAAATAAATCAGTTATTAGAAATGAGTTATAAAAACTATTATGTTTAGAAATGTGCTGAAAAAAAGTATTTTCCGTTAAACATAAATTTGGGGGGAAATACAGGAGGGCTAATAATTCAGACTGTACATCGTTTTCTAAAACAGTTAGTTGCTGCAGATTTGTCGGCTGCACATCCATGATGCAAATCTCCTGTTCCACCACATCCCAAAGGTGCTCTATTGGATTGAGCTCTGGTGACTGTGGAGGCCATTTGAGTACAGTGAACTCATTGTCATGTTCAAGAAACCAGTCTGAGATGATTGGCACTTTATGACATGGTGCGTTATCCTGCTGGAAGTAGCCATCAGAAGATGGAGACACTGTGGTCATAAAGGGATGGACATGGTCAGCAACAATACTCAGGTAGGCTGTGGCGTTGACACCATGCTCAATTGGTACTAATGAGCCCAAAGTGTGCCAAGAAAATCTCCCCCACACCATTACACCACCACCACCAGCCTGAACCGCTGATAGGCAGGATGGATCCATGCTTTCATGTTGTTGATGCCAAATTCTGACCCGACCATCCGAATGTGGCAGCAGAAATGGAGACTCATCAGACCAGGCAACGTTTCTCCAATCTTCTCTTGTCCAGTTTTGGTGAGCCTGTGTGAATTGTAGCCTCAGTTTCCTGTTCTTAGCTGACAGGAGTGGCACCCGGTGTGGTCTTCTGCTGCTGTAGCCCATCCGCCTCAAGGTTGAACGTGTTGCATTGAGTTGCTGCCATGTGATTGGGTAATTAGAAATTTTCGTTCACAAGTAGTTGGACATGTGTACCTAATAAAGTGAGTGTAATTCACACAAACTGATATGAGGCATACTTACAATTAAAATACCATTTGTGTTTGGTTTCTTGGACAATTGTACAGTTGTAAATCCCATTTACACACTGCACTTTTAGTATGAAGTGAATCCTCTAAACTACACGTCATAACTCCATATTTAAAATGTAAAAGTAATGTAAAATTCAGCAGAAAAAAATGCCACAGGCACATTTTCCCTTTGGCCCCTCGACTGGATTCCACTTATCAAAAAAGTGCAGATATTGTTGGACAGCTTACAAGACGGTACGCTTCTGTATCATTCACATGCATACAAAATCACAGCCTCGTGAAATAGTTATGCCTCCCTGCTAGATTGGATTGGAACACCTCCAAATATCTGCTCTCTAGATATCCATGTAAATCTGTGGGAATTCCTGATGCGTTTCATCCAGCAGAGCTCAAACTCCACCACTGAGGAATCATTCACAGCGGGGAGGAGTTACATAAACAGAGCAGACTTACAGAACAACCTACAGTAGAATAATCTCTGAGCTAAATGATTAATACTATTGGAGATCAGAAAAGAGACTAGTGATGACACGTGAGAGACTAGTGAAGACCATCGAGAGACCACTAAAAGACTAATGATGTCCAATGAGAGACTAGTAACAGTAAGTGACTTGTAATGTCCTGTAAGAGACTAGCAAGAGACTAGTGATGTCCAGTGAGAGACTAATAACAAACTAGTGATGTCCAGAAAGAGACTAGTGATGACTAGTTAGAGACTAGTAAGAGACTAGTCTCCTGTAAGAGACAAGTAACAGTAAGAGACTAGTAATGATGAGTAAAAGACTCGTATGAGACTAGTGATGTCCAATTAGAGACTAGTATTAGACTAGTAAGAGTCTAGTAATGTCCAGTAAGAGACTAGTGATGTTCTATGAGAGACTAATAACAATAAGATGCTAGTAATGTCCTGTAAGAGACTAGTAATGTCCTACGAGAGACTAGTGATGTCCAGTTAGAGACTAATATTAGACTAGTAAGAGTCTAGTAATGTCCAGTTAGAGACTAGTGATGTCCTAGAGAGACTAATAACAATAAGATGCTAGTAATGTCCTGTAAGAGGCTAGTAATTTCCTGTGAGAGACTAGTGATGTTCTATAAGAGACTAATAACAATAAGACTCTAGTAATGTCCTGTGAGAGACTAGTAATGTCCTGTGATAAATTAATAACAATAAGAGGCTAGTAATGTCCAGTTAGAGACTATTATTAGACTAGTAAGTGTCTAGTAATGTCCTGTGAGAGACTAGTGATGTCCTATGAGAGACTAATAACAATAAGAGGCTAGTAATGTCTTGTAAGAGACTAGTTATGTCCTGTAAGAGACTAGAAATGTCCTGTGAGAGACTAGTGATGTCCTATAAGAGACTTATAACAATAAGAGGCTAGTAATGTCCTACAAGAGACTAGTGATGTTCTGTAGGAGACTAGTAAGAGACTAGTGATGTTCTGCAGGAGACTAGTAAGAGACTAGTGATGTCCAGTTGGAAACTAGTAAGGGGCTATTGATGTCCTGTGAGAGACTAGTGATGACTAGTTAGAGACTACTAAGAGGTTATTCTCCTGTAAGAGACTAGTAACAGTAAAAGACTAGTGATGTCCAGTTATAGACTAGTGATGTCCAGTTAGAGACTAGTACAAGACTAGTGATGTCCTGTAAGAGACTAGTGATGTCCAGGTAGAGTCTAGTAAGAGACTAGTGATGTCCTGTGAGAGGCTAATAACAGTAAGAGACTAGTAATGTCCTATGAGACACTAGTAAGAGACTAGTGATGTCCAGTTAGTGACTAGTAAAAGACTAGTGATGTCCTATGAGACACTAGTAAGAAACTAGTGATGTCCAGTTAGTGACTAGTAAAAGACTAGTGATGTCCTATGAGAGACTAATAACAATAAGAGGCTTGTAATGTCCTACGAGAGACTAGTGATATCATGTAAGAAACTAGTCATGTCCAGTTAGAGTCTAGTAAGAGATTAGTGATGTCCTGTGAGAGACTAGTAACAGTAAGAGACTAGTAATGTCCCGTAAGAGATTAGTGATGTCTTGTAAGACTAGTGATGTCCTGTGAGAGACTAATAGCAATACAAGGTCGGTAATGTCCTACAAGAGACCAGTGATGTCCTATGAGAGACTAATAACAGTAAGAGACTAGTAATGTCTTGTAAGAGACTAGTGGTGTCCTGTAATGCTGCGTTCACACCAGACGCGGAAGAAGCGTCAAGCACGAGTGATTTACATGTTAAGTCAATGCAAACGCGCGAATAGACATCCTGCGGCGCGATACGAGCAAATGACGCGGCGCGAATGACGCGAATTGCGCAGTGCGGATGGCGCGATACGCGCAAATGGCATGCCGCAAATTGACGCTCTTGACGCGCAAATCGCGCGAATCGCTCAAGTTCAAAAATCTGACCTTCTGCGGACATTCGCGCCGCGTTAACCAATCAGAAGCTTGCTCTTGTGGGGGCATGATTGTGATGTAGCACCTGTTGCTGGTGTCCGGGGGAAATCCTCCAGCCGACACCGACAACAGTTCATCAAACTGGGCTTGGCTCAGTCAGAAGCACCGCTGAAAGCTTCCGTCATCCAGGTTAAGTTTCTGGAGGAGTTTATGAGCTCACAGAGCTGCTGCACCTCTGAAAGTATCTAGTGGACTCAGACACTGCTCCAAACGTATCGACGCTGTTTTTCAGCCTTCATAAAGCACATAAACACAGTTATTTTATCAATAAAATCCATGTTAGCCATTTAGC
Organism: Danio kyathit; assembly: GCA_903798195.1. NCBI lineage: Eukaryota > Metazoa > Chordata > Actinopteri > Cypriniformes > Danionidae > Danio > Danio kyathit. The sequence continues at coordinate 84,253,797 of LR812523.1, read as the reverse complement.
AACGAAGCTACAGTCACCGGGCAGACAGAAGCGAATGATGCGAATCCGCGTCTGTTCTGAAGTGAATTTGACGCGTGAATGAAGCCAGTAAACTCAAATGTTCACGCGTCTATTTACGTGCGATTTATCCCCGCGTTTCGCGTATGGTGTGAACGCAGCATAAGAGACTAGTAATGTCCAGTTAGAGACTAGTAAAAGGCTAGTGATGTCAAGTTAGAGACTAGTAAAAGGCTAGTGATGTCCAGTTAGAGACTAGTAAAAGACTAGTGATGTCCAGTTAGAGACTAGTAAAAGACTAGTGATGTCCAGTTAGAGACTAGTAAAAGGCTAGTGATGTCCAGTTAGAGACTAGTAAAAGGCTAGTGATGTCAAGTTAGAGACTAGTAAAAGGCTAGTGATGTCCAGTTAGAGACTAGTAAAAGACTAGTGATGTCCAGTTAGAGACTAGTAAAAGACTAGTGATGTCCAGTTAGAGACTAGTAAAAGACTAGTGATGTCCAGTTAGAGACTAGTAAAAGACTAGTGATGTCCAGTTAGAGACTAGTAAAAGGCTAGTGATGTCCAGTTAGAGACTAGTAAAAGACTAGTGATGTCCAGTTAGAGACTAGTAAAAGACTAGTGATGTCCAGTTAGAAAGTAATGATGTCCTATGAGAGAATAGTAAGAGGCTAGTGTTGTCCAGTTAGAGTCTTGCAAGAGACTAGTGATGTCATGTGAGACTAGTCATGTCATGTGAGAAATTATTAAGAGAGTAGGGATCTACAGTTAGAGTCTAGTAAGAGATTAGCAATGTCCTATGAGAAACTAGTGATGTCCTGTGGGAGACTACTAACAGTAAGAGACTAGTAATGTCCTATGGGAGACTACTGAGGACCTGTTTGGGAGTAGTTAGAGACTAGTGATCAACAATGAGATGTTAGTAATGACCTTTTTGAGAGTGAATAGAGACTAGTGATGTATGTATGAAACTAGTGAAAGACCAGCAATGCCCTGTGAGCGACTAAGTGACTAATAAGAGACAAGTCATAACCATTGGTAGACCAGTAAGAGTAAAATACTAGTGATGTCTAGTTAGAGACTAGTGATAACCAGTGGTAGACCAGTAAGAGTAAAATACTAGTGATGTCTAGTTAGAGACTAGTGATAACCAGTGGTAGACTAGTAACAGTAAGAGACCAGTGATGTCTGTGAGAGACTAGTAAAAGAGTCTAGTAAAAAAGTGATGTCACATAAGAGCAGTCTTCTACTCATGTTTGCTGCAGGCTTAACCTTCAGAAATTGTAGTCGTAGCCCCTTTTTATCTTCTCTAAATCACTTGTATCTCTGATTTTTAGCTCGAAAACCACCAATTAGCAGCTGCTCGTCATCTTCTCAAGTAAGCTTCATAGTGAAGATTGCACAGTTTTAATCACGGCAGAAGAGAACGGCGTGCACACGTTTTTCACAGGCACTCAAAACACATCCACATCAATTATATATCCCTCACATAGCAGAAATACGGCTCTCAAGGCAGCAAGGTCAAGTAAACCAGCCTCTTCTTCTGCCAATCGATGTGTAGTGGGTAAACTGCAGACGGTGCGCTATTGTCCTTCCAGTAGCGTCCCATTACGTGAAATGCTGATTAATGCTGTAGCATGAAGCAGCTAATGAGGCGAATGAGTCTTTGTGTGCGAGCGAGCCACTGTTAAACCCCTACCCAAACCACTAGTGCTCTGCCAGGATATAATTACAATGTCCTAATAAATCACAGTGGTTTGTGCTTAATGTATCGTAAGCTCATTGCTAAGATTGCGTGAGGAATTGATATGGTGATCCAGCCGAGCGTCAATGGACTCGATGCCAATGAACCTGTTCAGAAGGTGCAGAAACTTCATGCTATGGTAAATACTGTGCTTCTTATAGTAGTACTTTTACATAAGTTTACTATAAAGATATATATGGAATGACCTTTTGAGAGTACATAGAGACTAGTGATGTATGTATGAAACTAATGAAAGACTAGCAATGCCCTGTGAGGGACTAAGTGACTAATAAGAGAAAAGTCATAACCAGTGATTGGTAGACTAGTGTTGTCTAGTCAGAGACTAGTGATAACCAGTTGTAGACTAGTGAGAGTAAAAGCCTAGTGATGTCTAGTTAGAGACTAGTGATAACCAGTGGTAGACTAGTAAGAGTAAAAGCCTAGTGATGTCTAGTTAGAGACTAGTGATAACCGGTGGTAGACTAGTAAGAGTAAAAGCCTAGTGATGTCTAGTCAGAGACTAGTGATAACCGGTGGTAGACTAGTAAGAGTAAAAGCCTAGTGATGTCTAGTCAGAGACTAGTGATAACCCTTGGTAGACTAGTAAGAGTAAAAACCTAGTGATGTCTAGTTAGAGACTAGTGATAACCAGTGGTAGACTAGTAAGAGTAAAAACCTAGTGATGTCTAGTTAGAGACTAGTGTTAACCAGTGGTAGACTAGTAAGAGTAAAAGCCTAGTGATGTCTAGTCAGAGACTAGTGATAACCGGTGGTAGACTAGTAAGAGTAAAAGCCTAGTGATGTCTAGTTAGAGACTAGTGATAACCAGTGGTAGACTAGTAAGAGTAAAAGCCTAGTGATGTCTAGTTAGAGACTAGTGATAACCAGTGGTAGACTAGTAAGAGTAAAAGCCTAGTGATGTCTAGTTAGAGACTAGTGATAACCAGTGGTAGACTAGTAAGAGGTCTTGATTTGGAGTCACTCTCAAATTGAAGTGGAACAACACTATAGGCTGATCCAACTTTGATGTAATGTTCTTAAAACAAGTCAAAATGAGGCTCAGTAGTGTGTGTGTGGTGCCTTAACGTGCCTGTATGACTACAATGCCTGGGCATGGTCCTGATGAGGTGGCAGATGGTCTCCTGAGGGATCTTCTCCCAGACCTGGACTAAAGCATCCACCAACTCCTGGACGGTCTGTGGTACAAGGTGACATTGGTGGATGGATTGAGACATGATGTCTTAGATGTGCTCAATAGGAATCAATTCTGGGGATTGGGCGGGCCAGTCTATAGCATCAATCTTTTCATCTTGCAGTAACTGCTGACACACTCCAGGCACATGAGGTCTAGCATTGTCTTGCATTAGGAGGAACCCAGGGCCAACCGCAGCGGTATATGTTTTCACAAGGGGTCTGAGGATCTCATCTCAGTACCTAATGGCAGTCAGGCTACCTTTGGCGAGCAAAGAAATGCGACCCCACATCATTGCTGACCCACTGCCAAATCGGACATGCTGGAGGATGCTACAGGCAGCAGAATGTTCACCATGGCATCTCTGTCACGTCTGTCAAATGTGATCAGTGTGAACCTGCTTTCATCTGTGAAGAGCACAGGGTGCCAGAGGTAATTTTCAATATTGCAGCTTTTCATTTACTATATATATATATAATTATAATTTTTTTATTTATAAAATGTGTTGTATTATTTATCATAATTATATTTGTGCTTATCCTGGATTGTGCAATCTATATTAAAAGGTAAGATTACAGTACAATGCAATGTTTTATATTTAATTTTACTTTATTCAATGCAATGCACAATCAAATTACCAAAGTGTCTCTGACTATTTTATAAATAATACAAAAGTTTTAGCTCAAACATACAATAATAAACTTCTTGAATGGATTGAGAGTGAATTAAAATAGGATTTTCATGTCATTTTCAGTAAACTCTTCTGTTTGATCAGGATGTTCTGACCAAAAATGACAAAAATTGCACTACAGTCTGTCACAAGTATTTTGTGTTGGTCCTTTTAAACGGGTCTAACTAGAGGCACCAATTAGTATAGCCCAGATTCTGACCTCCTGACCGTTCCACACGAGCTGTGAATAATTTCTCACACAGTGCTGATTATATTGACAATAGAAGTTACTGCAGTGCTGTGACATGACAAAACTAGATCAGTCCTATTAAAAATAAATCAATAAATATCCATGCACACCCTTTTATGACAGACGGCCCATTTATATTTTTGATGTGCTATTTGGACTCTATAATTTCCATATTCTCCAAACTAACATGATTGAAAAAGTTGGCCCCATTAATGTATAATTTGCACCCTGCGTAATACGGTGTTCAAATTTACATCGGAAACATTTAACACTGATAAAGCCCATAATCAGTACCTCAGGCGATCATAGTCATAGTAGTTTATGCTGTTGTTTTGTTGCGAGATTGCAGAAATCAAAATCATTTAATAGAAATAATTTAATAGAAATAAAATAGAAATGATGCATGTCGCTGTTGCAGATGGTTAAGAACAAAAACTCATTTCAACATGGAAAAGATTAATGACAAATAAAACACAACTCGACATGCTTTGCAACACAAAAGCATAAACCCTTAAACACTCATTTAAAGGATTTGGATTTCAAAGTTATGCATGCAGTTCTGCATTTGACACTGTCGATCACAACATACATTCATATATTCATTTTCTTTTCGGCTTAGTCGCTTTATTAATCTGGGGTCACCACAGCGGAATGAACCGCCAATTTATCCAGGATATGTTTTACGCATCGGATGCCCTTTCAGCCGCAACCCATCACTGGGAAACATCCATACACACCCATCAACACTCATACACTACGGACAATTTAGCCTACACAATTTCCCTATACTGCATGTGATTGGACTTGTGGGGGATACCGGAGCACCCGGAGGAAACCCCCGCAAACGCGTGGAGAACATGCAAACTCCATACAGAAATGCCAACTGACCCAGCCGAGGCTCGAACCAGCAACCTTCTTGCACTAAGGCAGCAGCACTACCTGCTGCGCCACTGCGTCGCCGTCAATTACAATATATTTCTGGATAAGCTGGAAAACTGGGTTGGGCTGTCAGGGACGGTCATCAATTGGTTCAGATCTTACCTTGAAGAGAGAGGTTACTATGTTAGTATACTGTAGGTCAGTGTTTCTCAACCACGTTCCTGGAGGACCATCAGCTCTGGACATTTTCCAAGTCTCCTTACCCAAGTACACCTGGCTCAGATCATCAGCTCATTTGCAGACACTGAAAGGCCTGTAATGGGTGTGACAGACAAAGGAGACATCCAAAACATGCAGTGTCCCTCCAGGGACATGGTTGAGAACCACTGCTGTAGGTCGAGGTGGACACCCATGGCATGTGGAGTCGCACAAGGCTCAATTCTGGCACCTCTCCTGTTCAACCTTTATATGCTCCCACTGAGCCAAATAATGAGAAAGAATCAAATTTCCTACCACAGCTATGCTGATGACACTCAGATCTACTTAGCCTTACTGCCTAATGACTACAGCCCCATTGACACCCTCTGCCAATGCATTGATGAAATGAACAATTGGATGTGCCAAAACTTTCTTCAGTTAAACAAAGAGAAAACTGAAGTCATTGCGTTTGGGAACAGAGATGAGGTTCTCAAGGTGAATGCGTACCTTGGCTCTAAGGATCAAACAACAAAATATAAGGTCAAGAATAAAAAAGTCATGTCAAAGCAGTGACTAAATCAGCATACTATCATCTCAAAAACATCGCAAGAATCAGATGCTTTGTTTCCAGTGAAGACTTATAGAAACTTGTTGATGCTTTTATCAGCAGCAGGGTGGATTACTGTAACGCCCTCCTCACAGGCCTTCCCAAAAAGACAGTCAGACAGTTGCAGCTCATCCAAAACGCTGCTGCCAGGATTCTGACCATAAGCAGAAAATCAGAGCACAACACACCTGTTCTCTTCTACACTGGCTCATAGTTACATTCAGAATAGATTTTAAACTAGTATTACTTGTTTATAAATCACTGAATGGCCTAGGACCTCAATACATTACAGATATGCTGAATACAAACCTAACAGATCAGATCTTTAGGATTATATAAATGAGTAATTCCTAGAGTTCAGTCAAAGCAGGGTGAATCGGCCTTCAGCTACTAACAGCGCCCCCTGCTGCTGGAATCAGCTCCCAGAAATGATCAGATGTGCTCCAACATTAGGCACGTTCACATCAAGACTGAAAACACATCTGTTTAGCTGTGCCTTTACTGAATGAGCACTGCGCTACGTCCCACAGATCACACTATTGTGTCTTTCTTTTCTTTTTTTTACCTGTTTTATCACAATTTAATCTGTTTTTATCTAATTTAATCATTTTAAATTCTTTAATCATTTTCTTGTTTCTTTTATTCTTGTTTATGTAAAGCACTTTAACATCATTGTATATGAAATGTGCTATAGAAATAAACTTGCCTTGCCTTGCCGAGTAATGGAGGTACAGTAGGTATTGTAAAAATGAACACGGCATGTTTAATTTTGTTCCTATAGAAGCCAAAAAAACAGCAAAGACTGGACTTCTTCAAACTTTAATTGATCCAGAACCTTCCCTTTTTGCAGCACATGCTGATAGTCATGTTCACAGCAATTTTATTTTTTATTTCTTGCCAAGGCCAAAGTAATGAAAACAGATAAATTGATGGAGCTACATGCTGTCCTGTAGAAATGCATTTGAAACCCAATAATTCAGTGAGAAATGCACTGGAGGAAGGTGAAGCCACTAATAATGGAGAGCCTTCTGGTTATTGTACACCTAGCCTTGGGTTTCTGAGAAAGTTTCAATGGAAACGACCCATATATAACCATATATAAGGGAGCAACAATTCAAGCCTTCCTCTTTTGTTGCAGTAAAGATGAAGACTGACATGCAATTTAAATGAGGATTTAGAAGAAAAAAAGTTGCATATACTGAAGCTTTTCTGCTTATAAGACTCTTTATATTAGCAGTTTTTAAGCATGTCTTTCATGAAATATGATTTTTTTTTTGGCTGACAATGATTATGATAGTCACCATAGTTATATTTGAAAAATGTAGAAATTAATGCAATTTAATCTAAATATTACTGTCACTGCTTCAATATTCACTGGCATTCATTGATGTGTCTGAGTAAAAGTTATGTATAGCAAAAATTTAATTAACATATTAATAATTGTAATAATTTTTCCCAAGTGTTGCTTAAGGTAGAAAGATTTTTTTCCACATATTTAAACATAATAATTTTAATAACAAATATTGGGATTGTCCACAATAACAGTACACTATATTTTACTTACCAGTTTCTTCTTTTTTCGTTACGATTTAAAGTCTAAACAATGTTAATTAGGCAAGTCATTGGACAACAGTGGTTTGTTCTGTAGTAAAAAAATAATAAATAAATAAAAATAAACAGCTTTAATTCCAGCCAAACTAAAATGAATAAGTTTCCCAGTGATGGGTTGCAGCTGGAAGGGCATTCGCTGCGTAAAAATGTGCAGGATAAGTTGGCGGTTCATTCCGCTGTGGCAACCCCAGATTAATAATAAGGGACTAAGCTGAAAAGAAAATGAATGAATGAATTAAAAATGCATAAGACATTCTCCAGAAGAAAAAAAAAATAAACTAACAAAAAACAAACATGCATAGTATAATAATAATAATAATAATAATAATAATAATAATAATAACAACAATAACAACAATTGTAATTATTATTCCCAAGTCTTTCTTAAGCTAGAGACATTTTTCCACATATATTTAAGTATGATAATTTTACTACCAAATTTATAATAACACTTTTGTTAATTGTCCACAATACCAGTACATTATATTTTATTTACGTTTTTTTATGCCAAGATTTAAAGTCTTAACAACAGTGGTTTGTTCTGTAGTAAAAAAAAAAAAAAAAAAAAAAAAAAAAAAAAAAAAAATATATATATATATATATATATATATATATATATATATATATATATATATATATATATATATATATATATATATATATATATATATATATATATATATATATAATAATAAATATAATAATAATAATAATAATAATAATAATAATAATAAAACTATAAAAATAATAGAATAAATAATGATGATAAAATAATAATCATCGTACGTGGTCTAATATTATTGATCATAATAGTAGTTGTAAATAAATAAATAAATAAATAAATAAATAAGCATTATTACAACATTATTATTAATAAAGCCAAACAAAAATAAATAAGACATTCTCCAAAATGTACAAACAAACAAATAAATAAAATAAAACAATTAATATTATTACAACATTATTCTTATTGAAGCCAAACTAAAATAAATAAGACATTCTCCAGAATGAATGAATTAATGCATAAGTAAATAAGTAAATAAACAAACAAACAAATGAACAAACAAATAAATATATAAATAAATAAATAAATAAATATTTTATTCCAGCCAAACTAAAATAAAAAGATATTCTCTATAAATAAATAAATGAATAAAAAATAAATAAATAAATAAATAAATAAATAAATAAATATTTTATTCCAGCCAAAGTAAAATAAATAAGACATTCTCCATAAATAAATAAATAAATAAATAATATGATAAATTATGTGATTGTTTTAGCATTTATGCACATTTTGGCAATGTAATAAAACTACACCACACAAAAATACAACACTCACTATAGATCACATTGGCATATCAGCAAAGATAGTCCAATGATTAGAACCTCTTCGGTTTTCTCACTTAGCTGAAGAAAATGTCCAAAAAAGACTTTTTTTTTTTTTTGAAGATGCATGCATTAGTAAATATGCTGTGGCAACTGTATAAAAACAGACTCCTAATTTGCCGAAAAGTCATGAAATGCCATAAATCTTCATTCTCAACTCTCAGCTCTGAGAAAATGTGCCACGAGGCAGAAGAAAGCAATAAGGACACAGATTTATCATCCCTATCAGCATCTTCAGTCACAGAGAGAGAGAGCAGGAATAACACTAAACATCATGAATATCCCCAGTGCTGCAGATCCAGACTCACCTGAGAGACATCCATCAAGCCCTTAAACCTCCAGCCCTGCAGGGTTTATGTCAGATTCGGACACCCGATAAGAGTCTTATCATTAATAACCCAGAGTCGTACTGTATGAGCATCTGCTGGTGTTCTTGTTCTGCTGTTTCTCTGGCCTACGGCAGACCTAAAAGTGTACTGTGAATAAAATAGTGAAATTGGGCACATTGATCGGATGAGTCTGAGAGTCTGATTCCCTAGTTCACACTTTTTTTCTTTTTATTGTTTGCAATTCTGACCTCGGTTGAGTGAATTCATTGATTTTACTATTCACACACTAGACTGAAAGAGCATCTTTTCTTCTTTAGTCAAAAATGTTACATTGGCTCACCGAGGCTTAAGATCAAATACAGTAGATGTGTTTGCTGGATTTCTTATTGTTATTGGTGGAGTGTCTGATCAGCCATATCATGTGTCCATAAAATGGTTGATCGATTGATTGACTGAGTGAGGAGTTGGTTGGTTGGTTAGATGAATGATTGGTTTGTTGGTTTGTTGGTTGGTTAAATGTTTGGTTGATCGGTTGGTTGAATGATTAATTGGTTGAATGGTTAGTTGGTTGAATGGTTAGTTGGTTGGTTGGTAGAATGATTGGTTGATTGGATGATTGGGAAGTTGGTTGGTTGGTTGATTGGTTAGTTGGTTGAATAGTTGGTTGGTGGGTTAAATTGTTTGTTGATTGGTTGAATGATTGGTTGGTTGGTTGAATGATTCATTGATTGGTTGAATGATTTAGTAGTTGGTTGGTTGGTGGTGGGATGGTTGGTTGAATAATTAGTTGGTTGGTTGGTTAGTAGGTTGGTCAAATAATTGGTTGGTTAGTTAAAGGATTGGCTGGTTAGTTAGTTGGTTAAATTGTTTGTTGATTGGTTGAATGATTGGTTGGTTGGTTAAATGATTGGTTAAATGATTGATTGGTTGAATGATTGGGTAGTTGGTTGGCTGGATGGTCAAATGATTGGTTGGTTGGTTAGTTGGTTAAATAATCGGTTGGTTGGTTAAGGATTGGTTGGTTAGTTAATTGGGAAAATTGTTTGTTGGTTGGTTGAATGATTGGTTGGTTGGTGGAATGATTGAGTGGTTCAATGATTGGTTGGTTGGTTGGTTGGCTGGTTGGCTGGTTAATTGGTGGGTTGGTTAAATGATTAATTGGTTAGTTGTTTGAATGATTGATTGGTTG